>OY726517.1:111910229-112513233 GCA_963383655.1 Bathymodiolus septemdierum | reverse complement strand
ATTTAGAATTGAACAAAATGTAAAAATATACAATACATTACATTTTGGTATTCTTCACAGGATATACATATAAAATATAGTTAGGGAGATATTATTTTCCTTTTATCCCGAAAATACTTACCTGTTTGTCTGTGGTATTACTGTCAATGGTGTTACCATAAAGATTGTGTAACACCACAGACATTTAGCATTAAAATTGTGAATAAACACATTATTCCATAAACAGTAATATTCAGAACAAAATATTGTTCTTTAACCTATCCAGAAAAAATGTTCAAACATCGTCATTTACTTATAAGATATAATTTAAGGAGCTGATGGGAGTATACTGTTTAGACATGGTAACACCAGGGACATATCTTCATAACACCATGGACATATCTTCATAACACCATGGACAAAACTGATATTGTTCATGCATTAAACCAATATGTTGAAAAACTGAATATTGTACTGAAAACATTTAAGAAAACAACAAATATAGGTTGATAGTTGTGTTTTTTTCTTGAATTAAATGTTTACATTCATGAAGATGTACCTGGTGTTACTTTTGTTTTCTGTGGTGTTACCTCTTGTCAATGGTGTTACCTCATGTAAATTGTTTCATGAAAAGGATAAATGACATAATTTAAGTAAATTATATTATAGTTGAATAAAGTTTACTTTGATAACTATGTATAAGTTATCTTTTCTTTATATAAAGTGAAAAAAAAATACAATTATGAAAACTTGTTTGTTTCATAATGCAGCTTAAATGGAACTCCGCAACTACATATCCAAATATTGTGAAAAAAAATAGTGCTCCAAAGAAAATATCCTACACTATGCATAATTTCCCTGTATATAATGTATGCAACCACTTTTTACATAATATTTATTTTTCATTTTCCTAAAAAGAATAATTTTATGTTGGTAACACCACGACTGAAAGGTATGAGGGGTGCTACATATCTAAAAAAAAATTCCCGACTGCATATTATGTGAATATGTCATTGTAATGTAGGAAAAACTAATAAGCTAAAGCAAAACGGGAACGAAAATATCTGATGTCACCAAAATATGAACAGAAAAAAGTGCGTGTATTTTGATAATGACTCAGATAACGAATTTATCCCCGGCTATTGTCAAAAATAAGACATTTTGGACCCCAGCATCCCACGTAAAGGTGACGTTTTCTTTGTTCCTGGAAAGAATAAGTACAAAATATGAAAGTTTCGAGTGTTTATTACCCGGTGTAGGGCATAGAACCTACAGTTGATCAAAGTAACAGCTTTATATTCAATATATAGCCAAAATTAACCAAATTTGATTTTGGAGAACAACGTCGCGAGCTTTAGCGTCATATTATCACCGTTTTGAAAATTTTAGCAACATTTGATTGGTCAAATGGCTAGTTACACCCGGTAATATGGCCTAGCAACACCCCGGAATATGGGTTTTTCATACCCGGGGTTTTAACCAATCAAAAGTTACTATAATTTTCAAACCGGGGATAATATAAGTTAGTTACGTTCCTATCCGTAGATATGGAGATTTTAACACCATGAATGTAGCCAAGTGTATCCTGAGGTAGCGGAAGCGAAAACTGTCCGGAGTTTGGTCCAGACCGTGACTGTCAAAGAACAAGCTTGGCACTGAACAGAAAAAACAAATGGAAATTCGCGTGGTACTGAAAGGGTTAATATAGGGCGGCTTCAGAATAGTGATTTGGTATATTGAAACTTTCTTTGCTTTTTAATGTTCATAGAAAACGTAGGAGTAGATCTGTATATCCCAGAAAATATATCAATGAGAATATACTTCTGTAATTTGAAACATATGAATAAAAAGGATTTATCCCCGGCTTGAAAATTGTAACAACTTTTGATTGGTTAAAACCCTGGTCATGAAAAACACCATATTCACGGGTGTTGCTAGGCTATATTACCGGATGTAACTAGCCATTTAATCAATCAAATGTTGCTGTTATTTTCAAAAGGGAGATAATATGACGTCAAAACTCGCGACGTTACGCTCCAAAATCAAGTTTGGTTAATTTTGTTTATATATGAAATAGAAAACTGTTAATTTGATCAACTGTAGGGTTCTACCAAAAGTAATACCCTACACCGGGTAAAACACACTCGAAACTTTCATATTTTTTACCTATATTTCCAAAAACAAAGAAAACGTCACTTTTACGTGTTATGAACAAATTACATCGAGAGGAAAATATGAAAGATCCGTAAGTTAAAAGATCGAAGCGATTCATAATAAATTTAATATAATATGAAAAATCACAAAGATTCTAGAATCCGTTCTTCACGGTAGGTTAGGAGTTCTGCGAGAGAATGTGTGGTGCCCGTGATTTTGTTCTGCTCGGTGCTGGTAATTTTGTTCTGCTCCGTGCTGGTGATTTGTTCTGCTCGGTGATGGTGATATCGAAAAATTATAAAAGCATATGTAAAAGCAAGACGACCATATCATCAACACAAAACATTATATCGCAGGACACCTAACCTACCGTGTTATTGTAATAATACAAGTACGAAAGTATTTTTAATATGTTCTTCCGAAATCAGATACTCTGGATTGGAAAGCGGTCCCTGCACCACTTGTGACATCCATCGTGTTTATCTTTTGACATCCATCGTGTTTATCTTGTGACATCCATCGTGTTTATCTTGTGACATCCATCGTGTTTATCTTGTGACATCCATCGTGTTTATCTTTTGACATCCATCGTGTTTATCTTGTGACATCCATTGTGTTTATCTTGTAACATCCATCGTGTTTATCTTGTCGAAACTCCGGTGATAAGTCTTGAATCTTGAAAGAAGGACCCGATTGTGACTACGCCAACACAGTTATTCCGCTATGGGTGAGAAATTATGATCGTAAACCCTTGCAAATACCATCTTGGTTTAACAGCTTCCATGTATGCAGCAACAGTCTATCAAGAAAATCCTGACACAACCCCAAAGATCTATAATATTGTATTAATGGAGATATATATACTTGGGTTTGGTTTTATGGCGTTTAACGCCACTTTCAACAATATTCCAGTTATATCGTGGTGGTCAGTTTTATTGGTGGAGTAAACCGGAGTAACCGGAGAAAACCACCGGCCTGTCGCAAGTCACTGTAAGCTTTATCACATAATGTTATATCGAATACATCTCGCCATGAACGGGATTCGAACTCATAGCTTTAGTGGTAATAGGCACTTATTGCACAGGTAGTTGTAAAGTTAGCTGAACTGTTAACGTTGATCCATACAGAAAGTTCGCATCAAACACATTTGTGCAGCACTTCCACGACTTCATCTGTCCAACCAATTTATTTTGAACACCTAAATAAAATCGTACTTTGGAGCCAATGAGAGATTTCGATCGCAATGTACTTCCACGAATGGTGAAATCGTGAATAGTGTGTCGCGTTGCCCACATGCTCTTATGCCAGATAGAATTACACTTGACAGCGTTCTTATGTTTATCATTGCAAGGATAGTGAGGATATACAGTTTTGTCGACTCTATTGGTGGTTACTTGACCAATGTTTAGGTGATATGAGCGTTCAAACCTTTATTGACGGGTCATGTGAAGTTGTGTCCTGACAGATGCATTTCGTTTTGCCATTCATATTATAGATCATTCCTTTATTTAAATAAATGAACGTGGAGGACATATCGTGCAATATAATAAATAGACACCATCAGTAAGACTACATTGTTGAACGTGGAGGACATATCGTACAATATAATAAATAGACACAATCAGTAAGACTACATTGTTGAACGTGGAGGACATATCGTGTAATATAATAAATAGACACTATCAGTAAGACTACATTGTTGAACGTGGAGGACATATCGTGCAATATAATAAATAGACACTATCAGTAAGACTACATTGTTACATAACATACTTCTGTAATCAGGATGGCTAGATTATGACCGTGTATATCTCTTCGTAGAATCATTTCACCAACCCATCTACGAAAGGCATTCAAGATAAAATTTTCAAAAGATGATATATGATCTTTTCTTCAAATGCAAATGTCCACGCTCATTACTTCACATCATTAATGGTCGTCAACCACAATAAACGTAGTGACATTGGCACTTTCTGTTTCTTACAAGCTAACAATGTACCAGATTCCTGTAAACGGGAGCGACTCATGGTAGTAAAAGTTGAACAAATAGAACAATGGGAAGATTATTTTGTCAGAGGCCGACTGTCTCAACCTATATCAATACTACTTCGAATTGCCCAGGTAAGCCATTCGACAGAAAGATAATTTCACATACCCTCTTTCTACACGATCTTAAGAATATTGGTCATATCCATCCATACCACTGTACTGAATTCATTTTAGAGGAGTTCAAAACAATACGACAACATTACTGGTCCAGACGTTTAATGGCAATTATTGATCATACTATCACAAAGGCCTATTGAAAACATCGAGGAAATTTTGATTAGTTTTACAGTTCCTAATATAAAGTATCAAATATGAAAGATGTTTTCATCTGAAACGCCAGTATAAAGTGGAAGAGAAAAGACGTTTGGCTGGCAAAATAAAAAATGCAATGTGCAGAACATACGATCCAAAGTCTGGATTTAAATCGAGTAAAAGTTGTTCGCTTCTCACATGAACATGTGCAATAAAGATACACATGACAATGGCTTACCACTATTCCTAATTAAGTTGAGCAATACAATTCAAGCTAAATATTATTGAAAGTAGTGCTAAGCACTCCGTATTTATTCTGAATACGCATACATTGTACTAGCTGATTCTGCGGAGACGATGATAAACGATGGATTTTCATAAAGTATTGCGTTGACTACTATTATACCTATTTTGTCCCAGTATTGTTAAAAATGATGTTATAGTGACAACCGAAATCTTTTAAACGTAATGGAAGCGGGAGGTTTGGCGCCGTAAAATCTTATTCAACCCACCATTTCTTTAGAAATGACTGTACCAAGTCAGGGCCATTGCGGTTTACCCAGTTTTCCGGTTGTTAGCTGATTTTGTCTGTTTGTTGACTTATGAGTTTTGCCTTTCCCTTTGGAAGATTGCTCGGTGTATGGTAATTTTGTTACAACCAATTAATCATAGTACTAACACATTTGGTAAATTCTTTTAGAGGGAAGACTTCATGCTTGATGTTCGGATGAGTTGTAAAACAAATAAAACACGATTCTGATGACAGTGATATAAATGCAGAGGATTCAAGCAATTGATTTATTTAATGTAGAATTGTAATCATCGTTTGTATTATTATTTCTATATTTGATTAATAACCAGATTGACATGTAAAGTAAAATAACTGACAAAATATGGTAAAGGTATGCCGAATAAGAAACTGAAATGCCTTTGGAATTAGATGCATTATCAGAGATTAGAATCGCCTTTAAATTCGAACTAGGGCTGGCTCGAAATTATTGTTATGGCGTATGGTAATTAAAGATAACGGTATTTTAATAGAACTATTACTAGTTCAATTATGTTTATTATCAATGAATGAGTGCACATCTTTAGAATTGCAATGTAGCACAGGACAACTGGTACTCCAATGTCCAATGGTTGTTTCAAATATTATTATGAATTCTCTACATTTGGTTAGTTGACCTTTCACCTCCTATGTACTGAGAACACGCCACCTTTCAGTGGCATAGTTATATATATAGGGGGGTCATTTTAGTACTATAAGATATATCTATCTTTCGAATGATCTCTAAAATGTTAGGCGAAAAAGAAATGCCAACGCCATTGTTGTTAGTGTGTGCTATTTTGTGCTGTGGATTACAGGTTTGTGTATTGTATTACTTTGACTGTATTAGATTTATATATGTACTGTGGGTTACAGGTCTGTGTATTGTATTACTTTGACTGTATTAGATTTATATATGTGCTGTGGATTACAGGTTTGTGTATTGTGTTACTTTGACTGTATTAGATTTACATATGTGCTGTAGATTACAGGTTTGTGTATTGTATTACTTTGACTGTATTAGATTTATATATGTACTGTGGATTACAGGTTTGTGTATTGTATTACTTTGACTGTATTAGATTTATATATGTGCTGTGGATTACAGGTTTGTGTATTGTATTACTTTGACTGTATTAGATTTATATATGTACTGTGGATTACAGGTTTGTGTATTGTATTACTTTGACTGTATTAGATTTACATATGTGCTGTAGATTACAGGTTTGTGTATTGTATTACTTTGACTGTATTAGATTTACATATGTGCTGTAGATTACAGGTTTGTGTATTGTATTACTTTGACTGTATTAGATTTACATATGTGCTGTAGATTACAGGTTTGTGTATTGTATTACTTTGACTGTATTAGATTTACATATGTGCTGTAGATTACAGGTTTGTGTATTGTATTACTTTGACTGTATTAGATTTACATATGTGCTGTAGATTACAGGTTTGTGTATTGTATTACTTTGACTGTATTAGATTTACATATGTGCTGTAGATTACAGGTTTGTGTATTGTATTACTTTGACTGTATTAGATTTACATATGTGCTGTAGATTACAGGTTTGTGTATTGTATTACTTTGACTGTATTAGATTTACATATGTGCTGTAGATTACAGGTTTGTGTATTGTATTACTTTGACTGCATTAGATTTACATATGTACTGTAGATTACAGGTTTGTGTATTGTATTACTTTGACTGTATTAGATTTACATATGTGCTGTAGATTACAGGTTTGTGTATTGTATTACTTTGACTGTATTAGATTTACATATGTGCTGTAGATTACAGGTTTGTGTATTGTATTACTTTGACTGTATTAGATTTACATATGTGCTGTAGATTACAGGTTTGTGTATTGTATTACTTTGACTGTATTAGATTTACATATGTGCTGTAGATTACAGGTTTGTGTATTGTATTACTTTGACTGTATTAGATTTACATATGTGCTGTAGATTACAGTTTGTGTATTGTATTACTTTGACTGTATTAGATTTACATATGTACTGGTGTTGTTCTCCTGGTGACTAATACAACGTTTGACAATACGTTGTTATTGTATTAAACAAATATATCAAAATGTCACAAACCTTACACATACACATGCAGGAATTTAATTTAATTCTTCATTTAACTGTTAAACGGTTAAACGGTTATAACCACTTGCAGGAATGCCATATATTTGTTCCACAAAATGTCTTATCTTTCGATGACACCTGTCAAGTTCGTATTTCAACGAACGTGTTACGTTGCAATCGAAAAAACACAAAAAATGGATGACATGATTGCAGTATCGATAGACCAGCTTCAAAACGATTGGGAGTGAGAATAATTAAACGTGTAGACCTATACTCACATGCGTTTTGATTTTCATAATGATCAGTCATTCGGTCCTTTCATTTGGAAAGCATTGTTTGTAGTTTTATGATCAATTTGACCATATAAACCACTATGGATTGGTATTACCTTATTCTCGGGATCAACACTATCAGTTTGTTAATGTTGGGCCGTTTATGTTGCAGCTGAATGTGACTGATGTGTTGACAAAGTTAGTGCTTAAGAAAATGTCATTTGTTCCTGGCATTTTTCCAATTCACACTTCCTAGTGTCCGAACGTTTTATATATTTATTTATTTATTTATTTATCATTTCAGCTGGTTTACTCGTCTGGTGCGACTCATGCTGTTGTTTCTAAAGCAGCACACCATGTAACCACTCCAAAACCTACACCAGAACATTCGGTATATCATGGCTTGTATTTCTATTACAACAAATATTCTCTAGAGGTAATACATGTATTCTTCTAATTATTTGTTTTATTATATATACCTTAAGAATACACCGCGTAATACAGGCACATATAAAACTAAACATAAACCCTTTAAAATGCTTACCAATATAAAAGACAACATTTATTAAATATATCGTTGGTAGCCATTATCTAACATGTCTTGTCAATTTGCTGTTAAAAAAAAAAACTTATACCAGTTCTGTTGTGTCGCTTTTAGATTTAATGCTTGGCATTGAAGTACCACAAGCTCTCGAATAGTAAGGAAGAATATGGATGTAAATGAACAAGAGAGACTATCTAACATTACACAAATTAATGTAAAGGAACAACACTTTTGCTTTTATTGTTTTGTCGTTTGAAGTAGAACAAACATTAAGCACGATTGTCAGTGCAGAAGAAGAAGTATGAGTTTCTTACACTATTAAAAAGAATAAACGTTTTCTGTTAATTTAGTATTTAAATGGAACGACACATGACCAAGCTATGGGGAGCCTCAACATTCAGATCTTGTACCCAAGCAGTGGGATGCATTGACATTTAGAATGTATTCACACTAGAGGAACGATACATTCACAAGCGGCGGGAAAGTCTCAACCTGCCCAAACATATACATGCACAGACAGAAGCCTCAACATTTAAACATTTGTCATACCAACTATTAATGATACATGCAGAGGTGGTGCACCCTCAACAATTAGAATATTGAACCAGATTATAATGCAATTAAATAAATATGCAAATACGTTTGATCTATGAGTGCGATGTGTTTAGTTTTACATACAGATTAAACCTTTTATCTATAATTTAAGACCATTCCCGAAAATTTAATAAGAGCCATACTATATTATATAAATGTAAATTGTTGTTTCAAACTTTCAGCATTTGTTGTTAGCAAAAACCTACAGCGATTGCTATTGCATGCCACTGACGGAGAAGGACGTACAATCTATTCAAAATCCTCACGGATTACAAGTGATGGAGGTATGAGGTTTTATGCACTCTTATTTTGAAACTTTTGTTAGTTGAATTCACTGCATTATTTTTACTTTATGTAACTTTTTGTGATCAGGTAGTCTTATTTTGCTGCAGAAGAAAGCTTGTCTTTTCTTATTATCATGATGCTATGTTTATGTTTCTCGAAGATTTGGTAGCGTAACGTCCGTGACGTCATGATAACGGCATATTAGATAAAGCGATATTACTATTATCTAGCATTATGTATGTTTTCCTTTGAAATTAACGAAAGTCGCCTGTTTGATACAAGGTGTCTAATACAAGATGTTGTATCACCACACTGTCGTGATAAAAGAATGGCACGATGTTGCACGAGACGTTCTCTGCCGAACTACTTTGACATGACGTCATAGCATTGGAATGTGAGCTTGACATTGGTGAATGAACGGAAAAATAACGTGACGTCATGCACAAAATGTAGTCTCCCTGAGAGTATTGTACAAATCTTGAATTAACCCTTGTTATTTGCTGAAAAGTCGTTTCCATTGAAATGCTAGATAAAATTATTACATACATAGTGTGTTGATGCAAGACTTTATATCAGTTCTTACCTGTTGCGTGAACTAACTGCATCACAACTCGTCGCTATCGCGACTCGCAGTGATACTGCTTCACACAACAGGGTCGACTAAATCTTGTACCAACACACTATGTATGTAATGGGTATTTATCGTGTGTAAAGGTTAAATGCAAAATATACAAGTCATCGATAAACAATAAACCATGTACGTAATGTCTTCTGCCAAGATATTTAGGGTCTGTTCACTCATTTCCATCGTCCGTGGACTTCTCATCATGAATGACATGATCGTCTGTTGAAACTGGGGCGGATGACCCCCAAGATCTGCCGCATGCTGAAATGAGATGTTGTAAAAGGGATGTGATACCGGGTATGCGATAGGGGGTCTGTGATACGGGGTAAGCGATGAGATACAGGTTTCAATTTAACATCAATATCAGACATTCAAAATCTAAGTAATAAGTACTAAATATATGATAAATAAATAAAAGTATCATTAAGAGAAACGCTATTGTTTTACTATTGATTTAAGATTCAAAATTCCCAGAGCTTTTTCTTTGTTGTGTGTGAACAAACCTCAGTGAATACCGAAGGGATAATCACAAATGGACAATCCAGAGAAGCTGGCAACATCGAGTACACAATACGAAGAAAAACACAACACAATATGTGTTGGGCACCACTATGCGCAAGCAAACACAAACAACGAAAATAAGACATGAGCCCTCCTATAAACAAATGGAGGTAAAGAGGTAAAATCACTTTGAAGTGCAAACTGACAAATAATTTAAAAAAAATAGATATCAGAAATCTGTTTCGGCAACAAACTCTAGTGGTGTTGGTAGATAATGCGAGATAAACTTAGATTTATACATTATGTAAACAATATTCTCTTTTTAACCGACTCCTTCCATATTTGATTGTTGTACCCATATTTTACACACTAAAACAACAAAAACAATGACAAGCAAACACACAACCACACAACTATGATTTGTGTCACACTTTATAATGTCGGGTATTATGCATAATAAATTGTAACTACTCACCGTATTTCATCTAACCAAAGTTTTCTAGATAGATTGATTTTGGTCTTGCTTAAATTCGACGAAAATTGCTACTTCGTGTAGCATAGATTGATGAAAAGCAAGTAGGAAAGTTTATCGTAAATAACTGGTAGTCCTTCAAGCACGTTTTAGAACTGCATCGGTGGTGTAACAGTTAACGTGCTGTCTGAAGAATATGTCATAGGCATAATTACATCAACGTTAATTAATATTTTAAGCATCAGGACATAAGTACAATAACAACTATGTTAAACTTCAGACATAAATATAGTCACATTAATTAATTGATAAATAGATCAGAGGCATAAGTTCGACCATGTTACTATATACTTTATATATCAGTGGCATAATTATAGCAGATTATCTAATATGTCATATGTCAGAGACATACATACAAAACATTAATCAATACGTCATATGTCAGACTCTTAATTATACAGCAGATTATCTAATATGTCATATGTCAGAGACATACATACAAAACATTAATCAATACGTCATATGTCAGAGACATACATACAAAACATTAATCAATACGTCATATGCCAGAGACATACATACAAAACATTAATCAATACGTCATATGTCAGACTCTTAATTATACAGCAGATTATCTAATATGTCATATGTCAGAGACATACATACAAAACATTAATCAATACGCCATATGTCAGACTCTTAATTATACAGCAGATTATCTAATATGTCATATGTCAGAGACATACATACAAAACATTAATCAATACGTCATATGTCAGAGACATACATACAAAACATTAATCAATACGTCATATGTCAGAGACATACATACAAAACATTAATCAATACGTCATATGTCAGACTCTTAATTATACAGCAGATTATCTAATATGTCATATGTCAGAGACATACATACAAAACATTAATCAATACGTCATATGTCAGAGACATACATACAAAACATTAATCAATACGTCATATGTCAGAGACATACATACAAAACATTAATCAATACGTCATATGTCAGATTCTTAATTATACAGCAGATTATCTAATATGTCATATGTCAGAGACATACATACAAAACATTAATCAATACGTCATATGTCAGAGACATGCATACAAAACATTAATCAATACGTCATATGTCAGAGACATACATACAAAACATTAATCAATACGTCATATGTCAGAGACATACATACAAAACATTAATCAATACGTCATATGTCAGACTCTTAATTATACAGCAGATTATCTAATATGTCATATGTCAGAGACATACAAACAAAACATTAATCAATACGTCATATGTCAGAGACATACATACAAAACATTAATCAATACGGCATATGTCAGAGACATACATACAAAACATTAATCAATACGTCATATGTCAGAGACATACATACAAAACATTAATCAATACGTCATATGTCAGACTCTTAATTATACAGCAGATTATCTAATATGTCATATGTCAGAGACATACATACAAAACATTAATCAATACGCCATATGTCAGACTCTTAATTACAGCAAATTATTTAATATGTCATATGTCAGAGACATACATACAAAACATTAATCAATACGCCATATGTCAGACTCTTAATTACAGCAGATTATCTAATATGTCATATGTCAGAGACATACATACAAGACATTAATCAATACGTCATATGTCAAACTCTTAATTATACAGCAGATTATCTAATATGTCATATGTCAGAGACATACATACAAAACATTAATCAATACGCCATATGTCAGACTCTTAATTATACAGCAGATTATCTAATATGTCATATGTCAGAGACATACATACAAAACATTAATCAATACGTCATATGTCAGACTCTTAATTATACAGCAGATTATCTAATATGTCATATGTCAGAGACATACATACAAACATTAATCAATACGCCATATGTCAGACTCTTAATTATACAGCAGATTATCTAATATGTCATATGTCAGAGACATACATACAAAACATTAATCAATACGCCATATGTCAGACTCTTAATTACAGCAGATTATCTAATATGTCATATGTCAGAGACATACATACAAAACATTAATCAATACGTCATATGTCAGACTCTTAATTATACAGCAGATTATCTAATATGTCATATGTCAGAGACATACATACAAAACATTAATCAATACGCCATATGTCAGACTCTTAATTATACAGCAGATTATCTAATATGTCATATGTCAGAGACATACATACAAAACATTAATCAATACGCCATATGTCAGACTCTTAATTACAGCAGATTATCTAATATGTCATATGTCAGAGACATACATACAAAACATTAATCAATACGCCATATGTCAGACTATGCAGAGCTAATTTTAGTCATTAATGAAGCGAGGTGGCAACCATTATTGTTGTAGTTGTTGTACATCTTTTACCAACTTAGGCACAACGACAATAGAATAAGATTTGTATTTTCACTTTTTCGCACTATTTATCTGATCTCTGTGTTTTCAACACCACACGTCTATATTACATTGTACATAGCTTAATTTAAGAACTTTTGTATGTATCGGTAAAGATATTTGGAAGTAAACCAACTTCCGACGAATCACAAAGTGACAAAATCATAATACACATATCAATTTGCCTAATACAACCGAATTTAGATGGTAGTTACGAAATTATACGAGGTTTGTTGATTGAAGTATAGCCACAGTACACACTATATGTGAGACGCATAAGTACAGCCAGATTAATTAATACGCCATATGTATATTTCAGAAGCATGAGAACAGCCACATTAATCAATCTGTCATATGTCAGAAGCATAAATACAGCCACATTAATTAATACGTCATATGTCAGAAGCATAAGTACAGCCACATTAATTAATACGTCATATGCATATGTCAGAAGCATAAGTACAGCCACATTAATTAATACGTCATATGCATATGTCAGAAGCATAAGTACAGCCACATTAATTAATACGTCATATGCATATGTCAGAAGCATAAGAACAGCCACATTAATTAATACGTCATATGCATATGTCAGAAGCATAAGTACAGCCACATTAATTAATACGTCATATGCATATGTCAGAAGCATAAGTACAGCCACATTAATTAATACGTCATATGCATATGTCAGAAGCATAAGAACAGCCACATTAATTAATACGTCATATGCATATGTCAGAAGCATAAGTACAGCCACATTAATTAATATGTCATATGTCAGAAGCATAAGTACAGCCATATTAATTAATATGTCATATGTCAGATCCATAAGTACAGCCACATTAATTAATACGCCATATGTATATTTCAGAAGCATGAGAACAGCCACATTAATCAATCTGTCATATGTCAGAAGCATAAATACAGCCACATTAATTAATACGTCATATGTCAGAAGCATAAGTACAGTCACATTAATTAATACGTCATATGCATATGTCAGAAGCATAAGTACAGCCACATTAATTAATACGTCATATGCATATGTCAGAAGCATAAGTACAGCCACATTAATTAATACGTCATATGCATATGTCAGAAGCATAAGAACAGCCACATTAATTAATACGTCATATGCATATGTCAGAAGCATAAGTACAGCCACATTAATTAATATGTCATATGTCAGAAGCATAAGTACAGCCATATTAATTAATATGTCATATGTCAGAAGCATAAGTACAGCCACATTAATTAATACGTCATATGCATATGTCAGAAGCATAAGTACAGCCACATTAATTAATATGTCATATGTCAGAAGCATAAGTACAGCCACATTAATTAATATGTCATATGTCAGAAGCATAAGTACAGCCACATTAATTAATATGTCATATGTCAGAAACATAAGCACAACCACATTAATTAATATATCAGTACTAATTATTATAACACCATGACATTGTTTGATTTTTAGGAGCATATGATCTCGCAAATAGCACAGAAACATTTTATGTCATGGACATTTGACGACTATGAGGTGCGAGATGGTCCTTGGGCAAACGGCTGTAGAAAAAGGAATGGGAGCATTTACAGAGTCTACAGAATCTAAATACAAATAATAAAGTGAGATACTATTCAGAGTTTGTCTTAGAATATTATTATAGTTGTTGAATTAGAACATCATAAGTTATCATATTTAAATGAACAGGAGAGGAAATACAAAATCATACTTTTAGTCAACTCAACGTTAAGCAGCAATCGGATATTGCCTGCATTTAATCAGTCTTTTATATTTCTGGGCTCTGCGTTAACCACAGATTTTAGTGGGTTCGTATTGCTTATGCTTTAGTTTTCTGTGCAGTGGTTTGCATCCTAAGACATATCCTAATAGTATCATAAAGCAGTTCTAAGATTGGTCCTAACAAGACACATTTTAGATTATGACTCAGTATGCCTTTAAAAGAAATCAAGGGGTAATCGGAAGCTGTAAATCAAATAAGGACAGGTCGACAATACGATGGCCAAGAGAAAAGGTACAAATGGTCAAACAATGATCTACAACACACTACACAGAAAACTACAACAGCACGAACTCCGCTTACAAAATAACGTGATGGTCAGCAGCTACCATGTTTATTGATATAGGGCAAAATAACGTCATGGTCAACAGTTACCATGTTTATTGATATAGGACAAAATAACATGATGGTCAATAGTTACCATGTGTATTGATATAGGACAAAATAACGTGATGATCAACAGTTACCATGTTTATTGATATAGGACAAAATAACGTGATGGTCAACAGTTACCATGTTTATTGATATAGGACAAAATAACGTCATGGTCAACAGCTACCATGTTTATTGATATAGGACAAAATAACGCGATGATCAACAGTTACCATGTTTATTGATATAGGACAAAATAACGTGATGGTCAACAGTTACCATGTTTATTGATATATCATAGAGATATCATAGGGCCACCTAAAGACGGTTATAAGACAGCGTTCTTGTGTGTTAGGGAATCAATTATGCCTCTTTCTACGATTTTTCTATTTGAATTTTGAACTTTTCCGACAGTGTGGTGCTTGTTGTATTTCATTTTATTATTAAAGTTTCCTGTCACGATGCTGTTGAAATAATGCCAAAATAATAATATTGATAATGCATCAGCACTACCGACAAAGAGACCTATACTCATACTGTGTCATATGAATCATTTGAAGTATGGTAATTTGTATATGACAATTCTTTACCGTTTGCCTTGAGAAAATACCATAATCCACCACAAGGTAAATGACGGACCCATGCTTTATATTATGCGTTGACAATTTAAATGAGGTTACACTTCCGGTATAAATAATGGCCCTTGTTGTTTCTTTTACGACATTCGAATAAACACGTACACTCAAAGCAATTCAAATGAAGGGTTGAAAAACAAATCCTATTGTCCATTACAAATTAAATGGTCTATGTTTTATATTCTGTCTTGACAATTGGAAAGAATTATTTTTTTCTTAGCTATATCTACGGAGATTTAATATATAATGTGATTGACATCTTTGCTTCTAAATCAAATGAAGGATATGTCACTGTGGTATTTTAATTTGGCAAAAATTAATTTATCAGATGTACTTTAGTTTGACAAAACGCGGTAAGCCGTTGTGATTTCCGACAGTCTCGACTGACTTGGTGACTCAGATCATAGTGCCCATATCAGGTAATTAATAAGAGGCAAATAATTGGGATACATCAAACATATTTTAGCAACCTACATTAAACCAATGAATATCCAAGGAGTAATAATGTGAAATATTTTATCACACATAAACGCGTTCATAGCCGATAAGATATATATTATATATACTTCAATAGATTCAAATCTTCCATAGTTTTTTTTTACTATTAAAACAAGAAAAGTATTTCATACCAAATGAAATTGTTCTATATACATGCTATTGCTACACATTACCATTAGGGGGTACTCCTCTGTTAATTGAAATGCACGTCAAAATAGTGTCGAGTTAGGTTACTGGTCTTCATCGTCATCAATTGTCCAAGTTTTTCGCGACTGCCCCACTTAATGGGCGCGGGAAGCCCAGACTTCCCATTGGTATATGCTTCGAAGACTTTACCTTCATGTGGGTACCGAGTGTTGTGATCAGAAATCAATGACCTTAACCTCTAGACCACCACCGTGAACATAGGTAATAAGAAGTAGGATTGTTTGTTGTTTGTCGTCACTTTCAACATTTCAAAGCTAGATCGTGACTATGCAATTAGATGAGGTAGGAGGTATATGAAACTATGAATATCGCATGACATGCATGACTTACACAGAAATATAACATAAATTTGCAGAAAGATGTCACCAAAAGACATGAAACGAATGAAGGATAGCAGTGTATGCAAAAATAATCAAAGTATATGTTTTCCCCTCCAAGAGATCCTTATTAACAAGTATATAAACAGACCTTTTTCTACTGATAACACAGTACTGATAAAAGAACTGTTTCTCGGTCGTTCTAATACTAGGATCCAAAGTCTACCTGAAATAAGAATAATACAGGACAATGACAGAAGTATTGGTGAAGATTTCTTTAATTCTGTTTTCTACCTTGCAGGTTGGTGTTCAAAATTATTATCTTATCATTTCAATGTTTTATTGCAAATTGGATGAGGTTGTCCCCAACTCTTAAGATTCCCTATTAAAATAGTATGTATATTTCTTTTCAATAAAACAAAATTCTTTGTTTGAGAAATTTGTCATTTAATTTTGTTCTCATTTTTCAATTTATTTACTCTGTATTTATCACTATTTTATGTCAAACTCTCACTGAAATTGGCCCACTTTGCTAACGTAATGGTTAGCGTATTAATAAAAACAGGATAGCCAAAATCAGCTAATGTCACCTATGTCTGAGAGAGACAAAATCAGCTAATGTCACCTACGTCTGAGGGAGGAGAACCTGAGGTTTATTACTAATTACATTATGTAGGAACTGTAAATTTCAGTAATAAATATATTTAATAAACCATGTCAGTGCCGAAGTACTGACTACTGGGTGGATGATACCCTCGAGAACTATTAGTCCACCAGAAGAAGTGTTTACTTCAATAGCATTTACCTCTTTTCTGCCAAGCGCAAATCATGAAGGAGTGTGAGTAAAGTGTGGTTTTACACGGAATCAGGATGATAGTCCAAGTGGAGTGACATGTCTGCCTGTGGAATTTGTCAGTGTGCTAGAACAAAAAAAACTAACCATGTTGTTCTGGTACAACGCATATATCATCATCGTCATCATCATCTAAATCTAACAATGATATAGCTGAACAACAGCTCAGTTATCGCTAGATCCTAATTAGCAATCACTCGCCCATCACATCTGTGACATTTCTGGTCTATTCTAAACTTTTAAGTCCATTTTAATTTTCTGCATTCATTGAGTAAGCAAAAACAATAAACTGTAGATCTATTATTAGTAACAGAACTTAGTGTATTTGTATTTGTGATAGTCATGATATAAGTCGTTTAAAGTTGTTATATAGCTTTTTTATCTACATGTAGCTTGTGGATTCATCCAGAACGACTCATGCACCGATAACTGCCAAGCCAACCCCGGAGCATAATGTTTATAATAGAATATCATTTCACTATAACAAGTGGTCACTGGAGGTTAGTTATGTTCTATCATATCAAAAAACACCAAACTTTATGAACAGTTCCACAATTTAATCGACCAATCGTAGAAACAGAGGCCAAATGGACAGTCTTAGCTCACTTTCTTAGCTTGATAGAGACACTTAGCTAAAAAGAAAATGGGTGGCTAAGCTCGTTGTATGGGCCCAAGCTTCCTCTTTAGTGTAATGGTGCAGTCATGGATTGTTTAAACAACAAGCTGACGGTAGATCACTTTGCGTATCAGGATTTATTATTATTTATGTTGAACAACTCTTTAGAGTATATCAGTGTATTACAAGTACTGAACAGTACTGCTTGAATTATCCAGCCACAAAGCCAACAATCATAGTAAATATCAAACAAAAAACAACAGTTTGAACAGTTTTTTTCAAAATGAAAAACAAATGACTTATCATTTATTTTCGTTTTACGGAATACAACAATAGATGCACTATAATTATTAACTGAGTTATTGTGTTATTAGAAAATGTTTGTCATACTTATTTTGACATAACTATTCCGATCATTTGAAAGGTTCAAAGATGCCAAAGGGGTAATAGTCAGAAGCCGTAAATCAAAGAACAGACAACACAAAGGCCAAAAGAAAAAGGACAAAAGGACAAAACGATCTACAAAACATTACACAGAAAACGAAAACACGAACCCCATTAAAAATTGGGGGTAAGCTCATGTGATCCGGAAGGGTTGCCAGTTCCTGCTCCACATTTGACACCTGTCGTGTTACTGTTAAACGACACGAACCAGCATCATCATACTTACACTTTTAAACTATTCTGGTCTTGTAAATTATTTGTGACCTATAATTCATTTAGTCTTTCTGATACATTATTACATTAACAAAAATCTTTGTATATTAGTAATTTCTTACTTAATATTTCTAAATAGCATCTACTTATAGTAGCGACTGCTACAGACTGCTTCTGTATGCCACTGACTGCTAAAGATGTACAGGCTATCCAAAACTATAAAGAGATGGAGAAATTGGAGGTAATTAAAAATCTATATCAAGGTACCATGCAAACATCAGTACCGTTGTCCTGATTGGCTAGTTTTTAAGTACAATAGAACCGACAATATTACACCAATAGGGAGTACTTTAATGTGATGGCTTTTACACGATAAAACAAAACAATTCATCAAGATAGTGTTTTATGTGACAATTAATACACACTGAACATGTTTAGCTGCTTACAGATATTTCTGGACATTTTATGTTAGCATTCTTTAATGTCGAATTTTTTCATCAAGCTCTATTTATTAATTTCACAGGCGATATAATTTACTGATTTAGGAATCATGACATATAATTTTATGCAATTATTACACTTCGTTGAATGCGATATGATGTGTTATGTAGAACTGAAAAGCAATATTGACCAAGGCCGAAAGTCGCGGTCAATATTGCTTTTCAGTTCTCCATAGCATATCATATTGCACAAAATGAAGTGTTGTTATTCTTTTATTACATTTAACATATCACGTTTTTTCTTAGCGATTGCTTGTTGGTTTTTTTCCCAATTTCAAAAGATCCTGAGCTGATCCATTTAATATCATAGAGCACTTGTATTAATTCAGTTGATCGTTTCGTGTTTAATGCATCTTTGTCTTCCTCAATTTGGTTGAGATGTTGATTTGTGATATCGGAAAATTGTCTTTTGTTTGTCATGTTGACAGACCTGCTGTCATTCTCGTTTGCCATGTGTGTGTGACGTCATTGCACCGGTTGTAGAAAACAATTGGCTGGAAAATTTATATATATTTCCGGGATTTCACCCACTGCTATAAATTGATCAAATACCAATTTAATATGAAAACCTGCCGTGCAAATTCTATGTTTTTTAAATACTGTAAAAAAATATAAATGTAATAATTTTTATTATAGGCATATGTGATATCACAAATAGCCCGGAATAACTTTAGAGAATGGACAAATGATGACCTTGCTGTACGAGACGCGCAATGGGGACGTAAGTGTAGCAGATTGAAAGGAAAGATTTACAGAGTTTACAGAATTTGATCATTGCATAAATAATTCAATTTTGTTCTTGATTATTTGAAAATAAAAACAATAGCGTATTTAATATTAGGTTTTCATCATTTAAAATGAGATGACCGGACTTTAAATGTACATTCAATGCACACGTAAAATACTTCTGTTTGAAATAAGTAAATAAAATACAGCACTATTGAAACAAAAGAAGAGGTCTGTGTTAGATATAGCGGGTTTCTTTTTCCGCATCAGTACTCAAGAGAGAACCTCGGTGCGTAGCACCAAGGCTTTCGCCTGCGAACTAATGTTTCTCATGCATTCGACTTAATAGTGTAGTCTTATTTTGTTGACATAGTGTATTCCGGACAATCCAGTAGACATGTATATTCCTAAATAATATTATATTGTTTATGTATATCAATGTTTGTATTGTCCGTCATGGAATTTTTTATTGGTATTTAACACCAATTTCATCAATGGTATAGACTTTATCGTGGCAGGTACTTTATTAAAAAAATAACTGACCAGTCACTGAAATTTGGTATCCCGTAATGTTGTATCGAATGTGCATTGCCGTGCTTTTGAGTTAAAATCAATACATTTAGTAGTGATAAGCTCTGATTGTCTAGATATATGTAAATCCAAATACCATAGAACAAAGTCCATGGCGACTCATTTAAACATCAAATATGATACAGATAATCAATATCATTATAACACATGTCATAGTATGAGGGTAAACATTTGAAAATAAAAACAAAGAAAATGTCAATATGACATTCCGATTTAAAACTCTTACTCTTTCGAAGTACGGAATCTCACAGAACAGGAGTACAAAGAGATCGTCTGAAAGAAAAGGCATATTTGGTTTCAATATTGTCATCTGTTATAGTAAAGTTTTATTCTTTTAAATGGCATGTCATTTGAAACATTGAAATAAGTATTGATCGTCCATTTTATTATAGACAACAACTTTAGACTCAATGTGGATGTATATAATTCGTACTCAGTGGAAACACTACCGCCACGGTGAAGTAACGATTAACATGTAAATCTCATATCACATGGTATGATAGTCTAAAGAGTAGTACGTATTTTACTTCTGGAGACCTCGCAGTCCTCAGTTGTTTCCTCCACAATCATATACAGTGTACATACAAAGAGGAGTTATCTTTCTTTTAATAAACCTGCAGGGTTCTAGACATAGTAGTTTGTATTAAAGAATTAAAGTCCAGTACCGAATAATAAATGAAGTGCATGACAATATTGCGGTCACTATCATAGGTTGAATTTGTCATGTAATTAATGATATATTAAGAGGTGTTATCTAGAGGATCCTAGATAAGAAAACTAAATGGCTGACAAAATGTTGGCTATTATTCTACTTCTGTCTTTTATCACACAGGTCAGTAAATGTTAATGAAATCATGTTTTTGTTTTGGTAATTGAGTTAATTGATTGTAATTTAACACCAAGTGCATGATCAATATTTTAGCTATAGTTACGACGAGAACAGAGCTACAAACTATCAGTCATGAAGGTAAAAGAGTGTTGCTATGATCGGCTATATATATAATTGATAAAATGTTAGACTCTCTCAAACTACAATTAAAATATGTCTTGCAATGGTCGTGGCATTTTCCATATACAAGGAGATCATTTCATTTCGTCTCAACCTGGGGAGGGGGGGACTCTTGTATATTTTATTAGTCCCGCGCAATCAGAGGACGTCTCCTTTTGGAAGAGATGTATAGGACAGCGGGGATACTAGGTATTCGTTCTATTTTATTTCATTGATGAGCGGTAAAAAAAAATCATAGCTTCAACATGCTGGTTTAGAGTTGGTCCGCAACTGGTTTATTATAGAAAGAAAATTTAAATTGTGGTGGTCAGCAATTCCACTAAATCATCCAAACAAACAAACAAACAAACAAACAAACAAACACGTCTCACATATAAAGACTAAACACAACAGCACAAGATAAATGGCGTTAGAAACATGTGCTTATATTACAATTACATTCATCTTTGAACTTTTACTTCCTTTCATTAACTTAGTATAATATTACGAACACTTGTATTATCCATAAACTGAACACGTCAATAAAATAATCATGCTTGGTATTATACATTTTTATATAGCATTTGCTAATTTTGGAATAATTCGAATGCTTTAATATCATAAATGTGCTTTCATATCATCGAAGTTCAACTATTTACAACCAATCTATCTCCGGTGAAGATTTTCAAGAAATCTCAATGTTGACATGCTTATTGTATCTCAAAACACAAACTATCATGAAATAAAATGTAAAACTGTCGAAACAGTTTCATAATAAAATCATAGAAACAGAGCCAAAAGACACAGACATTAACATGACAGGTCACTTGGGTAGGACACAGACATTTCATTAAAAATGGCGGGGTTAAGCAAGTTTTATGGACCCACACCTCCCTTATTAATGTCATGAAGCGATCATGTCATATATAACTGGTTGAAGAGCGTTGCTTATAGAACGATGAGTCATGATCTTGAAGTTTATACATGTAATATATTTAATCTTCGAGACACAGATATTGACATGTGTATAGCAATAATAAAAGTAATATTCTATGAAAGAGAACTGATGGATCTTAGCCAACTTTAAAGTATCAGATAGTATACAAGGCCATCAGATAACATAACAGGGAATCAATAGTCAACTGTGAACTCAAATCTAATTGTTAAGACCATCATATGTTATCTGTGCGAAAGCGACAGAATACTTTCCAACAAGTTCTTGATATTTTCCGCAAAATTTTTTGAAAGATTAAACGATTCATTAAAAGTGCTTGACTAAATAGTTTAGTAGTCAGAAGACAATGTCGGTGTGACACTACAAGGTAGAGCATAACATATGTGAAGTAAATATCAACTCCATACGCCGGAGTGGTTGATATATTACTGTTAAGGTGCAAACAAAATTATAATGGCAAAGTCATATCTTTTGGTTATCACGTTTAGGCACTTTGGTTTTATTGCTCCCAAACACTTTTAAATTATTTGCTTTCAAATCTTTCGATTTTTGAGCATACCTGATGATGGTTATTCCAGAAACTCTTCGTGCACGTATCTATCTTTTTTTTTGTCTGAAGAGTCTGGTAGAAAATTGACCATTGGTAAATGTCAAGAAATGAGAGCAGAGAAAGCTGTTTCTGTTATTTCTTTGATTTACAACAAATAAGTCTTACAAAGGATTTGAAAATCTTTTTAGTTCGGGTGTTTCTTTAATTGCAAGTCTTTAGTGTATATAAATGGAATCTGGTTACATGTAATTGACAGAACATAATCAATAGATCTCAAAGTTAGACTTAAGACTTAAATATCTGTAATTCTTTTGTCTTTGATAAATTTGTGTACCAATTCCGCCTCTTGTGAGCATAGGACACGACCAGTAGGGAGAGAGAGGAGACGTTCCTATAAATAATTCCAACATACTAATGACTCCATTCTCGTGTAGCGCCCAAAGCTATAAACCTGTAACGTTGCTTATCATTGTTAATGCTAAATGTGTTGTGAATTGTTTCTTTGAAACGGGATTTAAATTTTCACGTGGAACTGTAGCATCAAGTCAAATGTTGGATAGATGAAATTTTCGAAACAGAATGAGAATTGAAATTATCCAGAAGGTCTTTAGAGTTTATCAGTACCCACATTTGATTGATACTACTACCTGGATATATTTTGTCGCAGTATGATTGTAGTGAAAATAATAAAAATGTCCATGGCTTTATCCTAACTAACAGGATCCATGTCTTTTTAATTTTATTTTAATTTTTGATATCAGCACATGTCAATGCTACACAAATAGCATTCACCGGTCAGTGGTATGTCAATTGCAGTGTCTACATATAGATAATTAATATGTAGATAAATATTATAACCCGAGTTAATGAATGAATTCCATATGATGTTATTATAGAAACATTATAAAATCATAGGCATTTCAAAACAACATTTGCCAGAATCACGGTGTAGCGGACAAATATCTTCTATTCGAATAAATCGAGTATTTAACATTTTCCTACAAGGACATCGTTATTTCAAGTAGACTTATCCAAGAATTTGTAATAACGAGGTTGAATAAAAAATCTAAAGGCTTGACAATGTCGTGTGCAAAGCTGAAATACAATATCAGAGTAATATGTTTATATATAATAGGTGGCTATTTCTGCTGTAACACATGCTCCAGCTACTCCGAAACCAACCCTAGAACATTCCGTGTATCACAGTGTGTGGTTCCACTACAACAGATATTCACTAGAGGTAAATATGTATCAGATACTTGTATCCGATTAGTAACAAATTAATTTATTTATTTGTATTGGTTATTGGCAATTGGAATTATTTGCGTTGTTCCCTTTAACTGATACTTTATTGGTTAATCCAGAAACGTGTCGTGCGCACTAAATTTGATTTCTACATTTTAGTTACTATCACCTCTGCTGGTGGACTATTGTATCATCCGCCCAGTAGTAAGTGCTTCGGCATTGGCTGGTTTATTAGATATATGTATTACTAAAATATACACTAAATAATATACTTATTAATAACACCAAGGTTCTCCTCCCACAGGCATATGTGACCTTAGCTGATTTTTACGTCCTGTTTAGGCCTTTTGATTTGATTCCCCCCAAAACTTTAAATTATTTGGATTTCGAATTTGAGCGTACTTGATGAAGGTTATTCCAGAAACGCGTCGTGCGCACTGAATTTGATATCTACGTTTGTATTACCGTTGTCTTCAAATACAGTGTAAGTATGATGATATAATTAACATAGTATGATTTTATTGCTTCATCTTTCTACCGATACAATTATTTACAGCATCTCCTGATAGCACAAAATCATGATGATTGTTACTGCATGCCACTGACTGACAAAGATGTACAAGACATACAACAAAAAGTCGGCCTAGATAACCTAGAGGTACAACGATTTCTAATGTTGTGTCTGTAATAATCAAATATGTTACGCCTGAATCATAGATGTATAAGGCCAAGTTAAACGATTTCTAATGTTGTGTCTGTAATAATCAAATATGTTACGCTTGAATTATAGATGTATAAGGCCAAGTTATGCTTCAACCGAATCATTGATGTCTAATGCCATGTCATATGATTTATGCGAATCATTGATGTCTAAGGCCATGTCATATGATTCAGGCGAATCATTGATGTCTAAAACAAAGTTATATGATTCAGGCGATTCATTTGATTTATTGGCATTTACATAAGATAAAGTGTGTGTGAGGGAGGGGGGGCTTTTTTTCAGGCAAATATAATGTTTGTTTAAATTGTAATTGGGGCGATTTCAGATCTGCCTAGATCGAGGTGTTTTATGGGTCCTGTATATTCGTGCAGAAATATTATATGCAACAGTTGCTTAACAAAACATAATCTTCAATTTTTACTGGTTAAACTGTAGACAACTGACTCGATTAATTGGAATAGCTTTGTCCATTTTATTTGGGTTTGTAGAACATCGTTGATTTTTATATCGTTAAATCTTAATGTTAATCTGACGGGTTACATAAATATAAACTGTATGTAGCTGTAGAATGATAGTCATAGTTTCCATATAAACATTTTAATGGAAAGTAGTCACTATTATTGTCAAATTGAGTTTAATGCGTCGTCAATTAATACATTTGTTGGATTTATCTACGAAGATCTGTCGTTATCGAAAACAAAACATACATGAACTGACATAACTAGACATATATACTGAAAGTGAAGTTAGATTGGTATAATTGGTAACTAATTGTTTAATTTATTAGCAATGATCATGAATATTTTGAAGTGCAGAATATTGTAGATTTCAGATGTTTGTAGGTAAATATGCATACAGAGATCGAAATATCTCTCTATTACATAATTAATATAAATCAAATAGTATGGTTTATAAAAAAAATGCTATATTTTCATTGGATGTCCAGCAAGGTATAACAGATTATGAACACGGTCTGTCAGTTCTAGTGTTATTACGGCTAACCATGGCTATACCTTGTGCTGGTCAATGAAATAAACATGTTCTGTATGAAAACAAAACCTAGAATTGAAATGAAATGTCATCGCTATGACGTAATGGATGTTGCCGTTTTAAGATATTATCAAACATAAAAGTGACGTGTGATACAGAAACAGATTGTCCCTAATGTTAAACAAACATGTATAATATTGTATCAGTGTGCTTACGTTCTGCAATGCTTGAAAGTTATATTAGTTAGTTATATTTTGCTTTTCCATTTATCTAAGTAAAATTATTTTTGTTGCACTTTGTATTGGTTGGAAGTAAACAAAAAGTTAATTAAAGTAGTCAATTAGTATGCCAACCACAACATAAATGGACAATCGCACTGATGTTCTAATAGAAAACTTTATATGCTTCTCTGAAGGCATAAACACACATATTTACTTTTTACACGTCATTGAGTAGATTAAAGAGAGTATGGGCTGTGTAAATGTGTAATAATGATATATAGTTTTGATTCTTGTGTTTTCAGTATATTTTATGAAGAGATGTCCGTCAGTTTGTTAAAGAATAGTTTGAAGATACCAAAGGGGTAACCAGAATCCGTAAATCGAAGAAGGACAGACAACACAATGCTCAAAAGAAAAAGGACAATAGGACAAACAACGATCTACAAAATATACACATAAAACTAAAGATCGAGTAACACGAACCCCACTAAAAACCGGGTGTGAACTCAGGTGCCCCGTCGTATTAATCTAGTTGCAAACCCGGTTATAAGTCATGAATGAGGAAAGGACCGAGAAGTGTTACGACAAGTGGAACATTTGTGGAACATACCCGTGGTCATTTGTGACACAGATATTTCATAGCGGTCATCCACAGTTACTATAACTCAAAACATGTATAATAAGCGCTTGAATGATTGTCAATTGTTACCAAGGAAACAATAATGCATTATACAGTTTTCTGTTTATTTAAGCATAAATTGGTATCGCAAATCGCCCAGAAAATGTTTATAAGATGGACACATGATGACCTAGCAGTTAGAGACGGGTATTGGGAGAGACGTTGCAAAGGAAATATTTTCAGGGTTTATAGAATCTGAGAAGAATCCTCAATAAATATCAAATATATTTTGTATATGTATTCTTTATCGTTCTTGTCCAAGAGTATGGTGACTTCATTCTAGCTCTGTATTTATTTCTTCTGTAGATTATTGTTCTTAATTAAGGGACCGGTCATTATTTATCTCCAGGAGGGGCGGCAAAATTTTGTCTTCACAGTCTTCAACAAGCTAGGAGCCCACTATTTAAAGAAGCTGCATCAAGAATTTTTGCCATAAATACAATGTACTATAACAATAGTTTTTTTAATATATTGAGATATTATTTTAATCATCAGTTTCACAATTAATCTCAAATCAACAGAATTATGATAACAGCAATTTGCAAATTAAAAAATACTATATAATACAACAAACCAATTGAGAAAGTATTCATAGTGCGAAAATTATCAAAAGATAATGTATTTTAAAGCCAAATTTCCCTTTATGGGTTTATTTCAGAGATGATTTCAACACCAAAGTTTTTTTCCAAAACAGTTCAATGAATAGTATAACACAACCAAAAAAAGGAAAAAATGGAAAAAAATGCAGAAAGAAGCTAAGAGGTCAAATCAAATTTCAATTAAATTTAACACAACACAAATAGAAAGAAGCACGCTTTAGTAAGTGCATTATGTGAAGTTAAAAATCATTTTATAGTTATATGGCTCTATTGCAGTCTTTTAAAGTGTTAAAATGTAAATTGAGAAAGAAAATAAAATATTAAAAACAAAATGAATAGCAATATAACAGATATCATAACATTTAACAATCATAAGATGATATTTCAAAATTTTATGATACCAGGATGCTATCTGAAATTTCTGAGGAGAACACTGATTTGATTAGGTTGTTTTGTTGTCTTATACATACATGTACATTGGTACTTTTATTGAGAGTGTGAATACATGTTTATTTTCTTTATGCTACCACAAAACATTTGTCAATTGATATTTTTAACTTACATTTTTGTTTATATCTTTATTATGTATAAATCCCATTTTCCTTCAATTCCATCCATTATTTTTTATTGTTAGTTTTTTATTTGTTTAAAACTCCTCGATAAATTGCTGTACACATTCTCTCTACTATATCAATAACATGATGTGCTGTATTTTAAAGCACCTTTTTTACACATGTCTCAATATTAAACCAGTTCATGTAGACAATCATTGCATAAATAAAAACAATAAAATGAAAAAATAATAATACCAACAAAAAAATCTTACAAAGAGGCAAAATTAAATCCCCTAAAACACATACGTGACCGCTCACGTTGCTTGTTTGGTACAGGCACTTCACTAAATGTGGTGGGGCCAACTAGTTTGATGGGAACAAAGTCAACCTTTTAATGGAATAAATTTGAGTAAATGGAAAGATATATCAGACAAAATGACGTGAATACATTACGCTTCATTTACATTTAACTGACTATATCATTTACTGCAATGTGTTGCTAGTTTTTGTTGGGTATATGTTTCCCTTGCTTATCTGATTTAGTCCTCTGATTTTTTTTTAGATTTTTTTTCAATTTCCAATATTTTGTTCCCCATATTTGTTGTGCAAAATATAGGCCTATCGTTGGATCGATCGTAGCACCAGCAACTATTAAGACTTTTGCACTTTCTTCGTGTCCATATACTAAAGCTAAGCGGAGTGGCATAAAACCTTTTAAAGAGATAATACATTATTCTCAAAAGTTGATATAACCTTCAACAAAATTGGGCTCATACACAATAACACTGATACGAGTGATGAACAGAACATGGCACTATACACGAAAATCTACATAGCAGATATCATTCTCTATCCAGAGTGTAGCGTAGCAGGAACGACAACTCTGGATAGAGAATGAGCAGATACATGTAGCTATGGTAAATCAAATCAAATCATATTGAAAATGCATGGAAACCATAATTCACATGTACAAATCCTTAAAAAGAAGTCAGCGAATTTTGAATTAACTGTTTTAGGTACTTGTATTCTTGTCGTGTTTTCAAACGTGATGTCTTTTGTTTTTAAAAAAAGGTATACTGTAAACAAAATCGTCATTTTTATCGAGATTTTTTTTAGGGATTCCAGATTTTTTTAACTTCAACCTTGTATAAGTCGATGTGGACGATAGGTCGAAGCCAGCGTGTTGAGGGAAAAAAATATCGACCTATTGTCCATAGAATACGGTAGTGATGGACTTTTGAAAAAAGTAAAGCTCATTGTGACTTGAAATGAAGCAGTGATGGATATTTGAAAAAAGTAAAGAGAGACAACGGACGACAAATGATTGCAAAATTGAAATTGTTGCTAGATTTGACACAGATTATTTCTTCATAGAATCTTTTAGGAAACAATAAAAA
The DNA here is from genome assembly GCA_963383655.1 of Bathymodiolus septemdierum. Classification (NCBI taxonomy): domain Eukaryota; kingdom Metazoa; phylum Mollusca; class Bivalvia; order Mytilida; family Modiolidae; genus Bathymodiolus; species Bathymodiolus septemdierum. The sequence goes on along the minus strand of OY726517.1, from coordinate 112,483,729 downwards.
GTTTAATTGTAATACAAATTCTCACAATACAAACAACAACTTGTTCTTAAAATATCTAGCAACAAAAACAATTGAGAGCAAATAAATCACCCTTCAAGTGTATTACACAAAATACTGGTGAATACCTCATTTTAAAACTGTGGGAGAGTTGATTTTAAAATACACTGGAGAATACAATGCATATTTTGCATAGTTTCAGGAAGGTCTGTTGTAAACTGTATGAGTAGTTATAAATTATACAAAAATCTAGAAACATCTTGAGCACTACTAGTATTATGAGATAACTAGCTCCAATGTAATAATTCTGTGAAAGCCTAAGATTTTGTATTTAAAATAATAGGATTTACAGAAAATATGTATCTTCTAATGAAAATGTGACTAAAATGAAAATTTCAACCAAAAAATAAAAAATAAAAAAATAGTCTTGAATGTCTCTGTGAATTAAGGTGCACAACATTATTATGTATAAATATGGTCTTTAAAGTTTCAGGGAAATATAACACAAAATAAGCACACTCTGCTGAAGATGACAAAGATTCAAAAGATGGAAAAATTAGAGAAAAATTCGTAAAACTTCTGTAATATACCATGATTAACCTAGAGGAGGTTTGGCGCTTTAAAATCTGATTCAACCCACCATTTCTTTCGAAATGCCTGTACCAAGTCAGGGTCATGACGGTTTTCACAGTTTTCCGGTTGTTGACTGATTTTGTCTGTTTATATACTTATGAGTTTTGACTTTCCCTTTGTAAGATTGCTCGGAGTTCGGTAATTTTGTTATTACCCTTATTCAATATGTATGTAATTATTTTGTAGCTTCATGGAAGTTGAACCGGTCCCATAGGAACAATAGTTGATTACACAAAATAGGTACCTCTTTTCCCTACTCACATTTTACCATACAATAGTATGCATCCTGGCAAAAATGGACACACCTTTGTACATAAAATGTAACATTCACAACTGTACATTAATCTTTAGATTATTAGTTTGTTTTAATCAACCATTCTATTTCTGTATAATTTTATAATGAACTTGGTCAAAAGGTCAGTTTAAACATATTTCATTGTCCAAAAACATGACATTAGGATCAGATACAAGTTTTACAACTTAGAACATCTTCTCCTTTATATAAACAATATATATATATATATATATATATAGTTGAACATACATGTATATACAAAAAAGCTACAACATTTATTAATTACAAAGACATGAAATGTACCAGTGAAACAAGATTTGCTATTTGCCGAATGACAAATCAAACCAATCTTTACTATAATTGGACCTTATACAACACTGAAGAATAAAGAAAAAGCAATAACTTTGAACTGGATAAATAGTGCTGTAAAGTTAGGGTCTCTTAGAATTTAGTTACAAAACATACAAGTCTGAAGTTATATATTAAATAAAATGTTGGTACTTCTAATCCCACATTACAGATAAATATTGCATTTCATATAAATATTCTGAATAGCACATCATGCAGATGAATGTCATTATCTATTCTTATGTTAAAATGATGTTATTGAAATGGAGAGAAAGAGGTATATTCCATAGTATTTTGTTAAAAATTCATCATTAATAAAACTGAAAGGAATGATGTCATTTTGAAACAAATAAATATTAAATAGCTATACATTTTTCTGACAAATATTGTGAAGCTATTATAATATCATTAATATTTTCTTCATTATATTTCCACATGATATATAATATTATATATTGTACATGTATATTCACAACTGTTGCATTCAATTATATGTCTTGCACATTTTGAAAGTCATCATCTAATTGTATTCTCATGTGACAGTTTATTATATCTTGAGTAAAATAAATTTTTGAAATCTTGTTCATAATTTAAACAAATTACTTCTGAATAGAAAACTAATCAATTAGACATACTAAGGAATAATGAAAAAGTTGTATATCTAATATGGAAACTTGTACAATTATTATAATGATCCAACATTATGCTAATTAAAAACAACCAATCAAATGTCAACTGACATTCAAGCATGTCAAATTTTAACATATCATGTTATTAGTCATCGTAAGTTCAAACCAGATATAGAAAATACATACATGACCACAATCTTAGAACACAAAGTCATACAACAAGGAGTTTGGCGATCAGATTCCATATCAATGAACAAATCTTGTGGTAAGAACAATCTCAACCAAAGTACACTATGAAACATACATGTATTATTTGTGGTTTTCTGAACAGTTAGCTGTTAACTGGTAACAGGTATATTGTGAAAAGGGATGTGTACAGGGGATGTGTATTAATCAGGAGCAGAATTATTTATACATTTATACATTAAAACACTTTTATGATATTCTAATCTATTTTGAATGGACAGCCAACCAAGTTTTTTTTAAACAATGGAAGAGATGGTATATCATATTTTGCATTAAGAATAATTCTTGCTGCACGCTTTTGTAATTTATATAGTTTTACAAGATTCAAATTTGTGGTTTCTCCCCATACAGTACAACAATAATCAAAAAGTGGTAGAAAATATCCATTATAGTACATGATTAAGCCTTCAGTAGGTAAGTATGTTCGCAAACGACACATCAATCCAAACCTTGATGAAATCTTTGAAACAATATTATTAATTTGCTGACACCAAGATTAGGCCAAAAATATATATATGTGTGTTTACTGTCACATGTCAAAAAAATCTAGGGTCGTCGGTCGGGATTTTTTTTTTTTTTTTTTTTTTTTTATTATCGACAAAACCGGAAATAGTCGTTCCCGGTTCCGGGATCAGATTCCGGTATTTAATTTTCGAAAATTCCGGTAAAATGACGAATTATGCAGTTTTTCTACCTTCTTTGCTCTCAATTTCGACAAAAAGCTAGCAGTTGAATAAATAAAACATTGCTGCTGGTTAAACAACAAAAATGGTTATCCGAATTCTGTGTAAAAATGCATAGGGTCGCTAGCAAAAATTAGGGTAGGTCGGGTGACCGTAAACACACATATTTTTTTTTTTGGCCTTAACAATTATCAATAGTAATTTCAAGTAATTTTTCATATTTTACATCGTTCAATTAAACATCGTCATAAAAAATATTAAAATTAGACTCAAGATATTGTATCTTTCTAGATGAACCCATGATCATTGATTTTGATTTCATAGTATTTATAACCATATCATTACTAGTGCACCATCCCTGTACCTTTTCCATATCTTCATTCAACTTAATGTTAATGTCAGATATGGAATTAGACGAGAAGTGTATAGTGGTATCATCTGCATACAAATCTGACATACTATGGTCTACATATTTAAAAGGGGTAAATCATTTATATACAAAAGAAAAAGCAAGGAGTCAAGTATGCTTCCTTGTGGTATTCCATATCTAATATTTTGTGCAGATGATTCATAATTATTGATAATTACTTTTTGAGATATTTCCGACAAATTTGATCTAAACCAATTTAAAGATAAGTCATCAAGTTTATATACTTTTAACTTTGATAATAAAATAGTGTGATTAACCATGTCAAATGCCTTTTTAAAATCAAGAAACAAAACCCCTGTGTAAATCTCTTGATCCATTTATTTTAGAATATGATCAACAATTTCAGTTAAAGCTGTCACACAAGAATGCTTAGATCTGAAACCAGATTGATTCGGATGAATCAGTTTGTATTTGATTAAATATTCATAAATCTGTGCATAAACTATTTTTTTTTCAAATAGCTTAGATAAGCTAGGAAGTACTGATATGGGTCTATAATTGTTCATATCTGCAATATCTCCTGATTTATAAAGTGGGGTTACTCTAGCCAGCTTAAGTTTTGAAGGAAAGTTTCCAGTACAAAGACTTAAGTTGAAAATGTGGGTTAGCGACTCGTAAATAACAGTAGCTGACATTTTCAAAATATTAGGACTTATACCACCCAAACCACTGGATTTGTGAATGTTCAACTTCAAAAGTTCAGTAAGTACTTCTTCTAGTAGTATACAAGTATATGAAAATGTATTTTCGAGCCAAAATTTGGAACTAACCCAATTACCTAATTTTTCAGTGGACGCATTCGAGTTGGAATTTTTGATGATGCGTTCAGCCACTGACGAAAAATGGTTATTAAAATTATTTCCATAATTCACCTACATTATTACCAGATTTAATAGCCTCAGAAAAATAATTAGCTTTACTGGTTCTAATGGATGATGTCAATTTGTTTCTATATTTTTTGAAATTCTCGGTATCTTTTATACCATGATAATAATCCCTTTGCTGACGTAGGTCGGCAAATTCTTTTTTGTGCCATTTGGACTGTTTATTTTCCCTCACTCTTTTAGAAATTAAAGGAGCATGCTTATTAAGGGTATAAATGAACTTGTCATACCACGAATCAAGAGCTAGATCTGGGTCGGTGATATATAATACTAAATTGAAATTTTGATTAAAATTTCTGTATCTAATTACCAGAGGCGGATTTAGAGGGGGCGTGCGGGGCGTGCGCCCCCCCCCCCCCCTAAAATTCGCAAAGCATATGTTATACAACGTTAATTAAGCAGTTCAACAAACAACTTTTTCATGAATGATTAATTCGTGACCTGTAAGTCAAAATGAATAGTAATGATATTAGGAGTAAATTTGGGATATCATTCTAAAAAGCTCTACCCATTGATAAATGATCAGTATACTGTCCGTCCGGATGAAGCTTTTCGTTTCGCCGTTGGTTCATTCATTGAAAACGTATGATTCGTTCTTGTTTATAGACAAACAAAGGCGAATATGTTAACATTAATGCTGCATGAAACGATTCTGATCATCTAATTTAGTTACGTTAGCTTATCAGAAATCAATAACAAGTTCATGTATTGACAATTTCCGCTTTTGTTTGTCTATAAACAAGAACGGTCGAATCATACGTTTTCAATGAATGAATCAACCGACGAAAAGAAAAGCTCCATCAGGACGGGCAGTATTAACTAGAACCACCCGAAAGGACAAGTGCCGAAAGTACAGACCAATTAGTGAAATGAGGAATGCGTTAAAACTAAACCAATACTTCTTTGAAGGGTTAAAATATCGTGATCGATCAGTCATGAGTTGAACAATTCGCATCACGGTTGTTCAAAAAAAAAGTTTTACTTCAGGTTCTTATAATCTGACAAAAACATACTGCTAACAATTATCCGACAAAATTAAGACTCAAAGTCAAGTTTTTTTGGTCTGATAAAAATGGTGTGGTTGGTTCAAAAGTGTCGTTCAAATAAATGTCTGTAATTCCTCAAACCCCCCAGAGCTTCCGGGGGGCATAGCCCCCCTGGGCTCCTTACCAGGGCTCTGCCTTGGACCCGCTGGGGATCTTAAGCGGTCCCCATACTCCTCGCCTACTCACGCCCCCTCCTAACCACAAATCCTGGATCCGCCCCTGATTATAGTATGTTTATTAACACGTGGTTTGCTCTTATTGCTTTTACCATATTTTACTGAACATCTGACAGGTTAATGGTCACCTGGACAGTAAGTAGAAACACGTACTTGCATGACTTCTTCTGGTCGACTTGTATAAATGTGATCTATTAAAGTTACGCTCTTACCGGTAACTCGAGTTGGATCATGGACTAATTGATCAAGGCCATATGTTGATAAAATAGTTTCCCAGTTACTTGGCAATGGTTTCAAATAGTCTATATTGATATCACCAATAATAAGTACATACTCATTCTTATCAAAAGCATTAGTCAGTTCCTTGTCGAAATGTTGATACATGAACCACGACACATTGCTGTTAAAACACAATAAAAAGGACTTTTGATATTTTGGAAATATTTCAAACCACATAGATTCAGTATTTTCTGATTCTAATTCTACTCTCCTTTCATATTTTACATAATCATGAAAATACACAATCCAGCCTCCCCCATTTTTGTTCGTTCTATCTTTTCTATTGTATGTAAAATTATCTAAATCCAATTCACGTGAATTCATTTTGCATTTTTCTTCATTTAAAAATGTTTCACACATACCTAATATATGTGGTTTAAGCTCATCTTTCATATTACCAATATTTGATTTCATCCAATTTTGGTAGAATATGTTGAATATTTTGACATGTTATTTTATGACCTTTTGAATCTGTATAACCATAAATATTATGTTTATTTTGACTAAAAGTATCCGCATGGCCATGGCATTTCTCAGACATACCATGGGAACAGTCATTCTTATCAGTAAACCTAGGAGACTGGTTTTTACTTCTTAAGGTTGATTTTGATCTATTTAAACTGACCTCAGTGGAAGATTTACAATTATTAATAGAATTAACAGAAATACAACAAATGCAATCAAAAGAATCATTTTCACAATTTGAACACAAAGTATTTAAAAGTAAATTAAATGGATTGATTGACGTCAAATCGGCTTGCTTTTCTTCGCCGTTTTCCTAGTACCAATGCGGAGGGTAATCATAATGTTCCCAGTGATGCTCTTGACTGTATTCAAATCTAGCATTAAATCGACATTGATTTTGTGAATGATTGTTCGCTCCACAGTTAAAGCTTGGACGACGAAATGTATTGAAGGAACGATTGATGAATAAAGATGACAAGAATCGTCACTTTGTGCTTTTAATTATTGATATAAGTAAGCACGGGGCGAAAGAAATGGGTCATGTCAAAATGACAGGACCCGGTTTCGTGAATGATGTTACAGCATGATGACCCGGTTTTGTTCAAAAAAAAAAATCCGAACAAACAGGAACCAAAGCCTTTATTTTCTCTGGAATAACATTGAAATTATGGCTTTTGTAACCATAATGTCCACTAAATGGATTTAGTTCAAGGTATTTAACTTTCAACATTAGTGAGCCGTGGTTTTCCGTCGAGTGTTTTTATTACTTCTTCAAATAGGACGAAGGTTGTTTTGCAGTAATAATAATGGTACGGATGATTTTCTCGAGAATGTTTTATTAAGTCATCGAATTGTGGAAATGTTGTATCACAGTATAAATAATGGTGGCTGTGGATTTCTGTTGTTTTGGTTCCTGTTTGTTCGTAATTTTTTTTGGAACAAAACCGGGTCATCATGCTGTAACATCATTCACGAAACCGGGTCCTGCCATTTTGACATGACCCATTTCTTTCGCCCCGTGCTTACTTATATCAATAATTAAAAGCACAGTGACGATTCTTATCATCTTTATTCGTCAATCGTTCCTTCAATACATTTCGTTCCATTCAATGCGAGCAATTCAAAGAGAAACTGAGCGAAATTCGGGGTTGGGGTCAAGCTGATCGTCATTTTGCTGCGCATTATCGCTTATTTCTCAATTAATATACGATGACATAGCCAAAATGTTTCATCTGACAGCAGGAAATGGTTAATAAAGCATTTATTTCCCGCAAGTTCATGCAAAAAACAAATAAATAAACATAATTCTTACCTTCTTCTTGTCTTCTTACAGTCCGGTTCCGTTCCGGAATTAGATATGCACGAGTCCAAACATTTTTGCCGGTCAGTTTGTACACAGTGAATTACATTTACATTTCGCGTATATGATTGACGTTATTTCGCGCCATTTTTTAAAATCGTGCCTATGGTGCTGCGTTGTAAACAATTTATTAATAAAATAGTAATTTAATGGAATTAAAGTCAAATTAAGGTTTTAAATATGATGGTCCTACCATGTAAGAATTTCAGATCCTTCAATATAAAATATATGTTATTTCAATCCGATTTTTCCGAAAAATAATCCACTTGACTAACAGCAATATATATTACGGATTTAGTTTGTTACACATAATTTCATTGGTTCTTCAACCCTGAATGTCAGCATATATTCGGAAAACAGACGGGGTATATATTTCAGTCCCCAAAAACGATGAAAACATGGACGACAAAACATTACGCTTCGTTGAATCGATGGTATAATACGTAATAATAAATGTATTTTATCAAATTAAATGCTGTTTTTATACTCAAACCGGCTGCATGAACAAAAAAATATTACAACGGTTGATTCCGTCACAAATACCTGATCGATTCAGCAAACTCCTATGTTCCACGGCTGTACCATTACAAATAAACAAAACGTTGAGCCTTGAAAACTTTCGACGTCATGGGGTCACACCAAGGTTTTATTTACATGTTGTTAACATTTAAATTATTGAAACTGTTTCGCAAACCCGTTGTTTTGTTATGTGATATATTAATGTTATATTTATAAAGTTTATAAAATTTACTACATACAGTATATGAAATTGTATTGATTTAGAAATTTAGTACAGTATTTTACCTCATGAGACACCACATACATGAAATATGACGTGACACATATTCTGACGTCATTGAAGAATGACGTCAAATGTACGGAAAGAGACATCTAGAAATACGAAAATGAAAATAAAAGACGCAAATTGATTTAATACAGTTGGATTTTGTATTCTAAAAAAATCAATGGTTACATCCGTAATATATCTGTTATTCAGCTATCAGACAGGGTATATAATGTGACATTCCCGGCTTAGGATATATATTCCCTGAGGCGCATTATTCAGCTATCAGACAGGGTATATAATGTGACATTATATACCCTGTCTGATAGCTGAATAACATATAATATACACGACGATATAAATGCTTCCAAAAGTTTTTTCCCACAAAATGTACTATATAAACTAATAGTTAGTAGACTGCAACAAAATGTTCATCCAAATATATATTTTTTACAGTTAGAAATTCATTCCATGCATCATGCATAATAAAAATGTATGTATTTTACTCTAAGTATATAAATAATAATAATAATAACAATAGTGATAATAATATACAATTATGGCCTTCATGAGAAGTTAATATCCATAATTATTGTACCTCAGTATAGGTGTCAAACCACTAATTAATTTCTTTAAGGTTTTCTACTAAATTTGTGTTTTTTCGAGCCTACCTGGTCATTTTATCTTAAGTTTAACCTTTCCAAGACCATATATTTTCTGAAACGTACATGATTCCTCTACGTTCTGTCAAAATATCAGGGCATGTTTAAAATCTTGCAGTGAAATGCCATGCTACGGAAAACACCTACTCTAAAAATAGCTCAGTCATACCCAAGAAATTCAGTATTTATAGGTCATGCATCAAATCCTCCATAGAGGTATTCAAATACAACTAAATGCATCAAATTTGGGCTCAAAATAATCCCTATTTATTTAACTTCAATTATCAATTTTAATTAGTCCATACCATTCAGTAGTTTTCACAATACTACAAAGTGAAAGGAACTTTTTTCTTGAAAAGGGACTACTTTCGTGTATGTTCCAAGCCCTGATTGGTGAATTAGTGGTTTGACACCTATATGAACATCGCTACAAAATTTTCTACATTAAAATTGCTATTTTTCTCCTTTTCCAGTTGTTTGACTATTGAGCGGTCCATAGTTTTTAAGACTATGGACTGGCAATGTGAATCGTTTTCGCGGACTTTTAGTTCCGCGACTGGATTGGATAAAAGTTGTATATTCATTCGGAACACTCGGACTTCATCGTATATTAACGAAAACTCAAAAAAAAATTCAAAAATTTCAGTTTTCATTAAATTTCATAAAATTTCAAAATTTTCAAAAAATTTCAAAATTCTAAAAAAAATTTTTTTTTTAAAGTTCATAATTTCAAATTTTTCATAAAATTTTAAAATTTCAAAAATTTCATAAAAAATTCAAATTTCAAAAATTTCAAAAAAATTCAAAATTTTCATAAGACTTGTAAATTTCTGTTGAAGTCTACTTTCTCAAAAGAATCATTATGAATGACTGGGGAAATGGCATAACAATGTCCATGAGACAATATTCAGATGTATAATGCAAAATACTGGCAAAAGATGCGTGATTGTATTGGTCTTTATCATTTTGAGGTGATCATTCAACTATGAGTCTAATGTTTTTCGGTATAATAAAATACTTATAGACTGTGTATTCGGGAATAGCAAGTTTGTTGTCATCTCGACCCTGACTATTGACCTCGGCTTCGCCTCGTTCAATAGTCAGGGTCTCGGGAACAACAAACTTGCTATTCCCTCATACCCAGTCAATAAGTATTTAATACATTTGGGGAATGTTTTATTTACTTGTCAAAAAAAAAATCTAATGACACGTCTCCCATATGGAATCTTATGACATGGTTCTTATAGAGAATCTTATATGGTTCCGAATCTGGCGACCACAATACTGGTATACCAGTATTGTGGTCGCCAGGTTCAATTGATCCCATGATTCTCATAAGGAACCTTTAAAAATAGCTTATTAATTACATATTCCTACAAGGAATAAAAAATATAGAGCTAGAAAACTACAAAATGTACATTCATATTTAATGTTTAGAAATATAAATACCATGGGCACAATCCTGATAAACTTGGTCAACTGTATATTATCCAGTTTAAGCTTCAATTGTTTTGAATTTACAGACAATTGCATGTCATTTAGGCTATATAAATGTAAACAGCCTACACAAATTATTATCTATTTTCCAGTGATCGAATACAACACCCGGCATTCAAAATCGTGGGAAAGAGTTCCTTGTGGAAATCCTACAACGAACAAGTTTTCCATCTGCGAAAATGTCTAACCAGGGGAGATAATTAACATGTGTGATCTTCGTATTCTATCACGTGACACATAAAAGAATGGCAGATAACATCAACATGGGAGTCCTCGGTGTTCCCTAGTATATAGCATATGCATCTAAAATTCAGCACTTTACTTTAACTATTCCGGTAAAAAGCTGTACCAAAGTAAAAATTAATATATAAAGAATCATGCGTTTAAATGCTTTTATTGTTAATAGGGTTAAAACGTAACAAATACCAATCTGCAATCGTGTACACGTCATCCGGTCTTCTACTTGGAGCACAGCCACAGGGGCTTGTTACGATTTTTATTTTCCCCCCAAGTACTCTTAAAAACAGTGTTTAGAGTACCAGGGAAACAAAAAAATCGTAACAAGTCCCTGTGCTTGGAGTTGGACATTCAAACAGTTTCAAAACAAATCGCCCAAAACTTTTACTTTTAGAATAGTCACTATAATTTATTTCTTTAATTTAAAGTCCCTTTTTGACTGTCTATGATGTTATTCCATCATGACTAGAGTATTACATTCTTTCTTTGTGGACACTGTAATTCATTGGAACCATCTGCCAAACAGTGTCGTACATGCAAATTCCTTTGAAGCATTTAAGACCGCTCTAAGGAATCAGCGCCAATAAAGACCGCCATCGGCGCTCTCTCTACCCGTTGTATAAAAACCATAGTTGCAGTGCCTGAAATGAGGGCCAGCCTTAGGCTGGGCCGAAATTTTTTTTTAGGGCCAGTAAAAAATTAGTCACTGGTCCAAATGGCATAATGGTAGCCCAAACATTTTGTGACATTTTTTTTTATGAAAAAAAGACATCAGATATCAATATATAAACAGTTTTCAGATTAATTGTTTTTTATCAATAACATTAAAATTCATTATTTCACTAGTCTCACGAGGGTTGGGGGGCTCTTCAAGGTAATTTTGGTAGGTACAGGTGTGCAGCTGAAATTGCGAAAACACCCCAATGCATATATTGCTATCAAATGAAACCTGAATTTACTTGTTATAACCTTTTTGACAACCTTGATGCCATTGGCTAGGGTGGTCTTAAGAAACGATGCTAGTTCATCAGATTAGGACAATAAAAGGTTGGTTTGTGTAAAGGGAGATCAATGCCATGATCACATTAAAGACATCCGGAAAAGAGTAGACTAATGCCACTACAAGGACCGCTCTTGCACTCCCCAGAGTGAAGAGTGACATCACTTGTTTCAATTCACTATGAAGAAGTTTTTTTAAAGTAAAATAACTTCTCACTTCGGAGTAATGTTAGTTGGTTATTCATTCCAAATAAGTATCTCACTTTGTTGAAATAACAAACAGTGCTGTCATTTTCTGTTATATAAACAGCTGTTAACTTTTCCTGTTATTTTTTTAATTTGTAAACAAAAGTTCTGGTTCCAAAAAAGAAAACCACTCCCAATTGTCATTAAAATGTAGCCGTGTACATGAACTATGAAAAAATTAAAAGAAGTGACAGGCCAGATCGTTTCCGTAGTTTGACAACTGTCAACGATTTTCTCTCCGTTGTTGGGGAAAAGTTTTTCAATGATTACCTAAGGATTGACACAAAAAGGTTTCCGATTTCTGTAAAATGAAATTCGTACATGTACATTTTGCAGCAGATTGAATGAATAAATTTCCAAACCGTGGAAGATACCAGATCGCAAACATTATAAGTTGACAGAATTCTCTTTATTGTTCACAACTTTCCACTTTGTCCGTGATTTTTAACAATTTTTATAATTAAATCATAAAGAAACAAAAAAACACGTTTCTTTTCTAATTTTAGTGAATACTTGTGTATTACATGAACACATGTAGGAAACGTGTATTGATTGGCTCGATAAAAATACATAATTGGGGAGAACAGTAAATTACATTAGTTGTGTATTCATTGGCTACAAGAATGTATTTGGACCAATCGCTGTGCTCGTAACAAACAGTTTTCAACTAGAACAGAAGAGTTATCTACCGTTGAAGTTACAGTAAAATATGTCCGGTTTCGGTAAAACAACAATTTTTACCGGTCTTTTAGGCAATCGCCCAAACGTTTTTTGTTGGGCCAGTGACTACCTAATTTGGAGCAGCTTTTGGTCACCCGAATAAGATATTAGTCGCATTTGGCGACTGGGCGACCGTCCATTTCAGGCACTGTAGTTGGGTTCTACAACGTACCAGATACAGATACAGATATTACCACAGGCCAGGGACCCGTAAAATTGTAGGAGTAGTCAGGGGATGTCATAGGGAAAAGGGGACGGAATCGGCAAATAATTATGCTAGAAAATGGCCGATTTTACCATTAGATGTATCTCAGGATTTTATAATAAGTAAGGAAATTCTCGTCTAGTTCGTGTATATCAAGAAACTTTTCATTGAATAATTTTTTGACGTATTTGAAGTGTGTATGCAAATTTAGAATCGACTGAAATAAGTTGAAAAATACCAAAGGAAATTTGGCAATATATATTTATAGGATTGATTGATTGATTGATTGAATTTTCAGCTATATTCAGGACGAGAACATTTAAAAATTTAAACGCCACAAGGAAAGGTGATGGGTAGGGACAGATAATTTAGCCAGTGCAACAGTAGCCCTTTTCACAAAAATTCTTACGATAAAAAATTGTTGCAAGTGTAAAACTAAGATTAAAAAGAGTTTCACAAAAATACTTACGATAATCTTAAGTGTAAAAATAGTCCTAACTTTACGTGTAAAACTACCCTGTCCTAAGTGTAAAATTTTGATCGTAAGAGAAATTTTGGTCTTATCTTTTATCGTAAGTGACAAAATAGAAAAAAAGAAAAAAGATGGACGATGTATTGGCGCTTCGACTTGAAAATAAGAGAGCAATTCATCGTTAGCACATTTTCTCTGACCGTATGACAAACCTATTTACACATATTGATAAATGTTTATTGAAATGAATATGGTTTAATACAAACAGACGCTACAAATGACATTGTTGTTTACTTCTTTTTGGCGTGACTAATAACGGAGTCTATAACGATGCATTCCGTTTACCTTTTCAAGTGTATCGTTTACATGACCAAAAAAATCAGGATAATTCTTTTAATTTTAGATTTCAAATTGGGAACGATTGACAATCGGAAAGACTACTTGCAAACTTCTTTTTCATTATTATTATTTTTTTTATAAAAACAGGAATACAGGATTTTCTTCTAGACATCTACTCCCATGACTCCGCTTACAAAAGTTTTGTATGAACAGCCGCTTTAGGACTGGAATTTTCTGGATCCAATGATATCGTTTTAATTTTGCCTTTATATTAGTAATATAATTTATTAATTTCTGGCAACTTCGATGATCATCGAACACTCTGGCAATACATATTATGTATGATAAACTTGTGTACATTCTTCTGTTATATTAATATTAATATATAACAGGGATATTTATTCGTCTTCATGATTGATAGATGATAAACACATCTTAATTTGGGTTATCTCAGAAAAATCAGGATAAATTTTCATCGGTAAAAGAACAAGCGTTTAATTTTATGTGGGATGGGATTAATTGGAAAAAATGGGGTAAATATTTTGCTAACCGATGAATTGAATTATATGAATAGGTTTTTTTTCACATACCAGATGCACTCCCTTAAAAAATGCTTCTACCAAAAGTAACCACGCGTGGATGATGACGCACAACTCCCAAGTAATGATAATTATTATAGATTATTTTAATTTACATGCATTAGAAATGTTCCTCTATACGAAAATCATACCCGTTCATATTTTGTGCAGTTATTGGTGACCGATTCATATATTAGATAAAAATTCAATATAAACATACAAACACATCATAGCATAAAAAACTACTTATAAATTAGTGCCGGGGATATTTTATAGAATAATTTTATTTAAAAAAATGTTTTGTTGTGCTATGGAAATGAAACTAGGTTACTAAGGAAGATGATTTATGGTGTTTAACGCCCCTTTCAACAATATATCGGTCAGTTTTATTGGTGGAGAAAACTGGAGTACTCGGAGAAAACCACTGACCTGTCGCAAATCACTGACAAACTTTATCACATAATGTTGTATCGAGTTCACCTAAGGAAGAATTTTTATCGTAAGTGTAATTTTAGTCGTAAGATCAAAATTTGTCGTTAGATAATCTTTGTGAAAAGGACTTAGAAATTGTCGTAAGATAATCTTAAGTGAAAAAGTTAGGACTATAGTTACGAATTTTTGTGAAAAGGGCTACAGGTCTCCTATGAACCACTCATCATGAGCTGTTACACTGGGTTCTATAATGTGCAAAGAGGGTGGCAATCTCTCAACACAGGACCTCAGTTTTATTTACATCTCATCCGAAGGACAGGTTGGTTGTGAATTTATACATCCTGCACTACCAACGGACACCCCTTCTATCCAAAGAAGCTCTCGGTCCAACTGTGTTGACCCATTTTAGAGGACTAGTGCCTATTCTATCCCCGGCACACCCTCTGGGAGGGGGGTATATTTATAGAAAAGTGGGCGTTGATTATATAAATAAATCCAAAAGTTCATCAAGGTAGGTATATTTAATTTAAATAATTGCAACTATAATATTCATATATATATATATATGAACATAAAAAAAATTATTGTTTAATATTGATAACAATTTCAAAATATAACAATTAAATGCAAAAAGTTGAATTAACAATAATTATTGGGGAAAATGCTTTTTAAGGAATTTGAATAAAGGGAGATAATCATAGTACTGTATAGTATTATAAAATTACTACTGAAAAAGTTTTTTGAGTAAAAAAAAAAATTGAACCAATAGTGGTTAACACAGTTTGTCTATAAGCTAGTAATAAGTATCCTTATATTTAAAAAAAAAAATGAACCCACGCCGTATTGGTGATAAGCTTGTATGAGTTGTTAGATCCAACGACCTAACTCATTAAGCCACCCAGGCCCCCCACTGTCATGAAAAAAATGTTTATCTAATTTGCCTATAAGAAATTAATGTTGTATATATGAATTGTTTAATTTTTGGAAGAAAACAAGTATCAAACAAGAATAATATTTAATTTATATATTTATATAAATTATACTTTCACGAAATTAACATTTATTTTATTTTGGTATCATTTTTTAAGTGTTAATTTAAAATTTGTTATAAATCAGCATGAGTGAATAACAAGGGACATGTCCATATAAGGGTCTCATGTGACCAGCAGTTATTAATTGTTTACAAACAAATATCATATGGTCAAATTATTTATCAATTATTCAAAACATCTTGAATCTTTAACCTAATATGACATTCCCATGTGACTGAAATTAGCATAACAACAGACAGGAAAGAACAGGTAATGCTGTTCATTATAATGGCAGCCTCCTTTACTTACAATCTGATAAAATTAGTATTGGGCCCTATGGAGATTTTTTTTATTATTTGAATTATTTCTTCGACAACTTTTTCTCAGATATGTATTCAATAATGTGTGCGTAAAATGTTAAAAAGAGCAAAAGAAAGCAAATCCCTGATTTTTAAATAATTTTTTTCCCTATTTTCAGAGTCACCAAACAGACTATATATATGTATAGACAAACGATAAAAAAGCTGCACAGATTCACTTCCATTCAAAAAGATCACATTCTCGGGGTATTCCACTCATTTTCAAGTAGGAGGTGATAATTGTAAAGTAGAGGGGGGATTGTAGAGGTCAAACCCCCAAATAATGGGTCCAGATGATAATGATGCCTCATTGTACTAGACCAACATGCATAGTTTGATTTTTATGATGCTCACTCACTGAAACAACCGTCTGTGGGTGACATGTTGTTTCACTCTGACAGATTATCCTGATTCTGAGCCAACCTGTCTGCTTTTTCTCCTTAATGATGCAAGTTTTATAATCTTTGCTTTGACTGGTCCACGATCTACCTCACCTGAGGCAAGCACGCTCACCATCACGCCACCGATGTGGTTTCATAACATGTATGTGAGCAAATAAACCAAATAACTATAATCACAATGATGTCTTATTTCTACTGTAATATATATCATGTTGTTCTAAAACAAGTAAAATTCAAAGTTGTACATCTGTCACATGTTTGAGACATAAAATGAATGTGAACAACATGACATACATGTATATGTGAATGAGGAAGGAGCGCATATTTACTAGGCCTAAAATAAAATTTTATTTGTTTGGCATTGCCGCCCGACCCACTGAAAAACTTGCTGCCCAAATTATTTTATTTGCATTTCAGGCAATTTTTTTTTATTAAAAAAATCGGAATCGCACCGGAATTTCGATCGTGTCCGCGAAGTTTGTTCCGGGCTTTATTTATTTCAAATCTCGATCGTAAAAGCGCTTGATGTACACTGTATTGAGAGCAAACGTTTAAATGACATAGAATAGAAAATGGTCTGCTGAAACGAAAATAATGTCGAAGAGGCCGGCAGTGGAAAGCATCCCCCTATGCTGCAATGCATCAGTTAAGGGGGGTGAACATTTTATCAAAAATAAGATCTTCAGTTATTCTATGGACGAAACATATCTTCTTCTGTGTTCCTGTGAAAAACCAGTCTGAAAATATAAAACTTTCAAATGTTAAAAAAAAAAAAAATCCCTACCTACCTACCCACCTGCTGATAGTGTGGTTCGGCATTGCCAAACAAACAATATTTTAAGGGTGGCCCTACATATTTAAAAAGTTAGCTGTGGAGCATGCAAAGATAATTATGAGCATCTACATTGTTATTGTATTATTTTTTTTCTTCAGATTTGAGTACACAATGGAGGACAGTGATCTAAGTCTTCAGTGTGAACAACAAAAATTACAGATCAACCAACTAAAGTTAATGATAAGAGAGAAAGATGATGTACTACAGAACAAAGATAAAGAAATACAAGTACACTTCTTTAAAATTTTTCAAAAGTTTGGTCTACTGCTTCTGAGGCTTTCTATGGTTGATTTCAACATGCTTTAGGAGGTTTCCTTTTTGACACACTTGCACAGAAGCATTTTAAGGCCCATTTCCACCTGTACTAGAAGCTGTCATTTTTGGCCTATTGTCTTAGGACTCTTTGATGTGTCCATGTTGAGTTGCCCCAGAAGGTTCCTTGTACACTCTTTCAGTAAACACTATATAGTGACCTACCACACTTCAGGCTTTTTGCGATCAACATGAAAATGAATACTTATGTTTTTTGTTCAAAAAATACCTCTGGAGTCACCACATTTGTTTTCATGTTGCAAATGATTATGAATGTTTTTTGACCCAGATCCTTTACTTGATATTATAATTATAGATTATTATATGTCATTTTTCATATTACATGTCATATCAACCCGAGACATCCATATTAGCCCAATACCATATCATAACCTATTTATCATATACAGACTGTAAACAAAAGTATTTGTACGATTCCAATATTCCCTATATATATTTCATTTTTTTTTTTTCAAAAAATTACCCTGAAGTAAATTGATGTCTAATTTTGATAATTTATGTATCAATAAAAACATAATTTAATGAATTTTTACTCGATAATCTTTTTTAATCTTTTAATCATTTTGAGAATACACAAGTTAAACACAACTGAATTCATTTTTTTTTCAAAACAAAATGCAATAATAGTACTTTTGCTGACAGATTATTTAAGTCTGTGTTTAAATCATGGCCATTTGAAAAACATGCTTTAAAGAGTTATTTCAAAATTACTACTATAAACCACATATCTTTCTGTTTTTGTTGATAAAATAATTATCGAGATTGGACATGAATTGACTTCAAGATAATTTAAAAAAAAACTAGTTTTATATGAAATATGTAGGAAAAATCGGAAGTGTCCGAATACTTTTAACTACTGTCTGTACTTTAATGAGTATTTGTGAGAGCTGGTCATTTTCAGAAACCATAGCTTGATATGGGATATGATGCATTCATTTCAGATCATACTCAGTTTTCCTACTAGTGTTTCTGTTTTCATTTGATTTATGAGGCCAGCAGTACTAGTGTCATCATTCATTGCTTATCGAGTATTTTCCATGTGTTCTCCGTTATCCATTTTGACAGTAGCAGATGACGGAAGTAAACAAAGATATATTAATAAGTAATAACGATAACTGATCAGACAAAAAAAACATTAATTCCAGGGGAAGCAAAATTTTCAACCATAAAAAAGACATTATAATTGTGAAAAACTAAATACTCAATCTCATTCAAAATTTTCGACCACCGTAATACGGCACACATTATTATTGCACCCCCCCATGTAATACGGAACAGGTTATTACACTCCTAGGAGATATCAATTGTTGCATTTCGAATTTATCACATATGCAAAATTAAACATATCTTGAGTAAGTATATGATAATAATATTTATCCCGCAATGTTGTGATTTTGAATACTAATAAGGCTGTCAAATACGCTTCTACTTTATTTAGTCATGGATCTAATAAAGCTTTTATGGTATGTGATACATGTAAGGAACTGTAACAGTATAATAACCCATTTTATCCTGATAACAAATCACCAACAGGGTTTGTAGAGCCTGATAATAAATTCTAATTAAAGTGTTGTAAACCTGAGCATCTTTTTGCAGCTGTAGCAGAAATTTTTGAAAATGACATCATAGTAAATAAAACAGTTATATCATTGTTATTGTTTAATTACATAAAAGTATATATATTTGAAAAGATAATGTAATTTTTTACACATTCTTGCAAATTTTGTTATTATTTACTTATCTATATGTTTGCAGTATTACATTAAAATTAAAGGTAAACAATGAAAACAAAGCAAGCAAAACTTACTTGTGTATTTAATGAATTTGTTCTCCATAAAGTTGAATGAAACGATCCTAATATTGTATGATTAAAATGTGCACAATTCAATTGTCAATATTTTGGTCCAGATTTGAAGTTTCTAGGATTTATACTTCAAAAGTTATAATTTTTTTAATAAAAACGTTCAAACATGAATTTTGGAGCCTTCGGTTGAGGGGAGGTTCTTTCTGCGCTCTTGTTTGGCATACCTGTTTGTTTCATCCACCAATTTTTTCCATAAATCGTCATACCAGAGCAGTTCATAATAATGATGGGCCTCTGCTTCATCTGGGTGTTGAACCGTTGCACCCCCAATCAATTTGAAACGTGATGGAAGTCGAGACGCAAAATTATTTTGGGTTCAGTCTTCTTGGAATCCCTTGAATTTCATATCATTGTCTGAATCACTATCAAACATCGCTTCTGGCCATTCGTCGGCATTTCTATTGACTTCACGTAATTCAAAATCATCATTTGCATCATCATTTTCATAAATATTTCCTATATCAATGTCGCTACCATCACTGTCAACATCAGAGTTATCCTCCATGATTTTATAGATTGATTTTCGATCGAATTAAACACCTTTCTGACCACATATGCTGATAATGTCGTGCAAGCGTAGATCGTTTATTTCCTTATTTGGGTACAAAATACACAATTATTGTGACGTATAACACAGATCAAGGGTGCGTGTACACAACTACGTCAAAAACTATGACTACAGTCATATTCAGGATAAAATGGTAGACTACGACTGCAGTCGTATTCAGGATAAAATGGTAGACTACGACTGCAGTCGTATTCAGGATAAAATGGTAGACTACGACTGCAGTCGTATTCAGGATAAAATGGTAGACTACGACTGCAGTCGTATTCAGGATAAAATGGTAGACTACGACTGCAGTCGTATTCAGGATAAAATGGTAGACTACGACTGCAGTCGTATTCAGGATAAAATGGTAGACTACGACTGCAGTCCTATTCAGGATAAAATGGTAGACTAGGACTGCAGTCATATTCAGGATAAAATGGTAGACTACAACTGCAGTCATATTCAGGATAAAATGGTAGACTACGACTGCAGTCATATTCAGGATAAAATGGTAGACTAGGACTGCAGTCATATTCAGGATAAAATGGTAGACTACGACTGCAGTCATATTCAGGATAAAATGGGTTAATTATTAGAGGTGATACAGGACATCGTTGAGTTATTAACAGTAGATGCACGTAGGAAATGATTTGTTTATTTTATTCATTAATGTTATCATTGCAGGAAACCAATACCAAGTTGTCAAAGCTACGTCTGCAAGTCAAAGCTAAAGCTGCAAAAGAAACAAAAGCTAAAAAATCGGCATCCGAGGACACCGTGGAACAGGTAACATATCTTTGACATTTTTACAGATTATCTGTATTCCCTTTGTTGAGCTATTGTTAGGATGTGGTACTTTTTATCTAATTTTCTGTTTTAGTTCAAATTCATTTTTGGTGAAGGGGTTAAGAAATTGGAATCGGACACAAATGTTTCCAACTTGGGAAGTCTTCTCCAGAATACAATGGTTTACAATATTTCTGAACATCCACAAATAAAAAGATATATAATATACATATAAATACAGCACAAAATGAGGGTAGACTCTAAATATAAAAAAAATTGAGAGAAATGACTTGAAGAGATTCTTTTGGAGATTTTTATGGATTCTTTGAATCTTTTGGAGTCTTTGACATATTTAAAAAGATGTTTAGAAATAGATATGGTAGGATATCACTTCCTTTTGTCAATATATGGACATCAGCATTCATATTAAAGACTATAATATTTCTCTATTATTTTTCACAATCAAAGAAGAAACTTATTCTTTTAGACAACAATCAAAACCCATAGACAAACATACCATACTCATCAATATCTATACATTAATTGGAAAACAATATTCAAATTGAATAGCCACACAACAGTGCCATGTGCTGTGTTTAATTCAGCAACATAATATTATACAATACAAACAAAAAGATGTATGCACTTCAATTATCTGTAGTGCCAAAAAAACTTTATGAAATGTTAATATGGAATTTTTTCCTCGAAACAAGATAAAATATAACTAACGAAGTAAAACACGTCCAATCGAGTCAGCCCTGTCGTGCTGAATGGTATTTTCACGGACGGCGGGAAAATACATAACGGTCTATGGGCAGATAACTAGAAGAAATTAATTTCAATCTAATTCAGTTCCTTCAAACTATTGAAATTATATGAATTTTCACAGTTACACTATAAAGCATTTGACAAAAGTTTTTTCTGAAGGAGAAGGAAACGGCATTCAGGATACCATTTTGGTATGGTTATAATAGTAAGGAACTGCTGTCGTTGTTTACAGGATATTTGGTTTTGATTACTTTTGTTAATGTCATTAATGCATATGAATAAATATTGAAATTTTGGTACCATTCCGTGTAAATCAAGTACATAAAATCACCAAATACATAAATTAAATGTATGCAAAATAACAATGGACTGGTTGATGTTTCTCTTTCCTCCATAGTAATTGTTTACTAGATGATCAACTGTCAAGGTACACTCACTTGTTCTGTAATTACCTGTCTAGATATTTTGTTGAATTGCGTATTGTCAATTTTCTAATCGGATTAAAATACAAATTATTTTTTTTCATTTTTAGCTCACCTTGCCAAAGCAACGTGAGCTTTTGCCATCACTTGGTGTCCGTCGTCCGTCATCTGTCGTCCGTTAACTTTTTACATTTTAGTCTTCTCCTCTGAAAACCCTCAGCCAAATGAACTGAAACTTGGTAGGAAGCATCTATAGAAGGTCCTCTCTAAAGATTGCACATTTTGTCCTGATCCATTAACAAACATGGCCACCACAGGCAATTCTTGTTTCTGATTGGTTGATTTTTTTTAATCTTCTCCTCTGAAACCGCTTGGCGGAATGAACCGAAACATGGTAGGAAGCATCTATGGAAGGTCTTCTATAAAGATTGGTCATTTTGTCTCAATCGGTTAACAAACATGGCCACCACAGGCAAATCTTATTTCTGATTGGTTGATTTCTAAAAGATCTTCTCTGTTAAAAAAAAGATAACTTTTGCCCAAACTGTTAAAAGAAAGATAACTCTTGCCATTATCTCCCTTAGAAGTTAACCAATGCTGATATAGTGTAACATGTTTATTCTATACATTACAAGTAGATATTCACATTTTTATATTCTTTTTAGCAAACCTTGCCAAAGGCAATATGAGCTTTTGCCATCACTTGGTGTCCGTCGTCTGCCGTCCGTTTACTTTTCACATTTTAATCTTCTACTCTGAAAACCCTCAGCCAAATGAACTGAAACTTGGTAGGAAGCATCTATGGAAGGTCCTCTCTAAAGAGAGCACATGTTGTAATGATCCATTACCAAACATAGCTGCCACAGACAATTCTTGTTCCTGATTTGTCGATTTAAAAAAAGTCTTCTCCTCTGAAACCACTTGGCCAAATGAATCGAAATTTGGTAGGAAGCATCTATGGAATGTCCTCTTATGAAGATTGCTCATTTCGTCCCGATCGGTTAGCAATCATGACTACCACCGAAACTTGGTAGGAATCATCTATGGAATGTCCTCTATGAAGATTGCTCATTTCGTCCCGATCGGTTAGCAAACATGGCTACCACCGAAACTTAGTAGGAAGCATCTATGGAATGTCCTCTATGAAGATTGCTCATTTCGTCCCGATCGGTTAGCAAACATGGCCACCACATGCAATTCTTGTTTCTGATTGGTCGATTTCTAAAAAATCTTCTCCTTTGAAACTGCTTAGCCATTTGAACCGAAACTTGGTAGGAAGCATCTGTACATGTACAGAAGATTCTGTATTAAGTTTCCTCAAAGCAGAATGAAAGGTGAGCGACACGGGCGCTGAGCCTCTAGTTTGTTTTATACTTTTAATGTATTCAAAAATTTCAGACTATATCAGTCTGCTGAAATTTTGCATATTTCATGTGCAACATCAGTTACTAGACTCTCAAGAATTTTTGCTGAGCTACTAAGATTGTTTTTAGGGAACCCAGCTGGCAACTACAGCAAAAATACCCAGTTTTGTCCCAGAGTAAAATATGTCGACTACAGTCATAATATTTATTAAAAACTTGAAGAATTCAAATGAGAGTTTGATTTTATTTCATATGTTAAACATTTAATTTCATACACAGTTTACACATATTTTGGATCAATGTGCATAGAAAAAACATATTTTCAGGACACAAGAGAATGGCAACATAAATCTATGTGAATAGTCTTGATGCAACAAAGTGGTGACTAGTATATATTGAGCGGGAGGCAGATATTTGTTTTTGTGTCAAATTTAACCATTAACTATACCCAGTTTTTTACTCGTTATACTTTTGATAATTTAAACTTATTACGCATAATTCTTCCAAGAAAACCTTAATATCACTTCTAAGAAAATAAGTTGATAATATTGTTTATCTCATCTATTTTTGAGGACACACCCATAAAGGCTATCCTTTATATGGTGCGTTAAGAAACCAGTTGAACTAAGCTTCAAGTTGAAGAGACCACTTCGGTGGTGTAATGGTTAGCATGCTCACCTCAAGTGTGGTAGATCATGGGTTGAGCCGGACAGTTCTAGCCAAAGACTATAAAATTGGTATTTGTTGTTTCTCCGCCAAGCAGGCAGTATTAAGTAGAAAGAGCAAAGGCTGGTTGGCTCAGAATCAGGATAATGTGTCAGAGTGGAGCGACATGTCTACCTGGGTACTGTTATTTCATGTAGTACAAAGCAAACATCATTATCATCTCATCGAATGAAACTTGTTCTTGCCACAATATGGCCGAAAATTTGCTCATTTGGCATTAAACAATAATCACTCACTCAAGTTGAAGATAACAGGCTTAAACTGTTGCAAGAATCCTTGTCTTTTCCACTTAAATGAAGTTTGATTATAGAGCTTGATTGTATAATTTTAGGAAGGTGAAAGTGAGACTGTGGACAAAGCAAACAGGGCCAAAACTATGCTTTTAAAGAGAAAATTGGAAGAGAAAGATAGAATCATAACAGAAAAGGATGAAATTCTCAAATCTAATGAGCAGATACTGCTAGATAAAAATAAAATTATCAAGGAAAGGGAGAATACTCTGCAAACTCTAGCAACACAACTGGCTGAAAATAATAAACTGATAGAGGACTTACAGGCAGGGAAAGATGTTCAGTCTGAGGTATAAAAACTATATCTTATAGGTTTATTGAATTATGTATGCTTCTCAGCAAATAATAATTAATTGTAAAGGTAAGCACAGACATAGTTTTATATTAAAGAACAAAATATGTCTTATTCACACCAAGTTAGAAATAAATTTTGAAAAAAACAGAAAAGATGTAAACAATACAGGTAAATCTGTTTTAGGCCAACATCAATAGGATTTCTTGTTAGTTTGATTTTTAGCTCGACTTTTCGAAGAAAAAAAGTTGAGCTATTGTCGTCACTCCGGCGTCAGCGTCTGGGTCGGTTAAGTTTTTTGTCAGAGTCCATTTCTCAAAAACCATCAAAGGCATCCATTTGAAACTTGGATTACCTGTTCACTATCAAAAGAGGAACCAATTACAACAAGGCAGATGACCCTGTGATTTGTATATCCAGAGTTATCTGCTCTTGTTTCGACATTGTACATAAAAATTAGGGATATTTTTTTAGTATGATTAAAATTTCTCAATAACTATCAAAGCTATTAACTTGAAACTCAATACACTTGTAGAAAGTGTTGACCCCAATCTGTTGACAAGAGAAGACAACTCCATCTAGCATTTTATTTGAGTTATTCCCCCTTTTTGACTTGGAATGAGCTAAAAATACAATTTCTCAATAATCATGATAGACATTGAAATGAAATTCAACATACCTGTTCACTATCAAATGGGGAACCCATTACAACAAGGCAGGTGACCCTGTGATTTGAATATCCAGAGTTATCTGCCCTTGTTTCGACATAGTACATAGAAATTTGGGATATTTTTTTAGTACAATTAAAATTTCTCAATAACTATCAAAGCTATTAACTTGAAACTCAATACACTTGTAGAAAGTGTTGACCCCAATCTGTTGACAAGTTAGAAGTATGTATAGCTTTGTAAATTGCTTGCAGTTTAATATCAGATAGGAAAAAATCGAGCATGCAGCACCGTGGGCGGTTCTCTTGTTCCACACTAGTTTTAGAAACTATTATAATGCCACATTTAGTAATATTATATTTAAATTCCAACCCATTGCATTTAACTTTAACACCTTTCTTAATAGAAAAATACTGACCACATGCTCCAACAATTTACAAAGAGAAAATGAAATACAATACAAATCCAGAACCAATTTGTTTACTCTATATACAAAGTGAGATAAATTGATGTTTTATTTAAGAAATAAATCATGGAAGTCAGAATGTGTTTTGAGTTGGGTTGATGGCCGTACCGGAGGCGAAGGATAAAATTTACTAATATCCGCCAACCCATGTTATACCTCAAAACACATTCTGGCTTCCAAGAATTATTTCGATTCTGATATGTCTAAGAGTACAAATACGGTAGTATACTTTGATTGGAAGATGGTTGTTATGTCTCCCCTTCGAACGAAGGGAGACATATTGTTTTAGTCTGATTTTTTCTTCTGCTTCTTCTCAGCGAAGCTTGTCCGGACCATAACTTTTTTGTCTTTCCAGATAGGTCAATTATATTTGGTATGTGGGTGCATGACCATAAGGCGGTGTGTCGCGTACTGTAATGACCTTCTTGGGACTTTGACCTCAAGGTCAAATAATTGTTTTTTAAATAGTATATTCATTAAGGGGAGACATAAGTTTTATGTATCTAAAACAGTTCTTCTTAGTTTATATTTACGTTTGCGGACAATGTCGCCCACAATTTATGCTGCCACATTCGAACAGACGACAATTCATGTACTTTTACGACGGGAAAGTCAGTCACATATACTTTTACGACGGGAAAATCAGTCGTATTGATGGAGCATCCATAACTATAATATTGTGTTTGCATGTTTTAATTGCACATCGCATATTATTAATTTTGGATATGTTGATTATTTTCAGTGAATATAGATGTTTAAAACGTTAACAACCGTGTAAATAATTTTATTTCGTGATTTTATCACCTTGCTTAAATGTGTACCGTGCATGTGCTAATGAGATTTTGTCATCGGGTTGATTGCTCGTTTGTTTGCAAAGCGAAAGAAGGACTTCATGATAGAATACTACATAATCTTTCGTACGTGTACCTCACTATGAGCAGGATTCAAACTCACAATGTTAGTGATGATAAGCACTGATTGCATAGGTAGTTGTAAATCCCACTACCATACAATCACGACCACGATGGCCCCTCTCTTCATATACATGTGGAAATGTCCATGCAACTCCCACTTTATGCATTATATTACAGGGTAACATGCAAGCTATGTATGCACAGATGGTATATAAGGATACAAATCTACTTGAAATGAACAATAAGATCCTTGAAATGGAACGGAAATTGATTGATCTACAGGAATATATTTCGGAAAAAAATGAAGTCATCAAAGGCAGAGATCAAGTTGTTGAGGTATGCCAGAAAAAAGGAATTTCTATTATTTGGTGTTAAAGGGAGATAATTTTATAGTAGTTTAATTTAGTTTAAACATATTTTATTAATTAATAGATAATGTTATATAATAAAAAATAAAATTGATATTGATTACATACAGTCTGATAATCATAGTGTATTGAATTTTGAATACAATACAATATTTGAAAGAGCCAAATAGATATACTTTGTATATAAATGTGCACAAAATTTCAGTAATTGAAAAGTAATTAAAAGAAGAGGTGTTGTGCAGCTATGTAGGTTCATACCTGACTATGGTCTTGTCTTTGGTTTGCTTTAACAGAGAATGGACCCCAGGATCTACTGCACTCATTGTGAGCATGCTAACAATTGCTCCTACTTGAGACAATTCACAGAATAGAAAATTATTATTATTTTAATGAGTTGTTTGTTGTCCATTGTTAAAAATGTTTTAGTTTCTTCAAGTATAAATCATCAATGATATTTATCTGTTCTCAATTAATAAATATGAACTCAGTTTAACATTAGTTTTTCAAAACAAGCACCATACTTAAATATGGTTAAATATTAATGTAAGGGGTTAGGGTTATGGTGTTTAATGCTACTTTCAACAATATTTCAGTTATGTCGTAGTTGACAGTTTAATTGGTTGAGGAAACTGCAAGTCACTGACAAACTTTATCACATAATGTTGTATCGAGTACACCTCACCAAAGCGGGATTCAAACTCACAACCTTAGTGGTGATGGGCACGGTATGTATTGGTTAATATTGATAAAACACTAAAAAGGAATAAACGAAGAATAAAATTATTAGAGAATGAAATGAATTGATCAGTTAAAGTTTATTTGGCTTTGAGGAAAGTGTATTGAATGTATTCACTTTCCTTTGGTAACAATTCAGATAGTCATATCAAATGAAATATTTTTTGTTTGTTTGTATTAGCTGCCTGATTTTGGCCAATGAAGAAGGAAATAATTTTGATATATATGTTTAGTATTGAATTAATCATAAAAATTAATTTAACAACATTTACAATAAAAATGAATTATTAATTTCAGATTTTGCAAACCTCAATAAGAGAAAAAGACGAAACTGTGCAAGGCCAAAACTCACTGATTGCCAAACTCTCTGCTAAAGTAGAAAATGGAGAGGAAACACAAGCAACTTTAAAGGAAGAAGTAGAAAAATCCCAACACCAACTAAAACAAGAATCAGAGAGATTTAATATGAGACTTCAAGAATCTCAACGATATTTCGAAGAGACTTTACACGAACGTGAGGATGAGATTCATAGCTTGAGAAATCTTGTTCAAGTTAAAAACGATGAAATATCGATTAGGGATAATGATCTTAAAGAGATTATTTCAAGACATGAAAAAGACATACAAAGAATAATGTCAAAGGGGGAGATTAATTTAGAGGATCAGGTTTTAAAAATGTTAGAACAAAAGTTAAAAGACACAAATGAAGTTTTAGAAGGTAAAATAAAAGTTATTGAAGTTCTGCAGAAAGAAAAGGGTGAAAAAGAAAAACAAATAAATGAAAGCTTGGACATTCAGAAAAGTTTTAAGGAAAAATTACAAGTGACTTCAGAACAATTAATGTTAATGCAGGCAAATCTGGTTGATATGGAGATGCAATGGAAAGAAGAGAAAAATCGTTTAAATGAAAAAATACGAGATTTGATTGAAAAACATGACCATGAACATTCAGAAAAAGAATTACAAACACATTCCATGCATAGTCAGCTTATTCAGTATCAGGCAGCATACGCACAAGCAGTTGAGCAATATAACAAATTACAAGCTAGATTTCAGCAGACGTTGACACCAGGTGGTGCTGTACCTGTATCACAGTTAGAGGGTGCTGCCAATGAAACCAATTCAAAACAAAGTAATGAACAAATTTCTCAGTTGGAAATGCAAATTAATGAAAAAGACAAATTGTTGAATGAATTGGACACAGATAATACTAATTTGAAACAGAAATTAAAGGATTTAGAAAATGAAATTGACAGTTTAAAGAAAGAGGAAACATCTGCTAGTGGTGGGAAATCTGATCCAAAAATGCTGAAAATGAAGGCTCAGATGACATCAAAAATTAAAACATTAGAAAAAGAAATCGAAAAGTTAAAAAAGGTTGGTTTTACACAATGCTGTGTATTTTATCAATATACTGTTATCTTAATCTTGAACCTCCAAAGCTCTGGGTGTCTGGTTTCAAGATGGTAAAGGAGAGGATATGTGCATGCTTTGCAATATATAACTATTTAAAATTTTAATTCTTCATTTATTTAATGAGGATTGCCGACATCCAATGGCTACAAGCTGTTTTCGTCAATATACAAAACATGTACATACATGAATGCACAATTTGAATCAATATAATGGTTATTACATATATTGAAATGACAACACAATATATACAATGTACAAGACAAGAAAGCATGCACACGCACGCACATACACACACATGCTTGAAATAACAAACAATATCAATTTCTTAACAAAGATTTAACTGATGTGGTAAAGATGTATTGAGAGGACACAAACAAAGCAAATATGTAGGGTGGATTAACATGAAAATATATATCACTGTGTGCGTTACATGTAAACAAAATATTACTGCCAGTGATGTACTAAAAGACAACACTGAGAATCAAGGACGAGGGAGGCACAAAACTTCGCAATGTCTAATCATTTTGTTTTCATTCTGTCCATCCTTCTGTTCATCTCAAAAGTTTGTACTCTTGTTACATTTCTAATGGCAATGCCTCAAAACTTGCCATGCTTATTCTTGTTTATTACCTTGCATGTGTTACTTCAGTTTGATCAAGTCATTTTTGAAGTAGTTATTCCCCCTGCTTTGACTGTAAGAATATTTCATCAAATCATTTATACAAACATGTACTCACAAATCCTCTTACATTTTCTTCTTCTTCCCGTCAGGAGAATACTCTATATTGAGTGTTGACTCTCCGCGCATGTCCCTTCTGTACAGCTAAAAGCAAATCGTATATACAGTTAAAAACGGAATGAATGTATTTACATCTGGGATAGCACTGGTAGGGTGATGGACCCTAACCCTGCCAGGAACTGGTCAATGGTGTTGACTTGACGTAGAGTTAGTGGTATGGTGTTCCAGGTGATGATGGTTCGCAGGAAGAAAGAATATCGATATACATCAGCATTTGTATACAGTGTTCTGTATAAATGGGAATTAATCTTTACACAATCTTGTATATATTTTTTTTCATTTATCATGTTTATATGTTAAATATAAATGAAATAGAAAGTGAATGAATTTTTAGGGTTCATCAGATTTGCAGCTTAATAGGAGTTGTGGGTGGCATGGTACAAACTATATTTTCTGATCCTTTGATTATCTCCCTTTTTTTCTTGTGACAATCTACCCCTAGGGCCATTCCTCTGTCACCTTTAAATTTACTGATTTATTGTTTGTTAACTTTTTCTCGTCTTCAATGCTACTCACTTAATATTAATCAATCAATAAAAAATATTTGGTTTTGATTTACAGGGAAAGAAAGATATTCCATCTTCAGAAGAATCAAAGGAAAAAGAAGTTGATGACCTTGAAAATTCTAAGGTAAGTCGTTTGCAGCAAAAAGATATAATTTGTCTTGCTACAATTAGATTCTGCACGGTTTTTCAAGTTATTTAAGTACGACATGTTATTTGCTTGCTCCTAAGGTAAGTCGTTTGCAGCAAAAAGCTATAATTTGTCTTGCTACAAATAGATTCTGCACGGTTTTTCAAGTTATTTAAGTACGACATGTTATTTGCTTGCTCCTGATTTTTGTTTCACGATTGATGACCACTATAAGGCCAGTTTAGATTATTATCCATCCATGTTCACCGCAAAAAAATAATTCATAAACCAAGTTTAAATATTCCCCCCCCCCCCCCTATCTATGTATATGATAGAAGGGACAAATTTGTAATGTCTGGTTGACATGGTAGAGGTGTGACAAACATGGTTTCATCCTTTTTTTTTGTAATCAAAGAATGTGGATTTTGATTCAAACATTTTTGATGAATGTCTGATTTAACATTGGTATAAAATTGTATAATAAGAATATGTAGTCATATAACATTTCATTGAAAACTAATTTCACACTGGTCTCTCATTTTTCACAAGGAGTGGCTGATAATCTACATATAAGTTTAACTGGTCTAAAATACCTTTCTATAATTAAAATTTAATTGCTGCTTTAACACATTTAAGAACAATTTTGTTACCGGTACATTCTACTAAAAAAACCTAAAGGATGACAGAAACATGCTATTTTCTGTCTGCTGTCATTTGTCAAATCAGAGGTCATGAAAATGCAAAATAATTAAGGATTGATTGCAATTTTTGTTCGATTCATGAAGAAATAACCTCAATAAGGGTGTGTACAACCTGATTGAGGTTATCTCGAATGAACCGAACAAATAATTTTGATCAATCCTTATAAATTAATTCAAACTTTTTTTGTTATGATATTGATTTGATTTTTTTTTTCAAAATAAGGCAAATAATCAGAAATAGATTTAAATAACCCCAAAGGTGCCTCATTTAAAGAAAATCACCTGATGACAACAGCACACAATGCCTTGAGAACAACGTCTATTTTTAGATTCCGTTTTTTGACAAATAACCTCAACTTTTTAAACCAATCAAAACACGTACATTGTATAAAATGACATGTGACTCTAAAATTAATTTATTCTCACTTGACCGATATCTGGCCATGGACATCAATGTCAGGATTTATACATCTTCTTTAAGTATTTCTGTCATTTTCTGTCAAACATTAATTTTTTGTTCTGTGGTTCATGAAGAGAATCACCTAGTCAATATTTAATATTTATCTTAATCAGTAGAATTGCATCATGATAACTAGCATGACTAGGAAAAATAAACACCAAATAATAAAATCCTAAAGGTTGTAACCCCAAATAAATTCTTGGGTGGTCCCCTTTCAGTATTGTGTCCGATAACCCCGCCCTCCATTCAAAATGGCTGCTGTTACTAAAAATAGAAATTTCTTCAATTGTCCATTGCTGCTTTAGTATAAGTCAAAATGAGCTCAAATTTTAGCTGCAGCTACATGGCAATGAGTAGTTTAACATATATTCTGGGTTTTTTGGTGAGATTTTTTCAGCCAGTTTATTCCGTTTAGGAATATTTGAGATAAAAATCACATCTAAATCTTTTGCTCAAAAATTTGAGTTGAAATGATCTTTCAAAATTTTCTATCAACTTTCGATGTCAAATTGAAAACCAGGTGAGCGATTACAGGCTACTGGGAGCCTGTAGTTATTCTTTTGACATCATCATGATCGTATTCACACATAATTATAATCTTGACACATTTTCTACATCTACTAGATAACTACGTTTTCATTCTACGTCTTTTCTCTATCTTTATTCATCTGGTATTACATTATCAATATTTGCCACTATATAAATGGACATGCATGTCTATTGTATTCTATGATGTTACATTATCATATGTATATTATTTACATATTTTTCAATGTATTATATATATGTATACAGTATGTTAACCATAAATATAAAACAATGTATATTTTATTACTGTCATTTTATGTATCTTCAGATTATTATAAGACTATTCATAGTTCTTCTAACACTTTGTGGTACATATGGTTATATTAGTGGTTTGAGTAAGAACATTTCACAACACTTTGTGGTACATGTGGTTATATCAGCATGTCCATTTACCCTCTGCAGAGGGTTTTTTACCCCCAAAATTGTAGGGACTTTCTATATGCAGGGGTACAAAGTTAAGGAAAAAACAACAATTGTACCCCATTGTACTCCCAGTTTCAAAACTCAGTGGGCACCCTGTTATATATATTGATGGTTTGAGTAAACACATTTCACATCTGAAATAATTCTCTGGAATGTATTATAATTAAAATTTTGAATTTTATAAATTGGTTTTCAATTGGTTGTCGGTACTAGAACCTGGAAAGATAACCTTTTTTTTTTGTTTGATTTTAAATAAATATGTAAATTCTCAAATATTTGAACTTTATTAAAAGTAGAATTAATTGATTTTGGCATATTAAAATATATCACTGCTTCTTGTTTCTGCTTTGAATAAATTTAAAGCACAGTTTGTATTATTTCTTTCTTGCTAATTGATGAAGGAGAATTACGGGAACACTTTCCACATAGCATGCCTTTATAATTATATATAGTGCACGTTTGTAGTTATACTAACTGCTTGTAACCAATAGTAATTTGTGTTTCAGATGGAAAAGGAAACATTTTTACAACAACTTGAAAATGATCACAAGATGGCTATTCAGGAAGTTAAAGATCATGTGACAGAATTGGAAAAGACCATTTGTAATCAAGAAACACTAATGGTACAAGTCAAACAGGATTTGACTAATAAGGAACAAGAATGCTCGGAACATAAAAATAAAAATAAAATGCTGCAATCTGAACTGCAAAATGTTACAGACAATTTGTCATGTACTCAAGGAAATCTTGATCAGCTGACTTTGAGAGACAATGAGAAGGTAAAGATTATTGAAACTGTTCAAAAACAACTAAAGGAAATAGAAAATGACAAGCAAAATCTAACCAATCAAGTTGAAATGTTAGAAACACAACTTAAAGATATGGAAAACAATAAACAAAAGCTAGCTGATCAAGTTATAGA
The DNA here is from genome assembly GCA_963383655.1 of Bathymodiolus septemdierum. Lineage (NCBI taxonomy): Eukaryota > Metazoa > Mollusca > Bivalvia > Mytilida > Modiolidae > Bathymodiolus > Bathymodiolus septemdierum. Next base: position 112,449,973 of record OY726517.1, on the reverse strand, counting down.
CTTGGAAAACAATTTATCTGACTCAAAGTCTGAAAGTCAAGATTTGCATAAGCAGGTCCAAGAACAACAAGCAAGCATCGATTTAAAAGAAAAAGATTTTGAAGTTTTAAAACAAGAAATGAAATATGGAGAGGACTTAACAAATGAATTAAAGATTAAATATGGTGAATTACAATCTAAACACGAGGAATTAAAACTAGAAAATAATCAGTTGGATCAAGATATTATTAAGTTTAAGGATGAATTGATCAATCTACAGGACCAGAATGATCAGACAAATAAAATGAAAGAAGAAATACAAGTAGAATGTGATAGGTTACACAAACAATTAAGTGAACAAGTGTTTACTACATCTAATGTGAAGGCAGATTTGAAACAGCTAAATATAAACTTTGAGAATTTACAAGCAGAACATCAAGATCTTGAGACAAAACATCAATCCATTCTGTCAGACTTTGGACATATGAAATCAACATTAGATCAACTCAATTTGAAAAATTCACAACTCAGTGAATTAGTGATTGAAAATCAAAATCAGGTAGATGAACTGAAAAATCAAACTTTAGATTTAACAAATAAAAAAGGACAACTTGAAAACAAAATTGAACAGTTGGATAAATTGTGTAGCGAGAAGGAGGCTACTATTTTATCCTTGTCATCTAATGCTGAAGATAGAGTTGTCTCCCTCCAGGAAGTAATAAATGAAAAAGATGAAAGATTGACAGAAATTATGCAAAAATTAGAAGTTAGTGAAAATGGATTGATGGCTAGAAATAAAGAAATTGAAGAGTTAAAGCTAAATTATGAAAAAGATTTGAAAATAATTAACACAACAAAAGATGAGGAAATTGAAAAACATGAACTTTTAATTCAGGAAAAATTGAATACGATTGAGAAGCTTGAGGAAGAATTGAATTTGTTTCAATGTGAAAATAATTCAAAAAATTGTGAGATTGAAAAATTAAATAGTGAAACTTTAAAATTAAGTAATCAAATAAAAGAAAGAGAAATGATTTATTCTGACACTATTGATAAACATGAGAAACAGTTACTAGATAAAGAAAATGTGACAAAACAATATGAAATTAAAGTTCAAGAATTAGAACATAATATAATAGAGAAGAAAACCGAAATAGAAAACTTGAGAAAGGTTTTTTCTACACAAGAAGAAAGCGTGGAAAAGGTTCATAGTGAAAAAATGAAATTGGTAGAAGAACTCTTAGAAAAAGATCTAACATTAGGTAAACTTGAGGATAAACTACAAACTTCAGAACAAAATATTAAAGAATTAGGAAGTACAATAAACTCAAAAGAAATTCTATTGGAGGAATTAGGACAGAAATTGGAAAATGAAAAATTGAACAATTCTTTACAGTTAGAGGCTAATGAAGCAGGAAAAATAATGGAAATTAAAACTTTAGAACAATCAGTTGAAGATCTACAACATGAAATAACATTAAAAGTAAACCATTTTGAGGAGTTGAGACAGAAATTAGAAAATGAGAAACTGGCTTTATTATCTCAGTTTGAAACAGAGAAGGAAACCTTAGTACAGTCAGCTGATAAATTACAACATGAAATGGATATGAAACAGAACGAGTTAGAAGAATTGAGACAAACTAGGCAAAGTGATCAGCAGAATTTTATCTCCCAAGTTGAAGCTGCCGAAGTTGAGAAAGTCAACCTGATAAAACAGGTCAGTGAATTTAAAGTTTTATGTGATGATAGGAAAATGCAAATAGATATGTTGTCTGATGCTCTTGAAGATTCTGAAAATCGCTTCACATTACATGAAATTGAGTACAAGTCTGTCTCAGCATGCATGAACAAACGAAATAAACAGTGCATGGAAGACATTTGTAAATTACAAAGTGAACTGACCAAATGTAAAGTAACATTTACCAGTCATGAGTCTGATTTAACTTTAAAAAATGAGGTTTTAAATAGTCAGATTGAAACCCTTACTACTGAACTCGAAGAAAGCAAATGTGAACTCGCTCAAATAAATAAACAACATGAACGTGTACTGAAGTTATGTGAACAAGCTGAAACATTGAACAAGACTTTGTCTGATGACTTGAATGTTAGAGATAAAAATATCGAAAGCATGAAACAAAACCTGCATGACTTGAATAGGAGCTTTGATACATGTCAATCTGAGAAGCAGGCTGCTCTAAGTGAGAAGGTAGAAATTGAGAAGTTTGTTGCTAGTAGAAATGATGAGATGAATGAACTGTACCAAGTTAATCTGAAAGTTAATCTTCAGATTGAAGAAGCTGATAAGGTTATTGAAAAGCTAAAAGTTGAGATTGGAGAATTTACAACAACAAATGGGAAATTACAAGAAGACATTGAATCACTAAATGTCCAGATAGAGATTTTAAAACATGATTTACAGAACCAAACAGAACAAAATTCTGTTGGTGATGTGAAATATCAGGAATTAGTAGAAGTACTAAATAAGAAGACAGAAGAACTAGGTACTTTGACACTTGAGAAAGATGGGATGTTGGCTTCCATTGTCAGTATGGAAAATAACCTCTCTAACAAATCAGAGGAACTGACTACTTTAACACAGGAGAAAGGGGAATTAATGGTTACTGTTTCTAGTCTAAATGAAGAACTTTCAAACACATCTGACGAGCTAACTCATTTGACACATGAGAAAGATGGATTAGTTGATTCAGTTTCTAACCTGAAAGAAGAATTATCTAACACATCAGAACACCTGGCTACTGTTACACAGGAGAAAGATGGATTGGTGGCTACTGTTACTAGTCTGAAAGAAGAATTATCTAACACATCAGAACACCTGGCTACTGTTACACAGGAGAAAGATGGATTGGTGGCTACTGTTACTAGTCTGAAAGAAGAATTATCTAACACATCAGAACACATGGCTACTGTTACACAGGAGAGAGATGGATTGGTGGCTACTGTTACTAGTCTGAAAGAAGAATTATCTAACACATCAGAACACCTGGCTACTGTTACACAGGAGAAAGATGGATTGGTGGCTACTGTTACTAGTCTGAAAGAAGAATTATCTAACACATCAGAACACCTGGCTACTGTTACACAGGAGAAAGATGGATTGGTGGCTACTGTTACTAGTCTGAAAGAAGAATTATCTAACACATCAGAACAACTGGCTACTGTTACACAGGAGAAAGATGGATTGGTGGCTACTGTTACTAGTCTGAAAGAAGAATTATCTAACACATCAGAACACCTGGCTACTGTTACACAGGAGAAAGATGGATTGGTGGCTACTGTTACTAGTCTGAAAGAAGAATTATCTAACACATCAGAACACCTGGCTACTGTTACACAGGAGAAAGATGGATTGGTGGCTACTGTTACTAGTCTGAAAGAAGAATTATCTAACACATCAGAACTCCTGGCTACTGTTACACAGGAGAGAGATGGATTGGTGGCTACTGTTACTAGTCTGAAAGAAGAATTATCTAACACATCAGAACACCTGGCTACTGTTACACAGGGGAAAGATGGATTGGTGGCTACTGTTACTAGTCTGAAAGAAGAATTATCTAACACATCAGAACACATGGCTACTGTTACACAAGAGAAAGATGGATTGGTGGCTACTGTTACTAGTCTGAAAGAAGAATTATCTAACGCATCAGAACAACTGGCTACTGTTACACAGGAGAAAGATGGATTGGTGGCTACTGTTACTAGTCTGAAAGAAGAATTATCTAACACATCAGAACACCTGGCTACTGTTACACAGGAGAAAGAAGGATTGGTGGCTACTGTTACTAGTCTGAAAGAAGAATTATCTAACACATCAGAACACATGGCTACTGTTACACAGGAGAAAGATGGATTGGTGGCTACTGTTACTAGTCTGAAAGAAGAATTATCTAACACATCAGAATACCTGGCTACTGTTACACAGGAGAAAGATGGATTGGTGGCTACTGTTACTAGTCTGAAAGAAGAATTATCTAACACATCAGAACAACTGGCTACTGTTACACAGGAGAAAGATGGATTGGTGGCTACTGTTACTAGTCTGAAAGAAGAATTATCTAACACATCAGAACACCTGGCTACTGTTACACAGGAGAAAGATGGATTGGTGGCTACTGTTACTAGTCTGAAAGAAGAATTATCTAACACATCAGAACTCCTGGCTACTGTTACACAGGAGAGAGATGGATTGGTGGCTACTGTTACTAGTCTGAAAGAAGAATTATCTAACACATCAGAACACCTGGCTACTGTTACACAGGGGAAAGATGGATTGGTGGCTACTGTTACTAGTCTGAAAGAAGAATTATCTAACACATCAGAACACATGGCTACTGTTACACAGGAGAAAGATGGATTGGTGGCTACTGTTACTAGTCTGAAAGAAGAATTATCTAACACATCAGAACACCTGGCTACTGTTACACAGGGGAAAGAGGGATTGGTGGCTACTGTTACTAGTCTGAAAGAAGAATTATCTAACACATCAGAACACCTGGCTACTGTTACACAGGAGAAAGATGGATTGGTGGCTACTGTTACTAGTCTGAAAGAAGAATTATCTAACACATCAGAACACATGGCTACTGTTACACAAGAGAAAGATGGATTGGTGGCTACTGTTACTAGTCTGAAAGAAGAATTATCTAACGCATCAGAACAACTGGCTACTGTTACACAGGAGAAAGATGGATTGGTGGCTACTGTTACTAGTCTGAAAGAAGAATTATCTAACACATCAGAACACCTGGCTACTGTTACACAGGAGAAAGATGGATTGGTGGCTACTGTTACTAGTCTGAAAGAAGAATTATCTAACACATCAGAATACATGGCTATTGTTACACAGGAGAAAGATGGATTGGTGGCTACTGTTACTAGTCTGAAAGAAGAATTATCTAACACATCAGAACACATGGCTACTGTTACACAGGAGAAAGAAGGATTGGTGGCTACTGTTACTAGTCTGAAAGAAGAATTATCTAACACATCAGAACACATGGCTACTGTTACACAGGAGAAAGATGGATTGGTGGCTACTGTTACTAGTCTGAAAGAAGAATTATCTAACACATCAGAACACATGGCTACTGTTACACAAGAGAAAGAAGGATTGGTGGCTACTGTTACTAGTCTGAAAGAAGAATTATCTAACACATCAGAACACATGGCTACTGTTACACAGGAGAAAGATGGATTGGTGGCTACTGTTACTAGTCTGAAAGAAGAATTATCTAACACATCAGAATACCTGGCTACTGTTACACAGGAGAAAGATGGATTGGTGGCTACTGTTACTAGTCTGAAAGAAGAATTATCTAACACATCAGAACACCTGGCTACTGTTACACAGGAGAAAGATGGATTGGTGGCTACTGTTACTAGTCTGAAAGAAGAATTATCTAACACATCAGAACAACTGGTTACTGTAACACAGGAGAAAGATGGATTGATGGCTACTGTTACTAGTCTGAAAGAAGAATTATCTAACACATCAGAACACATGGCTACTGTTACACAGGAGAAAGATGGATTGGTGGCTACTGTTACTAGTCTGAAAGAAGAATTATCTAACACATCAGAACACATGGCTACTATTACACAGGAGAAAGATGGATTGGTGGCTACTGTTACTAGTCTGAAAGAAGAATTATCTAACACATCAGAACACCTGGCTACTGTTACACAGGAGAAAGATGGATTGGTGGCTACTGTTACTAGTCTGAAAGAAGAATTATCTAACACATCAGAACACATGGCTACTGTTACACAGGAGAAAGATGGATTGGTGGCTACTGTTACTAGTCTAAAAGAAGAATTATCTAACACATCAGAACACCTGGCTACTGTTACACAGGAGAAAGATGGATTGGTGGCTACTGTTACTAGTCTGAAAGAAGAATTATCTAACACATCAGAACACCTGGCTACTGTTACACAGGAGAAAGATGGATTGGTGGCTACTGTTACTAGTCTGAAAGAAGAATTATCTAACACATCAGAACACCTGGCTACTGTTACACAGGAGAAAGATGGATTGGTGGCTACTGTTACTAGTCTAAAAGAAGAATTATCTAACACATCAGAACACCTGGCTACTGTTACACAGGAGAAAGATGGATTGGTGGCTACTGTTACTAGTCTGAAAGAAGAATTATCTAACACATCAGAACACCTGGCTACTGTTACACAGGAGAAAGATGGATTGGTGGCTACTGTTACTAGTCTGAAAGAAGAATTATCTAACACATCAGAACACCTGGCTACTGTTACACAGGAGAAAGATGGATTGGTGGCTACTGTTACTAGTCTGAAAGAAGAATTATCTAACACATCAGAACAACTGGCTACTGTTACACAGGAGAAAGATGGATTGGTGGCTACTGTTACTAGTCTGAAAGAAGAATTATCTAACACATCAGAACAACTGGTTACTGTTACACAGGAGAAAGATGAGTTGATGGCATCTGTTACTAATGTAGATGAAAAGCTGTCCATTAAGTCTGGAGAACTTGCTACTTTGAAAGAGAAAGAAGATTTATTAATGGCTACTATTTCTAGTCTGAAAAAAGAACTTTCAGATAAATCTGAAGAACTGACTACTTTGACACAGGAGAAAGTGGGACTGTTAACAGCTGCTTCTAGTTTACAGGAAGAAATGTCTACCAAATCAGAGGACCTTACTAGTTTGACACAGGATAAAGATGGGTTGGTCGAGGAAAAATGTGCTTTACAAAATAAATTAGATCAAATGTTAACTATGGTCAACGTGCTATCAAATGAATTAGACAACAGTAGACAAAATGTGGCATTTAATAATGATCAGATTGTGAAGCAGAAGATGGAATACAAAAATGCTAAAAAAGACTTCATGTCCAAGGTTGCTACCTTGGATGATGAATTAGTTACTCTTAAGCAATATAAGGAAGATCTGCTGGCTAATGTGTCGAAACTCCAGGAGGATTGTGAAAACAACTCTGCAAAGTTGGCTATGACAATACAGGAAAAGGATGGTTTGATATTAACTGTATCCGGTTTAAGAGACGAATTAAACACCAAATGTGGTGAACTAGCTATTTCGGTCAAGGAAAATGATGAGTTAGTGACAACTCTATCATGTGTGAAGAAAGAATTAATTGAAAAATCTAATGAGTTAATTACCTTGTCGCAACATGTAGAGAGTATGTTGCCCACTATTAATAGATTGGAAGAAGGATTGACACACAAATCACAAGAACTTGAGTCAACTGTAGCTAATATAAAGACAGAGTTAACACAAAAAAATGAAGAATTAGCTACTCTTATACAAGTGAATGATGACCTTAAATCTACTGTGGGTAGTTTGAAGGAGGAAGTTGCAAGTCGGACATTAGAGCTTGAGTCTCGTTCACAGGAAAGAAATGAATTGATGTCAAATGTTACAATAATCACTGAAGAGCTTGCTGTGCTGAAGCAGGAAAATGATGAACTGAGATCAAATGTGTCAGGTTTGAATGATAAGTTGAGTCAGAATATAGAAGAATTGACTACTTTGTCCAAGGAAAGAGATGAACTGTTGTCATCAATTTCTGGCCAAAAAGATGAATTTATTTTGCAATCCAAAAGGATTGATGCTTTAAAACTAGAAAAGGATGACCTGATATCCAATGTATCCTCACTACAGGAAGAAATAAGATTGCAATCAAAATTAACTGAGAGCAAGGATGTTGTTGAAAAGGAATTGGAAAAATTATCAACCACTGTCCATATTTTATCAAATGAGATGATGAATGAGAGACAAAATATAATAGTAAAAGATGATATCATTGTCAAATTGAAATCGGAAATCGGAAATGAAAAAAGCAAGATGTCATCTTTAACAAAAGAAAAATTAGACATTGAGTCAAATGCTGCTGATCTGAAGAAAACAATAATTGAGATCTCTGAGGAAAAATCAAGATTGGAACAAGAAAACAATAACTTGTTGGCTGCTGTTTCTAAATTGGAAAAGGATATTGAAGATAAATGTACAGAACTTGATGAATATAAAATAGAAAATGATGGAATATTATCAAAACTTTCGGTATTAGAAGATGACCTTGTTGAAAAGTCAAAAGAAATCAAGTTAATGGGAGATGAAAAAGATGAAGCTCTGTATACTATATCAGGATTGGAAAATGATCTGAAGGAAAAGGCAGAAGAAATTGTTGTTTTGACATCCAAGAAAGACGGTTTGATATCCGACATTACTACTGTGAAAGAAGAAATAGCTACTATGTCAGAACAGAACATTGATTTGTTGTCGACTGTTAATAATCTTAATGAGGAAGTAAAAACAATCAGTAAAGAGAAGGAGAAATTGATGGTCACTGTATCCTCCTACAAGGAAGAGATTGTTAAAATGTCAGATGATATATATGTTTTAAAGGAAGAAAATGTTCAGTTAGTATCCATGGTAACTGATTTGAAGAAAGAATTAGTCACAAAATCTGGAGAGCTTGCACATTTGATTGGGGAGAGAGATGGTTTTGTAACACAGAGGACTACAGAACTTGAAGATATGAAACGTACTGAAGATGGTTTGTTGAATACTGTATCAACTTTACAGGATGAAATGACAACCAAAGGTGACCAGCTAGTCATGTTGACAAAGGAGAAAGAAGACCTGTTGTCAACTACAGCTTTGTTGAGAGAAGAATTGACCAATCAAACAGAAGAACTAACCAGACTATCAGAAAGGTTAACTTCCATGGCTACAGAAAAACAATACATGGAATCTGATATTTCTTCATTAAGACAAAAGATAAGAAGTTATGTGGAAGAGCTTGATAGCATGGTATCAAATACTAATACTATGACAGAAGAATTGAATCTTAAATCTAATACTATTGATACCTTGCTACAGGAAAAGGAATGTCTTGTATCTTCTATGTCCAATTTGAAGGAAGAATTGGTCAGAAGTAATGAAAAATTGTCTGCTTCAAAACAAGAAAATGATGAACTTGGAATTTCTCTGTCTACTTCAAAGGAACAAGCAAACAATAAGATCGTAGAAATTTATACTTTATCACAAGAAAATGACAAACTGACATCGAAAATTTTATCTTTAGAAAGGGAAATTGAAATTAAGTCCAGTATGATTGAGGGTAAAAATGAAGTAGAAAGGGAACTAGAAAAAATGTTGACTACTGTGCATGTGTTGTCAAATGAAGTTGAATCATGCAAACAGACCATATTTACTAAAGATGACCAGGTTATTAAATTAAAATATGATGTTAAATACATGACTGATAGCATGTCTCGCACAGTAAAAGAGAATGAGGACATTGTTGTTGGCCTAAACGTAGAGTTAAATAAGCTGACAGAAGATAATGCAACCCTACATTCTGATAGAGATCATTTATTGTTGACTGTTTCTGGTTTGAAGGAAGAATTATCCAGAAGCACCAAAATTATCAGTACCCTAAAAGATGAGGAAAAGAATTTATCATCTGTAGTTTGTGGATTGAAAGATGAATTGGTGAGTAAGTCAGAAGACATTGCTTCCTCTAGACATGAGAATGACGAGTTAATTTCTACTGTCTCAGTGTTAAAGGAGGAGGTCAAGAGGAAAGATAGCGACTGTGCAACCCTAATGTTAGAGAAAAATGATATGATCACAACTGTTCAAAATTTGAGACAGAAATTGTCAGAAGAAAATGATCATGGTATTACATATGTAAAGAAAATGAAAGAGGAAATAAAATCAAAATTAGAACTTGTTGAGAGAAAAGATTCTGTTGAACAAGAACTAGAGAACATGACAGATGCTGTCAATGTATTGTCTACAGAATTGGAAGCAGAGAAGCTTGAAATTGCAGCTAAGAATGATCAGCTTGTAAAATGTTTAAGGGAGTTGAAAATTGCTAAGAATAAAATAATTGCAGTTAATCAAGAAAATCAAAATATTGTTTTGTCCTTAAAAGAATTAAAAGAAGAACTGGTTGCAAAGACTGAAATAATATCTGACCTTGAAGATGACTTAGCAAAGAAATCTGACACGCTTCATGGTTTGATTCAAACTAATGATAGCATACAGGAACAGCTTACTCAACAACTGACAACATATGAAATGGAAAAAGAAAATCTGCAATCAGTTATTTCTAACTTGGAGGGACAATTGATTAAGCTTAATGAAAAGCTGGCTACACAGAAAGTTGAAACAGATGATTTACTAACAAACATTTCTTCTCTGCAAAACAACAATCAAAAACTGAATGAAGAAAATGGTAATTTAGAGAAAAAATGGTCAAAATTGAAAGACACTGTTGAAAATTTGTCTGTTGAGATAGAATGTATGAATACAGTTATCATAAGTAAAGATGATGTGATTGTAAAGTTAAAATCTGAGAACAAGATGAAAATAATAGAATTATCTACCTTTATACAGCAGAAAGAAGCACTACATACAACTGTGTGCAAATTAGAAGATGAGATTTCTGAAAACTCAAATAGAATTTGTCGTCTTACTCAAAAGAATGATGAATTGGCAGCATCAATCTCTACTTTGAATGATGGATTGTCAGCGAAGGATGAAGAAATGGCAGTCATTTTGATGGAGAAAAATGAACTACTCACCACTATATCAAACTTAAAAAATGAACTGTTTGAAAAAACTAAACAACAATCAATGATTACAGAAGAAAGTAATGATCATCTTAGAACTATTTCAAGTTTAAAAGAACAACAGCAAAAAGAAGCTCAAAAACTGTTAATGTGTATACAAGAAAAGGATGATTTACTGATTACTATGTCAAGGTTAAAAGATGATATCATTCGAGAAAAACAGGAACTGGATTCTGTCATTTCTACGTTAAAGAAAGAAACTGAAGTTAAAACAGAAGACATATCAAGACTACAAACAGAGAAAGATCAAATACTATCCACTCTTTCCAGCTTAAAGGAAGAACACAACATTAAATTAGAACAATTTTCTGCTTTGGAAGTAGAAAGAGATAATAGTATTTCTGCTCTGTCTTGTATCAGAGATGAATTAAATAAGAAGGAAGCAGAAATATCTACGTTAGTGAATGAAAAGGATGAATTACTATCTGTTGTATCCAGTCTAGAAAATGATCTGTTAGCTAAATCCAATGAACAATCCGATATATTGTTAAGTCATCGGGAAGATGTGTCCTCGTTGAAACACAAAAATGAAAGCTTATCTGCAGCTATTACTGACTTAAAAGAGGAAATTGCCGTCTTGACTGACAAGAAAAATGTTACTGACCAGGAACAAACTAAATTAAGATTGACTCTTGACTCGTTGTTATGTGAACTGGAATCTGTTAATAGGACCATTGCTGGAAAAGAAGATATCATTCTGAAACTGAAGGCTGACTCAAGTTCCAAAACAGAGGAGTTTAAGGGAGAAATAGAAATGAAAGCACAACAGGTGGTGTCAGTTCTGGAGGAGAATGATAGTTTGTCAACACAAAGAGAAGAACTTTTATCAACTATATCAGAGTTAAAGGATCGTGTAATTAATATGACAGAAGATTTAACTCGTGTGGAAGAAAATTTACATCAGAAAGAGGAAGAACTACAGACAAAGATGGACAAACTGTGTCTCCTTCAGACTGATTTTGACCAGTTGTCATTGAAATATGAAGCAGCTCAGAAAACCATATTTGAAAAAGATAAAGAAATATTAGCACTGACAGAAACCCTGGAGAAAACAGTTGAAAGGGAACAGGATGCTGGCATCTGGAGATTGAAATGTAGAGAACTTGAACAACAACTTTTAAACGATGATGAAGAGAGAAGCAAAAAGCTACTGGAAAAACAGGAATTATCAGATAATTTAGTAAGAGAACTGGATAGGCAGAAGGAAGCTTACAGTACTCTCATGAAAAAGGTGATTGTTAAAGTTAACTGTTCTATCATAATTAAGGATTGTTTATAATAGGAATTTTACCTCCTGATTTTTGACAAGAGTAACGTGGCAGGTACCACTAGTGAAGCAGGAACTGCTTACCTTTCTGGAGCACCTGAGTTAATCTCAATCTTTGGTTTTCTGTGTGGTGTTATGTAAATCATTGTTTATCTTTTTTGTCATTTTGTTCTTTTTCTTTTGGTCTTAATATTGTTTCCTTCGATTTATAACTTCTTGAAACACCTGATTAATTTGTTTTTCTGTTTTCACTTTATACTTTTATCATTCTGTTAATATTTTCACTTTTCACTGATTTTAAGTAATTATTCTGTATGGTCTTAAGATGTTTGAATTTGTTGTTCATTATTCTTCAATGGGTCTAGTGACCTTGTGTGTTGGTGATTGTTCATCTACAATTATTACTACTGTTTCACCAGTAAGATATATGTTAGTGTTCATAGCAGAGTAAGGTGTACTTAACTTACATCTTTAGTAAGAACATTTTCCAGACTTAAACGGGGCCCTCGTGGTCATGATCATGTGGTAGTTGGATTTACAACAGTGCCTATAACCACTAAAGTTGTGAGTTTGAATCCGTTCATGTCGATGTGTATTCTATACAACATTATGTGATAAAGTTTGTCAGTGACTTGCGACAGGTCAGTGGTTTTCTCCAGGTACTCCGGTTTCCTCCACCAATAAAACTGATCATCACGATATAACTGAAATATTGTTGACAGTGGCGTCAATCACCATAAACCAAACCAAATCTTAACACTAAATCTATCATGCCAAACATGAATAGAAACAATGCTTGGTTCTATATTATTTTTACGACGGGATCGGATGGGACTTTATTTTTTTTTTATCTGCATCCATATGGTTATAGATTTTGATTTATCAATAACTTTCAACCAATATGGTATTTTGTCGACAGCCAAGTATGAGTTCATTTATTATTATAGTGCATTCATCTTAATCAGTATTTTTCAGAACAAAAATAATTATGTGAACATTTTTCTTCAGAACCATTTTTTTTTTTAATTAAACATGCCTTTATTAACACAGGAGGGGGTGTCATGACTTCTTCCTATATAATCAGTATCTAGCACCGTTAAAGTTGTGAGATAATTCAGTGTCAAGTGACGTAACATCAAGGTAGATTGCTTTCTCTAAGTCTAATTTCCTCCACCAATAAAACTGATGCCCATGATATAATTGAAATTTATTAAGTGACATTAAACACCCAATATCTTTTATGCTAGTTTTTCAGGTTTTAGCAATGATTCTTTCAAAATCAACTCCATATTTAACATTTGTTTTATTTTCTCCTTTTTTCACCTTTGATAATCTTTCTGTTGCTCATCTTACCACCACTCATAACATGCATTATACCTTAACTATATATAGCTGAAGTTATATTCATCTTTATAATGTCATTGTTAAATCTTGAATTATAGCATGTGTGTCATAAATGAAAGCATTTTTTTCCCCGGTGAATTTTCCATCCCATATTTTCTAATGTATGCAATAATACATATTTGTACATGCATTTTTAGTGATAAGTATAATTATTTATTATGTTTTTGTGAGAATTTTTTAATTTATAAGATTATATTTATTGTCATTCTAGTTTCTAAGTCACTTTTCTCATATCGGTTGACTTTCTTTTTAGGTTTTATGGGGAAAAAAGCTATATGACATTTTCTCATCACATCTGTCATCCATCATTCATCATTAACTTTTCTCTAATAAATCTTCTTCTCTGTCACCATTATCCCAATTTATGTCAAACTTTACTTGTGATTGTACATTCTCCTATCCAACTTCTGTCTGACATTATAAATAAGATGGCTGTTATTACTAACAATAGAAAGTCATTCAATGAACTATGTTATAGAAGTGTAATAATAAGTAGTTATTAACATAAAATCATTCGATGAACAATGTTATAGAAGTGTAATAATAAGTTGTTATTAACATAAAATCATTCGATGAACAATGTTATAGAAGTGTAATAATAAGTTGTTATTAACATAAAATCATTCAATGAACAATGTTATAGAAGTGTAATAATAAGTTGTTAAACAGAAATTCCAGGTTGCACTGTAAAATTTGCTAACAATTATTCAAATAAGGTATATTTTGACATAGCAAAATATAGTAAAGTCTTCTCTTCAAGACTATAATGACAATGATTGTCTCATTACAGCATGACAACAAAACCCTCTGTTAAAAATGGCTGAGTTTCATATAGATATTCTTTCAAAGTAGTTTTACTAAATTTATAAATTTCTTGAAAAGGTCATTATTACTAGTCTTTCAAGCTGAAATATAAGACTACAATTCAGTTATTTTCAGTTAATGTATGGAATAAGAAGGATAGGTAATAACTATTGTTTTCTTTTCTTTTTTAAAATATGTCAGAGAATGAGTATGTTAGAAGTGATCTATTTTAAAAACAAGGGTGAAAAGGACTATAATAATGCCTGTCTGATAAATTTTATTGAATCAAGTCATTCAAATTTGCTATTAAAAAGACATTTTGTTTTTGATTCTATTTGGTACTTTTTTGAAAATCTAATTATTAATTATCATAGATGCTTGTTGGAATTTAAAAAATTTTGGCTATGCAACAACATCTAACCACTCTGTTATGGGATCATGTCAGGTAACCTTTCGTTCATGTATGACTGTCCAACCATTATACAGTAAAAAAAAGTAAAGGATATGGAATTTGTATGTCAGTCGGAACAAGGGGCAATTTCCATGTACATACTTTAACAATAAATATAGCGACACTCACTATAGGAAATGGTATCACAAAAACTATCTAGATTAAGTTAGTTCAGTTTAAACAAATGAAAACCCACATAAACTAGTTCATCATTAAACCTTGCATGAATTCAAAGACATCAATTTTGAAACAGACATAAATCAGCAAAAACGTTGAAGCTAATGTTTTTTCAATGGGCAATAACATCTTGAATTTTAATACCTAAAGATTTTGTAGGCTCATCGCTGATTGGCCGTTTAAATATGATGCCTGACATAACCTCATACAGGATATCGTTAGATGTTAGTGTATAGCCAAAATGTTTTTGTTTTTTAAATCTAATTTTGATTAGATTGTTTTTTGACAGGTAATTTTAAGTTTCACCTGGTTTTATTAGGCACCTTTTTGTCCAAAATGCAGAGGAAAAAATATGCTGTGCATTTGCCAAATTTTTGCCTGGTAAAAATTGTTAGAGTATGTTATACTGAAATGCTTCATTGTGTAAATTCATTTCACAGAAAGAACAATTGGAAACTGAACTTGAGAAGTTGGGAAAAGTTAACAAAGGAAAAGATCTTAAGTTGTCTCGAGTATTACAAGAAAGTGGTGCCCTCAAAACAAGCAAGGACGAGGAAATCTCAGAACTTAATACCAAGCTTGCTGAAATGACTGCTCATATGGATGACATAAACTCTCAAAAAGATGAATTGTTATGTGACAATGAAAGGTTAAGATTCACAATCGACAACATCAAAGCTGAAAATAATGAACTGAAATTATTAATGGAATCAATTAGCAAAGAGAAAGAAGTTTGCTTAACTGAGAATAAAGATCTCAAAAATGAGCTGAACAAATTACAGAAGTTATATAAAGGAAGGGAAGCCAAAATGAAGAAATTCCAAGATGTTGTTAGTGAACAAGAAAAAATGTTAGCCACGAAAGAAGCTGACATAATCATGCTGAGAGAAAATGTGGCTCAATTAGAGAATAAATTACATGATATAAATTATGATGAAGAGTTCTTACAATCTGAAATGAGCAAGTTAGAAACAGACAATGCAAAGCTACAGCAAAACTATGAGCAATATGAAATAGACAATAGACATTTAGAAATGAGATGTCAACAACTTGAAGAGGAGTTGTTTTCTGTTCAAACTGATAACCGGTTAAAACTTGATCAAGATGAAGGTCAAAAACAAGAACAAATTCTATACTTAGAACAATATGTGGAGTCATTGCAAAGAAGTGTATCAGAGAAGGAGAAATTAAGAATAGACTTAGACAATGAACTCTTGGCTTTAAGAGACAGAGAACAACTTTGGTTACAAGAGAAAGAAAAGCTTGAAACTGAAATCTCAAAATTACAGCAGATTTGTAAAGCGAAGGAAGCCAAGGTTAATAAGATTACACAAGAAAGTGAAGATATTCTTATGTCAAAAGATTCAGTTATTGAAAAGTTGAACTATGATTTGGATGAGTCGAAATTTAAAAATGAAGAAATCGAAAAACAATTAAAGTTTGTAAATTCAGAAAAAGATGAAATAAATGCAGAATTACAAAAAGTACAAAAACTTTACAAAGGAAAGGATGTAAAGAACAGAAAGTTTGAGGAAGTTGTTTCAGAACAAGAAAGAATAATGACTGACAAGGAAGCTGAAAATTTTATGTTAAAGGAGCGTGTTAAGGGACTGGAACATAGAATGGAAGATGTTCTGTATGAAGAAGAACTAACCAGAAAAGAGTTTGAAATATTGAGAAATGAAAACTTGGACTTGAAGGACCGATGCTATTGGCTTGAAGAGGAAATAGGTACTATTCAGAAAGATATGACGGAAAAACTAGATGAAAGTCAAAATGAACTTCAAAAAATTTGTGCAGAAAGAGAGGACATGTATGCATCTAAACAGCTGTTTGAAGAAACTGTTGAGAACTTAGAATATGATAAAGAAACACTAACAAATGTTATTGGAGAAAGAGAAAATGGAATATCAGAAATAAATGATGAACTTCAACAAGCTATGTCAGCATGTGATAAGTTGATGGCAGAAAATAAAAAATTATCTGCCCTTTTAAAAGGAAAGGATGTGAAAATTAAAAAACTGGAAGAAAAATTGAAGGAAAATGAAAGTGTTATTATTGACTTGAATAAAAACATTGAAAACGTTGAGGAGGAAAGAGAAAAATTTGTAAATGAAATAGGAAAGCTTCAAAAGTTAGGAAAAGGTCGTGATGTAAAGGCTAAGAAGTTTGAAGAAGTTGTCACAGTTCAGGAAAAAGTCCTTGTTGATAAAGACACTGAGGTTGTAATTCTTAAAGAACAAGTTAATGAGCTAAATTGTCGTTTGGAAGATTTGTTCTCTGAGGAACAAGGCTTGAGGGATGAGTTGAATGAATCGGTGACAACTGTTCAACAACTGGAAGAAAAATGTCATCATCTTGAAGCAGATATTGAACAGCTTATTAGTAATATTAAGGAAAAAGATAATCAAATTGAAGAATTAAAGCAAAACTTGGATATTAACCATGAATTAATATTAAAATTAGAAAGTGAGAAAAATAATCTAATGCTTGAAAAGGAGAAAATGGAGCATTCTGTGACCGAAATTCACCAGGAAGTGTCTGACAGGGATATCAATGTTGACAAAGTTAGAAAGGAATTAGAAAGTGTCATTGTTGAAAAAGAACAATTAACGTTGGAAATAGCCAAGCTGAAGAAAGTAGGAAAAGGAAGAGCAGCCAAAGTGGTTAAGTTTGAAGAGATCGTTTCTCAGCAGGAAAATATTATATCTGAGAAAGAGATGGATATGATTGTTTTGAAAGAAAGGGTTCAGCATTTAACTGAGAAATTAGAATATAGTGATCAGGAACTGGCATTGTTATCAAATGACTTGGAGCAAGCTTTACTATGGAAAGACAAATATGATATTCTATTACAAGATATTTCACAAAGTGAAAAGATTATGAAAGAAAGCATTTCTCCTGAACAACAAATGCCTTCTGTTGTGGAGGAAAACATTGTTCAAGAAACTTTTCACAGGCAAGAAGCTTCTACGCAACTGCAGACAACAGGTCATTTTCTTGATGTAAATGATGAGATTGAAAACCTTAAATTACAGTTACAAGAAGAAAAAGACAAATTTGTGAAGGAGAAATCTTCTTTAGATGGGCAAATTAAAAAGTTGAAGACTCTTTGTAAGGCAAAAGATACAAAGCTTAGTAAATTAATGTCAGATACTGGGTCTCAGAGTAGTGAATCCTCACAAATGTCTGTGTTAGAGTCAGAGATCCACTTCCTGAAAACTGATGCTGATACTTTGAAGGAAGTTTTATTGACAAAATCAAAAGAGCTTGAGATGTCAGAAAATATGTGCAAAGACTATGAATTAAAGTTGAAAGAACTTTCACATACTTTAGAAAACTTACAAACAGAGAATGATGCTAAAAAGGAAGAAATTCAAACTTTATCTGGAAATATGTTGGCATGGGAACAGTGGTACAAAACAGAGCTCGAAAATCAGAAAATGGATGCAGAAAAATGCAAAAATGATGAAATTTCATCACTCCAAGATACATGGAGTTCATATGAGACTTGGTACAGACAGGAGATCTCAAACCTTCAAGGACATGTAAATAATCTTGAAATTCAGTTGACTGGGGTAAAGTCTGGCCCCCTTTTGACAATTGCCGAAAATGTTGAAAGTGAATATTTACAAGGTTCCATGAATGCATCAAAATGTGAGATGGAAAGTAATGATACTAAAAAATCAGACCAAGATGTTCCCAGTCTACAAACAAAAGTAGATGAGGGTCAAAGTGAAACAACATTGGTAGAAACATCAGATGAAAAACCAATGTTGGCAACTTCTGAAAATGAAAAACTCCAAAATAACCTTTTATTAAAAGATAAGGAAATCAGTGATTTGAGAAATGAACTAGTGAATTTGAAAGATAATCAAATAATTGTTAATGAAATGCAAATCAAAATTGAGAAATTACAAAATGAAATCAGTAGTAGAGAATCTGAATTTCAGTCTCTTAAGGAGATGTTTGAAAATGACATTGATGAATTTCAATCCAATTTAGATGCAACGAAAGAGGAGAAAACAAAATTAAATCAAATTCTTGAGGATAAAAATCAGGAGATTTTGACACTTAGAACTGAAAATGCATCTCAAGGTGTTTGGGATCATGTTCAAATAGGATCTATGGAAACTAAATTAGAAGAATATGAATCTGCTTCAAAATGGTATAAATCAAGGGTTGAAGAACTTGAGGACAACATAGCATATCTAGAACGTTTAAACTCTTCATTTGAGATTGGAACATTGGAAATGGAAAGAAAGTGTGAACAGATGCAAGACATGATGGAACAATCTGAAAAGGAATGTGAAGAACTTAGAAATGAATCAAACTTGATGCGTCATAACAATGACTTATATAATGACATGCTAGAAAAGTCAAAAATAGAAAAAGAAAATATACAATTGGAAAATGAGAAATCTTTGAAATCAAAAGATTCAAAAATTAAAACAATGATTGAAGCAATTGATGATTTACAAGATATGTTATCAAAAAAGGAATTTGATTTACAACAACTTGTTACAGAGAAAGAGGCCAAAAGTGAGGAAAATTCTCACTTAGAAAACACTGTCCGTTATCTACAAGAACAACTGAGTACAGAAACTTTAAAAATTCAGCTCTCACTTTTAGAGCTTCTTAAAGATCAGTTAGGGGCATCTGTTGATGATACAGAGGTTCATCAGCATGATTATGATAGTACATGTACATTGTTGACAAAAATCAAAATTGAAATTTTGAATTTAAAGCAGTCACAAGCTGAAACTTTATCAAAATATGGAGAAAGTGAAGAAAATATAAAATCATTAGAAAAGGAATTGAAAAATTTGACAGACATAATAGATCAGGAAAAGGAAAAAAGCAAAACTTTTGAAATAATGGTTAATAATTATGAATTAAAATTGGAAGAAAAGGAGCAGATTATGACGGATCTAAAGCAAAAGTTATCTTCATCTGTCACGAATCAAGGGGACATTACTGAGAAGGATTCTCAAATATGTCAACTGGAAAGTCAGTTAGCTAGACTGAAAGACAATCTCTCTAGACAAGGAATGGAGATGCAGGATTTGCAACAGTTATATCAAAATGAGTGTGAACAACTTGAACAGGCATTGAATGCTTTGGAAGATTGTAAAAAATCATTTAGCTCAAAATTGGAGGAATCAGAAATAGCTGTTGCTAACCTACGAGAGAGATTGCAGTCGACTGAGTCTGCCAATGAAAAATTAGAATGCCTTCTAAAGGACAAAGATGATTACATAATTTTGGTAGAAAGCCAAAAGAGAGATAATGTTGAAAAGGCAAATGAGCTAGAGGGGCATATTGAAGAAAAAGATGCAGAAATAAAGTCACTCAGTGAAAGCTTTGATAGTATGCAAAATGATTTAGTGAAGCGAATTGAAGAAATGAAAAATTTACAAAAAATGTATGAAAGCCAATCTGACGAACAAGATAAAATGCTGAATACCATTGAGGAATTTAATACTTCAAATGCTATAAAACTACAAGAAAAAGAAACCAAGATTACTGAACTGATGCAAGAGTTGTATGGCAAGCAAGCTCTAATGGAAGCTACTGAAGCTTCCAAAATGTCATTTGTCAAATCACTTCAACAAAGTGAGGAAACCATACTTGAAATGATGGATAAAATGGAAGCAAAAGAGAAATATGTCAATGAACTGAAACTTCAACTTCGTAAACAAGAGGAAAAAGTTAATATGCTGGAAGATAATGTTGATCGACTTTCACTGGAAAATAATACTCTTGTCCATCAGCTGAGACAACTTGAGATGAGTAGTACAAGTGATGGCCATTCTGGAAAAAATGTAAGAAAACATCGTATTTGTCTGTATTTAGAAGCACTATTTATAGCTAGTGGCAAAAATATGTATCTTTAGTGTGCAGGTACTAATTTTATTATATCACTCTAATCTCTCAAGGTATACAAAAGTTTTCTACATTTTTTTTTTTAGTGTTTCTGAAGTCTTCTAGGTACACTACTGACACGATTGTATGGTAGCTTGTTCACTGTCGTATAAACAATCAGTCCTTTTCAACATTTAAGTTTGTGAATATGATTCCCACTTTTGACATGGTGTGCAATGTACAATTTTGTAATAAAGTTTGTCAGTTACAGGAGGCAGATTGGTGTTTTTCTCCTAGTACTCCTGTTTCCTCCAATACAACTGACTGCCACGATATACAACATGTAGCTGACAAATGTTGTATGTGGCATTAAACAAGGAAAATCTTATCACCTTACTTTTGATTAGTACTTTTATAAATGCATAATTTTATTAATAATAAATAATAATAAGATCTTGACACAGTTTAGGAGACTTTTGTATCCCTTCGTCACAGTTGTAAGTCGTAACTATAAAAACAAGTCAATGTTTACCTCAAATTTGTCAATTGGTTGTTTTTTTCCCCTTGTTTTATTTTATTTAATAAAATTTGATACACACAATTCTTTGCCTGTTGTGGTAGTATTGACACTATTTTAATTTCAGTTTCATATAAATATAACAGATGTTTTGTTTTTACATATAGTAAGGAAAGCATTGATTTGTATTTTATTGGCTGTTTATAAACAAAAAATTACATACTAAAGAAAAATATTGGAAATGGCTAATATACTTCAGTATGTAATTTCAAATGGATTATCTGAATTATTTTGCTTTTTGTCACTTTTTTCAGTGTTTATCACTTTGTGTTGCCAGTATAGCAAGGTAGTTGACACACAGTGATGATTGTGCGTGGTTTTTTTTTCTCATTTAAGAAGTCAAAATTTCATTTATCTTTCCGTTAGTGGCCATATTATTGAGATGGGCTTTTATTCGTTTGCCCATTTATTTATTATCTTGTATTACAAGGAGACATTGTCTTCTGGGGACATATTTCCAGAAAACTCTAAATAGTGATGTGTTTTTTTATTGATTATTTTTATCTATGTTTACCGCTATATACATGCTATTATCATAGTGATATTACATTTTTTGAACCTATATAATATAATCTTAGATAAAACCAACATGATATTTAAAAATCCTTAGAACAGTAATATAATATAATATAATATTTGTTTAATATAAGACTTTATTCTGGCTTGTTACTGCATGTATATAATGTATTACATTCAGTATATATAAAGCCTACCTATTCTATGCATGATTCTAACGTATGCAGCATGCTTTACTATTTGATTGCATGTATAACCACCATTTATGTTATGAAAAAAACATTGTATTATTTCAACCTTTCCTGTATAGTACTGATATATTTCTGAATTCTACAATACAACAAATAAGTTTACAACAGACTTTTAATTTCAATATTTTATTTCATCATAATATGATTATCTCCCTTGGTTTAATTTGTATTAGTTTTTATTATAATCAAACTTTCCATTGAACTTAAGGTGAACTTTCAAATAAAATTGTAATCATCAGTGAAAACCTAATTGTTGACAGTGACTTTTTAGTTGATCAACCTTACACATTGACTCCTGATGAACCCTCACCAACCCTTGAAACAGAAACTGAAAGAAGAATTGGTTCTAGCTTTTGACCTCTACACAATTTAAGACTGTGTTAATATTATAAAGAATAACACAATATTTTCTAAGGTCAAAAAGAAAACACTAGTTTTTACCTGATTTTTTTTTCATATATATTTTTCTGTAAAATGTGTTTCCATCTAATGATCAAATGATAAATGTTTAGAACATGTTGTATTTTATAGATTGAAAAGTTAACAACAACTCATGTCACAGAGAAGGATTTAGTGGATGGTAAAATCAATGGAGATGATAGGGTCAGCAGTGTAGATCAAGTTCAAAAGTAAGATTATTTACTATTGAAGCAGCCAGCCAGCAGTAGCTTCTTGTCATTATAAGAATAATTTAAGTTGTTGCAAACATGTAATTGAAAAATATGTATAGCATAATTCAGACAAGAAAAGTTTGAAGATACCAAAGCGGTAATCAGAAGCTGTAAGTCGAAGAAGGGCAGACAATACAATTGCAAAAAGAAACAGGACAAAATGACAAACAACGATCTACAAAACACGACAGAAAACTAAAGATCGAGCAACACGAAAACCAGGAAAAACCGGGGTGAACTCAGGTGCTCCGGAAAAATATCAGTTCCTGCTCCACTAGTGACTCCCTTCATGTTACTCTAATTACAAATACGGTGCTAAGTCATGACTAAGAAAAAAGACCTGATAGTGGTTACGATGAGTTGAACATATCCGAGTTCATTTGTGACAACATAGTCACTTTCCTTCATCTCTTGAAAGAGGATTGACTACTATTTACCAATAAGTAATGTGAGTATAGTAATCCCCCTCTTATAGAGCCATGCCTTCTGCAATGAAAAAGTGACCTGATAAGAGGGGTGACCTCTCGTGAGGGGGACAGTTAAGTAGTACTTTACTATCTTGGTGCATCAGAAATCTGGCCAAAGAGGGGTGGCCTCTATTAAGGGGGACAATTAAGTAGCATTTCACTATCTTGGTGGGAGTCAGAAATGTGGAATAAGAGGGGTGACTTTTGGTGGGAGTCAGAAATGTGGAATAAGAGGGGTGACTTTTGGTGGGAGTCAGAAATGTGGAATAAGAGGGGTGACTTTTGGTGGGAGTCAGAAATGTGGAATAAGAGGGGTGACTTTTGGTGGGAGTCAGAAATGTGGAATACGAGGGGTGACTTTTGGTGGGAGTCAGAAATGTGGAATAAGAGGGGTGACTTTTGGTGTGAGTCAGAAATGTGGAATAAGAGGGGTGACTTTTGGTGGGAGTCGGAACTGGGGAATAAGAGGGGTGACTTTTGGTGGGAGTCAGAACTGGGGAATAAGAGGGGTGACTTTTGGTGGGAGTCAGAACTGGGGAATAAGAGGGGTGACTTTTGGTGTGAGTCAGAAATGTTGAATAAGAGGGGTGACTTTTGGTGGGAGTCAGAAATGCGGAATAAGAGGGGTGACTTTTGGTGGGAGTCAGAAATGGGGAATAAGAGGGATGACTTTTGGTGGGAGTCAGAAATGCGGAATAAGAGGGATGACTTTTGGTGGGAGTCAGAAATGTGGAATAAGAGGGGTGACTTTTGGTGGGAGTCAGAAATGTGGAATAAGAGGGGTGACTTTTGGTGGGAGTAACCTTATAAGAGGAGCACTATTGTACACCAATTAATAACAATGTGAAAGATAAGAAAACACATTACTTGATGTTGAATACACTATATAATACACCAGAACAGAACAAACATTTCCCTGACATTGACATCACATAATTTCATTCCCTGAGACTATAATATTCCCACAGACTGCTAACTACGATCTCACCTGAAAACTTTATTTTAAA
Source organism: Bathymodiolus septemdierum (assembly GCA_963383655.1). Lineage (NCBI taxonomy): Eukaryota > Metazoa > Mollusca > Bivalvia > Mytilida > Modiolidae > Bathymodiolus > Bathymodiolus septemdierum. The sequence goes on along the minus strand of OY726517.1, from coordinate 112,425,875 downwards.
TTAAAGTTGGATTCTTCTTTGATAGAATTATGCAAAATTGGAAGTTTAGAAATCATTTGAAATGCACTTTTCAATCCAGTAGTTAAAATTTACTTGCCCACAGACAACTAAGGTTTGGAAATCCAATTTCCCCTGACCAAAATTCACTTGCCGAGGGTGATAGGAAATAAGAATCCCAAAACTGTGACGAAAGTAAATTATGTTAGGTAGACTTGATTTCCAATTTTTTTTTTTTTTTAAAAATACATAATGAAATCTGAATGGACATTGAAACCAAAAAAGCACAAAAAAAAAGTTAAAAAAATGAGTGATAACAGGATGAAGAACAATAATTTATAAAAACCAATGTAATTTTACTGAAATTATAATTACCATAACGAGTATATAGTAATTCTTTAATGTAATTGTAGTTTCATTTACTGAACACTATCTATTCAAACTATATTTTATGTTTTGTAGAGTTCCTTTCTTAGAAGAACCTATAATGGTTGAAAGAGTTCAGACTTTACAAACAGCAGCTGGGGTAAATATTGTACACGTAAACGTTATTTTTATATATTTTTGGTGTATTAGGAAACTCTTCAGTATGTGAGAAATACAAGTTATTTAGTTGTTAACACTAGATATTTGAAACCAAATCTGTAAATGCTCTGACAACTTCACATATGGAATACAAATCATTAGATTTCATATTACCATTGTCAATATAACTTATGAATTATAATTGGGACGGGCTAGTATTATAGAAGGTATGAGACACACAGTATACAATTTGGCATCAAATGTCCAAAGCATTGAGGATTGGAAAACTTCCAGCTTTGATCTCAAGATTTCTAAGGAATTCATAACTAAATTATCAACACTAACTTTAAGCAAACACTTAGTTTATTCTTTCATAGATTATGTGTGTTTGTGTTTATGGTGTTTAATGCCACTTTCAACATTGTTTCAGTTATATTGTGGTGGTCAGTTTTATTGGTGAAGGAAACCGGAGTGCCCGAAGAAAACCACTGACCTGTCACAAGTCGCTGACAAACTTTATCATGTAATGTTTTATCAAGTACACCTCGCCATGAACAGGGTTCGAACTCACAACATTAGTAGTGATAGGTACTGATTGCACAGGCAGGTGTAAATCCAACTACCATACGATCGTGACCACAATGGCCTTCTATTTACTAATGATCTCATATGCTAATACAGTATATAATATTCCATGCTTTGCAGAATCAGCTTGAGACAAGTAATGAAGGACTCGTTTCTGACTTACAGAGTCAGTTAAGACATTTAACAGAACAGAAGCAGTTATATCAGAAGGAACTAGATGCCATAAAGGAGGAAATGCTAACACAACAAGAGCAACATCAAAAGATGGTTGATGAATATTCAAATGAGTTGTCAGAGGTCAGTCAGGAAAGATGTAAGTTTGAGAGCTGGTCAGAGAGACTTCAAGTGGAAGTCAAAGACCAGAAGACTACAATTGAAACATTGAATCAAGTTATGTCAGAAAGAGACACAAAAATAGAGATATGTGAGAAACAGCTTTCTGATGCTGGAGAACAGAAACTGAAATATGACAGATTATTGGAAGAATTACAAACAAGTATTAGTGAACAGAAAATAGCAATGGAAAGCTTGGTGAAAGCAGCTAGCGAAAAAGAAGAACAATTTATTGAAATGCAAAGTACAATTGATAATTTGAAAGATATTATAACTGAAAAAGATGATGAAATAGCATCGTTAGAGGGTTTGAATGATACAGCTACAGAAAAGGATGGAAAAATTGCGGAATTGAAAAACAATGTTGAAAAATTGAAACATACAATATCTGAAAAAGATGTGAAAATATTGTCACTAGTTGAAAATCTACAGGAGGAAGAAGAAAGGTTGACACCACTTGCTGAGGAGAATGAATCTCTATTGACTACAATCGAGTCTAAAAGTAGTGAAATTAATGAGGTTAAAAAAGCCTTAGAAGTAAAAGAAGAGGAGTTGACTGCAATAAAAAAAGCACTGGATGAGAAAGAACTTCAATTTAAGAAAGCTCTAGCAACAGCCAAGAAATTGAAATTTCAACTCCAGAAAATCAGTAAAGAGAAAGAAGAGAAAGAGGGACTTGAGGTTTGTATAAATAATGTCAGAGTAAAGTCTAACCTCACTGTGTCTGAGTAAGAGGTTTGTATAAATAATGTCAGAGTAAAGTCTAACCTCACTGTGTCTGAGTAAGAGGTTTGTATAAATAATGTCAGAGTAAAGTCCAACCTCACTGTGTCTGAGTCTAAGAGGTTTGTATAAATAATGTCAGAGTAAAGTCCAACCTCACTGTGTCTGAGTCTAAGAGGTTTGTATAAATAATGTCAGAGTAAAGTCCAACCTCACTGTGTCTGAGTCTAAGAGGTTTGTATAAATAATGTCAGAGTAAAGTCCAACCTCACTGTGTCTGAGTCTAAGAGGTTTGTATAAATAATGTCAGAGTAAAGTCCAACCTCACTGTGTCTGAGTCTAAGAGGTTTGTATAAATAATGTCAGAGTAAAGTCCAACCTCACTGTGTCTGAGTCTAAGAGGTTTGTATAAATAATGTCAGAGTAAAGTCTAACCTCACTGTGTCTGAGTCTTAAGAGGTTTGTATAAATAATGTCAGAGTAAAGTCCAACCTCACTGTGTCTGAGTCTAAAAGGTTTGTATAAATAATGTCAGAGTAAAGTCTAACCTCACTGTGTCTGAGTCTAAAAGGTTTGTTTAAATAATGTCAGAGTAAAGTCCAACCTCACTGTGTCTGAGTCTAAGAGGTTTGTATAAATAATGTCAGAGTAAAGTCCAACCTCACTGTGTCTGAGTCTAAGAGGTTTGTATAAATAATGTCAGAGTAAAGTCCAACCTCACTGTGTCTGAGTCTAAGAGGTTTGTATAAATAATGTCAGAGTAAAGTCTAACCTCACTGTGTCTGAGTCTAAGAGGTTTGTATAAATAATGTCAGAGTAAAGTCCAACCTCACTGTGTCTGAGTCTAAAAGGTTTGTATAAATAATGTCAGAGTAAAGTCTAACCTCACTGTATCTGAGTCTAAAAGGTTTGTATAAATAATGTCAGAGTAAAGTCTAACCTCACTGTGTCTGAGTCTAAAAGGTTTGTTTAAATAATGTCAGAGTAAAATCCAACCTCACTGTGTCTGAGTCTAAAAGGTTTGTATAAATAATGTCAGAGTAAAGTCCAACCTCACTGTGTCTGAGTCTAAGAGGTTTGTATAAATAATGTCAGAGTAAAGTCCAACCTCACCGTGTCTGAGTCTAAGAGGTTTGTATAAATAATGCCAGAGTAAAGTCTAACCTCACTGTGTCTGAATCTAAAAGGTTTGTATAAATAATGTCAGAGTAAAGTCCAACCTCACCGTGTCTGAGTCTAAAAGGTTTGTATAAATAATGTCAAGAGTAAAGTCCAACCTCACCGTGTCTGAGTCTAAAAGGTTTGTATAAATAATGTCAGAGTAAAGTCCAACATCTCCTTTTTAGCTCAACTTGCCAAAGGCAATGTGAGCTTTTGCCATCACTTGTCGTCTGTCATCCGTTAACTTTTCACATTTTAATCTTCTCTTCTAAAACCCCTCAGCCAAATGAACTGAAACTTGGTAGGAAGCATCTATGCAAGGTCCTCTCTAAAGATTGCTAATTTCGTTTTGATCCGTTAACAAACATGGCCACCACAGGCAGTTCTTGTTTCTGATTGGTTGACTTCTAAAAAATCTTCTCCTCTGAAACCGTTTAGCCAAATGAATCGTAACTTGGTAGAAAGTATCTATGGAAGGTCCTCTTATAAAGATTGCTCATTTCGTCCCGATCTATTAACAAACATGGCCGTCGCAGGCAATTCTTGTTTCTGATTGGTTGATTTCTAAAAAATCTTCTTCTCTGAAACTGCTTTGCCAAATGAACTGTAACTTGGTAGGAAGCATCTATGGAAGGTCCTCTATAAGGATTACACATTTTGTCCAGATTTATTAACAAACATGGCCACTACAGGCATTTCTTGTTTCTGATTGGCCGATATTTTTAAATCTTCATCTCTGAACCCACTTGGCCAAATGAATTCAAGCTTGGTAGGCAGCATCTATGGAAAGTCCTCTATAAAGGTTGCTCATTTCGTCTCGATCCATTTACAAATATGGCCACCACAGGCAATTCTTGTTTCTGATTGGTTGATTTCTAAAATATCTTCTTCTCTGAAACTGCTTTGCCAAATGAACTGTAACTTGGTAGGAAGCATCTATGGAAGGTCCTATATAAGGATTACACATTTTGTCCAGATCCATTAACAAACATGGCCGCTACAGGCAATTCTTGTTTCTGATTGGCCGATATTTTTAAATGTTATTCTCTGAACCCACTTGGCCAAATGAACCCGTTACTTGGTAGGAAGCATCTATGGAAGGTCCTCTATAAAGATTGCTCATTTCGTCTCGATCCATTTACAAATATGGCCACCACAGGCAATTCTTGTTTCTGATTGGTTGATTTCTAAAATATCTTCCTCTCTGAAACTGCTACGCCAAATGAGCTGTAACTTGGTAGGAAGCATCTATGGAAGGTCCTCTATAAGGATTACACATTTGTCCCGATCCATTAACAAACATGGCCACCACAGGCAATTCTTGTTTCTGATTGGCCGATTTGTTTAAATCTTCTCCTCTGAACCCACGTGGTCAAATGAACTGACAGTTGGTAGGAAGCATCTATGGAAGGTCCTCTATAAATATTGTTCATTTCGTCCCGATCCGTTAACAAGCATGGCCGCCACAGGCAATTCTTGTTTCTGATTGGTTGATTTCTCAAAAATCTTCTTCTCTGAAACTGCTTAGCCAAATGAACCGTAACTTGGTAGGGAGTATCTATGGAAGGACCTCTATAAGCTTAAGGATGACACATTTTGTCCATACCATTAACAGAAATAGCCATTACAGGCAATTCTTTTTTCTGATTGGCCGATTTTTTTAAATCTTCTTCTCTGAACCCACTTGGCCAAATGAAGTGAAACTTTGTAGGAAGTATCTATCGAAGGTCCTCTATAAAGATTACTTATTTCGTTCCGATCCGTTAACAAGCATGGCCACCACAGGCAATTCTTTTTTCTGATTGATTGATTTCTAAAAAATCTTCTTCTCTGAAACCACTTGGCCAAATGAACCGAAGCTTGGTAGGAAGCATCTATGGAAGGTCCTCTATAAAGAATGCTCATTTCGTTCTGATCGATCAACAAACATGGCCACCACAGGCAATTCTTGTTTCTGATTGGTTGATTTCTAAAGAATCTTCTCCTCTGAAACCGCTTGGCCAAATAAATCGAAAATTGGGTAGGAAGCATCCTTGGGAGGTCCTCTATAAAGATTGCTCATTTAGTTCTGATCCGCTAACAAGCATGGCCACCACAGCCAATTCTTGTTTCTGATTGGTTGATTTCTAAAAATGTTCTTCTCTGAAACTGCTTAGCCAAATGAATCGAAACTTGGTGGGAAGCACCTATGGAAGATTCTGTATTAAGTTTTCTCAAAGCAGAATGAAAGGTGAGTGACACTCATAAGGGCATCCCCACGAAAGGCTCCCTCTCCCATCAGGCTAGAATCAGATAGTATAATACTACTAAATTGTTTCTCTTAAGAGAGGCCACTCCTCTTATTAAAGGCAATTTTTTAACTGCAGAAGGTGTGGCCCTATAAGAGGGGAACCACTGTATTTTATGACGTCATTCAAGTCCTCTGACTTTTTCATTGTGGTAGCTAAACTACCGAGACGGCAGACAACAAGTAAACATTGATAGTTTATTAAATATTTAACTAAAGAAAAAAGACTGCTTTAAGGAATTTGTATATAATGGAATGATCCTAGAGGAAAAATGTCAATATCCATACAAAAAAGAACATACTAAATAAAATGTGTGTTTTTTTGGATAATTTCTTCTTCAAATATATTTCTATTGATTTCTTCTTCAAATGCACACACATGAAAATGTAGTTTTAAAAGCACCAATAAAGTAGACTAGAAATCCACCAGAAAAGGACATACAATTTAGAATTTTGAGTTGCACAGTTGTACACTTATAGACTTGATATTCGTGTAATATCACTTTTATTGTCCCCTCTGTACCAACTATTGTCCTTGGGGGACAATAAAAGTGCTATTACCCTCATATCCAGTCAATAAGTGTATATAAACTCCAAATGAGGAATTTTTCAACTATATCATGGCGAGAACATATTTTGATGAGATGATGATGATGTCCGATCTGTACTAGACAGAAACATGCTGAATTGGATTGTGATGGTGGTAGCTCACTTAAAAAACAGTTTGCGGATAGACATGTTGCTCCACTCTGACACATTATTCTGATTCTTAACTAACCAGTCTTCACTCTGACACATTATTCTGATTCTTAGCTAACCAGTCTTCACTCTGACACATTATTCTGATTCTTAGCTAACCAGTCTTCACTCTGACACATTATTCTGATTCTTAACTAACCAGTCTTCACTCTGACGCATTATTCTGATTCTTAGCTAACCAGTCTTCACTCTGACACATTATTCTGATTCTTAACTAACCAGTCTTCACTCTGACACATTATTCTGATTCTTAGCTAACCAGTCTTCACTCTGACACATTATTCTGATTCTTAACTAACCAGTCTCCACTCTGACACATTATTCTGATTCTTAGCTAACCAGACTTCACTCTGACACATTATTCTGATTCTTAGCTAACCAGTCTTCACTCTGACACATTATTCTGATTCTTAACTAACCAGTCTCCACTCTGACACATTATTCTGATTCTTAGCTAACCAGTCTTGACTCTGACACATTATTCTGATTCTTAGCTAACCAGTCTTCACTCTGACACATTATTCTGATTCTTAACTAACCAGTCTTCACTCTGACACATTATTCTGATTCTTAGCTAACCAGTCTTCACTCTGACACATTATTCTGATTCTTAACTAACCAGTCTTCACTCTGACACATTATTTTGATTCTTAGCTAACCAGTCTTCACTCTGACACATTATTCTGATTCTTAGCTAACCAGTCTCCACTCTGACACATTATTCTGATTCTTAGCTAACCAGTCTTCACTCTGACACATTATTCTGATTCTTAGCTAACCAGTCTTCACTCTGACACATTATTCTGATTCTTAACTAACCAGTCTCCACTCTGACACATTATTCTGATTCTTAGCTAACCAGTCTTCACTCTGACACATTATTCTGATTCTTAACTAACCAGTCTCCACTCTGACACATTATTCTGATTCTTAGCTAACCAGTCTTCACTCTGACACATTATTCTGATTCTTAACTAACCAGTCTCCACTCTGACACATTATACTGATTCTTAACTAACCAGTCTCCACTCTGACACATTATTCTGATTCTTAACTAACCAGTCTTCACTCTGACACATTATTCTGATTCTTAACTAACCAGTCTTCACTCTGACACATTTTTCTGATTCTTAGCTAACCAGTCTTCACTCTGACACATTATTCTGATTCTTAACTAACCAGTCTCCACTCTGACACATTATTCTGATTCTTAACTAACCAGTCTTCACTCTGACACATTATTCTGATTCTTAGCTAACCAGTCTTCACTCTGACACATTATTCTGATTCTTAACTAACCAGTCTCCACTCTGACACATTATTCTGATTCTTAACTAACCAGTCTCCACTCTGACACATTATTCTGATTCTTAATTAACCAGTCTTCACTCTGACACATTTTTCTGATTCTTAACTAACCAATCTCCACTCTGACACATTATTCTGATTCTTAGCTAACCAGTCTTCACTCTGACACATTATTCTGATTCTTAACTAACCAATCTCCACTCTGACACATTATTCTGATTCTTAACTAACCAGTCTTCACTCTTACTCCTTAGTGCTGAATGCTTAGAAAAGCAACAAATATTAATTTTATAGTCATTGTGACCCTACCTGGACTCGATTCCATGATCTACTGTCGTCAAGGTAGGCATGCTAACCATTAAACAACCGATGTGGTTCATACAGGTATTAAAGTTATATCATGTTACATTTTACTTCTGACATGTTTCTTATGGATGTAACATTGACCAAGAGGATACGATGTATTATGTGATAAAGTTTGTCAGTGACTTGTGGTTTTCTCCGGGTACTCCAGTTTCCTCCACCAATCAAACTGACCGCCATGATATAACTGAAATATTGTTTGAAGTGGCATTAAGCATCATAACCCTAACCCTAAATTAGTGGATGTAATACTAAGAATAAAATATGTCAAAAAATATATTTTGGTTCAGCCATTTTTTATCTCATAAATGGTCATAGCTTTTGAATGTTTGAACCAATATTCTTCATTTTGTATGGAATATCATGTCAATCTTTAGTTGGATGATCTTTGGTATTTTCATTTGTGGCTTGACCTCCCTAACTTTACGTATGTAAATATATGTGAGACTGTAACTATTACACCGAGGTCATAAGGACTGATATTATGAGTTGTCAAGCTTACTACAGTACATATCAAAAGGAATAGGACCATAGTTTTGGACTAAAAGTTATTTCAAAAGGAAATGTTTACTATTAGCCTTAAGGGGAATACACCAATTAGATCTACTGTATGGTCCATACAATACAATAATTTCTAGTTCAAATTCTGTATAGGCGTGGGTTCGCGCCTGGCTTTGTAAATTACAAAAAAGGTGCACTCGACTCACAGCCGCATGTGATAAAGTTTACCAGTTGCTTGCCCATGGTCGGTGGTTCTCTCCGGGCACTCCGGCTTCCTCCACCACTAAAACTGGTTGCCATGATATGGCTGAAATATTGTTGAAAGTGGCGTTAAAACACCAAAAATCAAAATCAAATCAAATTCTGTAGACAAAATATACACTATGATGTATTTTCTGTTATTTCAGGGTCACAGTGAGAAAGAAGACAGTATTACTAAGCTGAGCGAACAAGTACACATGAAAGAGTTAGAGTTATTAGAACACAAGAAACTAATGGAACAAAAGGTTTCAGATCTGGAAAATATGTCCTGTCAGTTATCAGTCAAAGAAAATGAGTGTTCAGACCTACAGGTGAAACTGAGTGCATTGTCAGATTCTTCAGCTGAAACCAAATCAGAATTAGAAAAACAATTGTCTGAATTAAGTCAAAAATGTCAACAATTTTCTGAAAAATGTGAGAGTGAAGAAAACGTTAGCAAGCAAATATTTGAAGAAAAACAAAAAGAAATTGATAAATTAGAGACAAATTTGGCTGATGTAGAGAAAATTGTTGAAGAAAGAGAAAATAATATTAAAGAAATGGAAGAAAGAGTTGGAAGTTTTGAGGAATTGATTCAATCACTGCAGCAGGAAGTTAGAAAGCAGACAATGGCTGTTGAACATCTTCAGAATGAGGTCACACAAGGACAGATAGAAAAGGGACAATTAGAAGAAGAAAAAGAAAGTCTTCAAAAGAATCTAGAACAGACAGCAACAAAAATAGTTGATCTTTCAAATCAGTTAGCATTTCACGAGGACAATCTATCTCAGTTTGCCCATAGTCTCAAACTCCTATCTCCTCATTTACATCATATTGATATTCAAAATTTGAATCAAGTGTCAGAAATAATTAAGGACATCATTGGAACATCAGAACAAGAGATTTATACATTGAAACAACAGTTAGACAATACAAATAAGAATTTAAAAGATAGTACTGAAAGAGAAGTACAGGAGTTGAGAGATATTTATGAAACAAAATTAACCAATCAAATGGAAGAAAATCAATCACTGCACAGTAAAATCTCACAAATGGCCTCCCATTTGGAAGATACACAGCAAGAATATGAAATTAGATTAGCCAATCAAACCGAGGAAAAGCAGTTGCTCCAATGTCAATTTTCTAGTCAGATTACAGAAGTTCAAACTATCTTGGAATCAAAATTGACTGAGCAGACTGTAAGAAATGACACTTTACAAAATGAAGTTACTGAACTGACATCTCAACTGAATGAATTTGAAAAATTAAGGGCGGATAATTCATCTCTGGTGCAAGATATTTCAACTTTGAATGAGGAAAGAAATACAGTTATAAACGAAAGAGATATCCTAATTACACAATCTGCAGAATTAGAACAAACACTCAAACAACTTTCTAAAGAAAAGGAGAGTTTAGAATTAAATTTTCAAACATTAACACAAGATTACGAAGACATTAAATTATCTGCTGACAAACTTACTCATGAGAAAGAAGATTTGGAATTGTCTATAAATACAAAATCTAGTGATAATGAGGAATCTATGAATCCACTAAATGATTTAACCAAACAAAACCAGGAATTAGAACTGAAAGTGAAAGAACTTACATTAGAGAATCAAGACTTACAGTATAGTGTTAATAGTTACAAGGAAAGGCTTGATATAAGTCAGTTAGCATTAGAAACCAAAGAAAGTGAACGAGAACAGATGGAAATGAAGTTAACCCAAGCTTTGTCAGAAACCAATGATTTGTCATTTGTAAAGGAGGAAAATGTTAAAATAATGACAGAACTTGAAAGATTGAAAGAAATGGAAGAAATATATCACACATTAACCATTCAATCTGCTCATGCTGAAAAGGAGAAGACAGAAGCCCAAACCAAAGTTGTTGAGCTAGAAAGTGTCATTAATGTTCTACGAAAAGAAATCGATGATTTTGATGAACAAAAACACGAAGTAGAAAGAGAAATGGAAGAAAAGTATAATCAACTGAAAGAGGAAAAAGATGCATTGCAAATTGAATACAGTGAACTGAAAAATAAAAACAATTTAGTTGAATCTGAGCAGGATCCAATAATTCAAGGTGGTGGGGATATAGGATGGGGTGATGCCATTGAAAAAGTTGAAGTGGAACCACTTAGGCAATCAGTGCCTGAAAATGGCAGTGATGTTCAAACTCTTATTACAGAGATTTCTATGTTAAAAGACAACTTGAGCTCAAGTGAATCTAAGTGTGAGAAAATGCTTATTAAGTTAAAAGCTTTCAAAGCTAAAAATCAAGCATTGCAAACTGAGGTTGATCAGATTAAAGATAGGCTTGCTAAAACTAACAAAAGTATGGAGAGTGATAATGACAGTAATACTGCTTTAATTGAAAGTTTAAGGGAACACATGGAACAAAAGGATCTTGATTTGTTAAATATTAAAGCTGAGAAAGAGGATTTATTGAAAGTTTTGGAAAAGGAAAAAGTGAAATGTGAAAAACTACATGTGCAAATGATGGAAAATGAGGGGAAAAGTAAAAGCCATACAGAAGTTATGCTTCAACAAATTGAAATGGAAAGTTTAGAATTGACTGAATTAAAGTCAGAAAATCTAAAGTTAAGTGATGATGTCAAAATATTGACTGACGAAAACTCTAAATTATCTAAGACATTGACACAGGCCATGAAAGAGAAAGAGACTTCCCATGTAGAAATGGAAATTTTACGATCTGAAATAGAAATGTTAGACCATAATAAATTGGAGATTGAGAGACAAGTGAAGGACAATCGGTCTCTTTGTGATGAACTTGAATCAGAATGTAAAAGTTACAGAGAAATTGTTGCGAAACTTAAACAAGCATTAAATCATGAGAAGGAGGAAAACTTTCATAAGATCAAACAAATTCAGACTGAGGGTGGTGATGTGACTGATTTAAAAAATAAAATTACTGAGTTAGAAATGGAAAATGCAAAATTGATAGCAATGAAAAACAGAGTATCTGAGCTTGAAATAGAACATGAACAAATAATGGAAGAAATGGATGGATTAAGAGAAGATCTAATTAATGAACGGAAAGATTCAAAAGACAAAATGGACAAATTAAAGGTAGAAATTCAAAACAAAGATATTGAAAATGTTAATGATTTAGAATCTGAAGTGGAAAAATTAAGAAGTTTGTGTAAGCGACAGAAAGAAGAAAGGGAAGGGCTGGACTGGAAGCTGCAAGAGGTAGCATCTTTGGAGGAGGAAATAGAGGAATTAAGGTTGGAGCTTGAAATAGCTAGGAAAGAACAGAAAACTGTAGGAAGTGATGAAAGTTTGAAAAAGTTGAAGGATGATCTGGATCACACTAAAGCAGCTTTAAAGATGAAAGAATCAGAATGTGAAAATCTTAAAAGTAATCATTCTGCTGAAAGTTCTAGTGATCGTGTAACAGAACTTGAAGAACAACTGGAGCTGATTAATGAAGAACTAAATGAGATCACGTCTGAAAATGAAAAACTGAAATCAAATCCGTCCGCTATGAAAGCACAGATGTATGAAACAATACAGATTAAGTTTGAAGAATTGGCAGAAAAATATAGCTCTGCTTTAGAAGAAAACAAAAGGCTTGAAGTAGAACTGAGGGAGAACAATACTTCGAATAAAACAGAGAAATCAAAAGCAGAGAATACAGTTGATTCTAGAGTAAAAGATCTGGAGGAACAACTAGAATTAATAAACGAAGAACTCAATGAATTGATGTCTGAGAATGAGAAACTGAAGAAAGAGTCAGTATCAAATGGTATGAAAATAAAAATGTTTGATGACTTACAGGAAAAATTTGATGACATTTGTAAAACATATGAAACATTAGAAAAGGAAAATGGTGCTTTAAAAACACAAATTAATGACAATAGTCAGCAGATGGCAGAAAATTCGGAGGTCGAAGGTTTGAAGGAGCAATTAGATATAATTAACGAGGAGTTGAATGAACTTATGTCTGAAAATGAAAGACTAAGGTCAAGATCAAGCCCTCAAGAAATGAAGGTCAAAATGTTTGATTCACTGCAAAAAGAATTTCAAGAAATGGGAGAAAAGTATTCAGAGGCTGTCAAAAATGTTAATAATTTGAAATTAGAGTTAGAACGCAAAAATATAGATATAGAATCCCTGAGAGGTGATATGTTGGAGAAAAATACCACTCTAATTGATGAAAATATTAAACGTGAAGAGGTACATCCTGTTGGAAAATCTGTAGATGTTACTTCAAAGGAAAGTGAATATTTAAAAAATGAAAATGAAAAGTTGAGACAATTATTTGAAGACAAAAATCTAATGTTGGATAAATTGCAAAAAGATTTTAACAATATAAATTCTGAATACAACAAAATAATCAATGATAATTCTAGTATGGCAAAACAAATTGAAGAACTACATCAACGACTTTTACAACAGGGAGAATCTCAAAAAGACATTTCTTTTATCAAAGAGGAAAGGGACCATTTTGAAAGGGAAAAAGAAAGACTAATAAAACACATTTTAGAGCTTGAAAAACAATTAGAAGCACAGTCAGATCAAAACATCCAAGTGAATCAGGAATTATTGAGAGTTGAGAGTGAACTACAACAGCTAGTATTTGACAATAATTCAATGCGATCTCAACTAAATCTTTCAAGCAATGATGGAAAACAAACGAGCAGATTTCAGGCTGATTACGAACAGTTACAAAAACAGTTTAATGTAGCAATGGGGCAGAAGAACCAGTCACAAGCTGAGAACAACCAACTGAATCATAGATTACAACAAAGAGAGACCAGATGTCAACAGTTGGCTAGACAGGTAAATTTATTTATTATTTAGCTCACCTGACTAAAGACTTAATGAGTTATTGCTATCAGGTGTTGATCGTTATTTATTGCTGTTAGCCATTACATTTTAATCTTCTACTCTTGAGACCACTGGATCAATTGAAAACAAAATTGTCCAAGATTGATGGTCTTATGTGATTCACTATCATAATGATAGCCTGCCCTCTATTTAAAAAGGCCACTTCTTTGGAAATGGTAAATGAGGGAGATGGTTAGGGTTATGGTGGTTAACACCACTTGTAACAATATTTCAGTTATATCGTGGTGGTCAGTTTTATTGGTGGAGGAAATCGGAGTACCAGCAAGTCACTGACCAACTTTATCACATAATGTTGTATCAAATACACCTCGCCATGAGCGGGATTCCAAAGCACAACTTTAGTGTTGATAGACACTGATTGCACAGGTAGTTGTAAATCCAACTACCATACGATCATGACGACAGCCCCCAATTGATAAATGAAGAGCCATATCAAACCAGTAATCTGAAAATATATAGAGAGAATAATACATGACAGAATGTGTATCACATGCTCTACCAATATCAGCCCTCTGATTGCTATTGGTTACTCGGGTTGATACAGCATGTGATACGGATTTTGACATGTATTGTTCACTTTATATGATATATTTCATCTGGAGAATTCACGACTAACCATTTTACACTCAGTTATTTGATACAGCATGGCCTACAGATTTGATATGAATTGCTTTTTCATCTGTTCATCATATACTTCTACTGAAGCATTTGATATTGATTTTTTATGTTGCTCTCTCTTTTATTATTAGAATATTTCAACAAACATTATTTATTGAGATATAACATATTTATTGAAACAACATACAAATGTACCTTGTTCTATAAGTTTCTTGCAATGTGATTGCTAAAAGAATCATTTTTAAGTTTATGAAAAAACTAAGTTCACAAAAAATACTTTTTTAGTCCTCACAGTTCACAGGAAGTACATTCTGCTGATCAAATTTCTTGAAATATATGAAACCCAGTGTAAATTGTTAGAAGTACGTTTTACTCTTGTTATGCCCCTACTAATCGTGTCAACAAGAATCATTGGACGTGACCAGTAAGGATGCCTGTCTATTGACAAATCGAATTGAGAGGGAAACAATATATTGTCAAGACAACCACATTAAAAAAGAATCCTAAAAACATGAGATGATAGATGATTATCATGGAGAACATAAAATGATTTTGAATGAAAACTACTTATGGGCAATGTCATTGTCACGATTCACGGTAAATAAAAAAGTACACAAAAGAATCGCATCTTCTTAATTTTCTGCACTTGCTCTGAAAATGTATCTTGAATTCACTATTAAGCTTTAATATAAAGTCGTCAATTTTTTATTATTTTATCTTTTTTATTTGCCCCATAAAAACAATTTGACGAAAGTAAAATTAGTATACGACAAAAAGATTAATTTATAACTGAAGCGGATTACGAGATGTTCCAAAAGGGGTGTGATACAGGTTTCAGTTTAGCATCTATATCTGACATTCAATACAGATTTTGCGAAATTCGTCAGTCCTGTCAGACATGACCACCAAAATGTGAGCAGATTTTGCTAAGGACTGACACACGTTTGGTATTTTGCAATAGACAATTAATGAGGACTGACATTTATTTTACTAGGACCACCAAACCCATATGCAATTTCGTGAACCCTGTCAATATCTAAATAATAAGTACTAAATATAGGATAAAATGCAATATCATTATAGATTAGCCAGCTGGCTGAAGATAGGAGTCATCTTAATAAACAGTTGGGGAACTTTTCTCAAGCTCTCAGAGGCAGGGAACAAGAACTAGGAGCTTTACAACAGCAATACAGAGTTCTCTACCAATCGTATAATGATCTTCAGTCAAAGGTATACAGTAGTATTTACATTATGTAGTCGTATTATGTTATGGGTCTTTCAGCATCGTCATTCTCCGTCTGTAGGCATGATGATTCCATGCAATAAGTTTTGTTTTAGTTAACTGAAACTTTAACACAATGAACCCCCTTCCTCATTGGCACAGATTAAAGATCAGGATTTTTTAGCTCACCTTCCCAAAGGCAATGTGAGCTTTTGCCGTCACTTGGCATCCGTCGTCCGTTAACTTTTCACATTTTAATCTTCTCCTCTGAAACTTGTCAGCCAAATTAACTGAAACTTGGTAGGAAGCATCTATGGAAGGTCCTCTATAAAGTTTGCTCATTTCGTCCCGATCCATTAACAAACATGGCCACCACAGGCAATTCTTGTTTCTGATTGGCCGATTTTTTTAAATCTTCTCCTCTGAAACCGCTTGGCCAAATAAACCGAAACTTGGTAGGATGCATCTATGGAAGGTCCTCTGTAAAGATTGCTCATTTCGTCCCGATCCATTAACAAACGTAGTGGCCACTGGCAATTCTTGTTTCTGATTGGTTGATTTCTCAAAAATCTTCTCTGAAACTGCATGGCCAAATGAACCAAAACTTGGTAGGAAGCGTCTATGGAAGGTCCTCTATAAATATTGCTCATTTTGTCCCGATCCATTAACAAATATGGCTACCACAGTCAATTCTTGTTTCTGATTGGTTGATTTCTAAAAAATCTCCTCCTCTGAAACCACAAGGCCAAATGAATCGAAACTTGGTAGGAAGCATCTATGGAAGGTCCTCTATTATAATGATTGTTCATTTCGTCCTGATCCGTTAACAAACATGGCTGCCATAGTCAATTTTTATTTCTGATTGGTTGATTTTCCTCTGAAACCGCTTTGCCAAGTGAACCAAAACTTGGTATGCAGCATCTATTGAAGGTCCTCTATAAAGATTGCTCATTTTGTCCCGATCAATTAAGAAAGATGGCCCCCCCAAGCAATTCTTGTTTCTGCTCGGCCAAATGAACTGAGACTTGGTAGGAAGCATCTATGAAAGGTCCTCTATAACGATTGCTCTTTTCGTCCCGATTCGTTTACAAACATGGCTGCCACGCAATTCTTCTTTCTGATTGGTTGCTTTCTAAAAATTCTTCTTCTCTGAAACCTCATGGCCAAATGAACCAACACTATGGAAGGTCCTCTATAAATACTGCTCATTTCATCCCAATCCATTATCAAATATGGCCACCATAGGCAATTCTTGTTTCTGATTGGTTGATTTCTAAACAATCTTCTCCTCTGAAATCGCTTTGGTAAATGAACCGAAACTTGGTATGCAGCATCTATTGAAGGTCCTCTATAAAGATTGCTCATTTTGTCCCGATCAATTAACAAACATGGCCACCACAGGAAATTCTTGTTTCTGATTGGCTAAATGATTCGAAACTTGGTAGGAAGCACCTATGGAAGGTTCTGTATAAAGTTTCCTCAAAGCAGAATGAAAGGTGAACAACACAGGCACAGCCCACTGAGCCTCTAATTTTAATGATCATAATCAAAATATATATAAATTATGACCATTTGAACATATTTTTATTTAGTTGTTAGGAATTTGTCTACATCGGTTGTGATTTGTTGTATTATAAACTTCACTGATATTCCTCATCATACTGAACTGGACTTTTATAAGCACAATCACTATTAAACTAAAGAAACCATCTGTATTATTGAATGTACTCTAAAAAGTGTTTTTTCTATTAGTTAATGGCAACAGAGAGAAAAGCTGTTGCAGAAATGATACAACGAGCTAATACCACAGATCTGACGGAAGTTAAACTTGAAAAAACATCTGAGGTGACACATGAAAAGTCATCAGAGGTCAAAGTTCAAAGGGATAAACCAGTTCAACAATCATCTGAAGATATGAGAATGGAAAATAAAGAATTTGAAGCAAGGTTTGTAAATACAGTAAAACCTGTCTAAGATGAATTTTCTTAGAACCAGTTGTTTGTCTTCTGTTAATACAGGTTAAATTAACAAAGATTTCCTACACTATAACTTTCTTTAAAGTTTCTGTTTATTCAGGGTTCAGTTAAGACAGGTTTCAGTGTACAATAATTTATTATACTGTTTCTACATGTTCTGAACAGATATTTCATGTTTGGGAGGGGTATTTGCAAAAAATACCAGTCGAGAGACGAAAAATTTCCTGAGCCGAAAAGCAAGGGAAATTTAGTCTCAAGACTGGTATTTTTCACCAATACCCCTCCCAATATGATATATCTGTTTGATTACACCAAATATTATCTAGAACACTGGCTAAATAAATAATACCTTTTGTTTGTCGTTTTCAGGAATATTCTGTTTTTATTGTTTGTTTTAGGAACGTTTTAACTTGTTATGAACCTTTTGAGGAATTTTGATTTTTGTTATTTTTGCTGTTGTCGTCTGACCTTTTTTTAGCTCACCTGACCCAAAGGGTCATGTGAGGTATTGCCATCACTTGGCGTCCGTCGTCCGTCCGTTAACTTTTCATATTTTAATCTACTCCTCTGAAACAACTGGACCAAATGGAACCAAACTTGGCAGAAAGCATCTATATAAGGTCCTCTATAAAGTTTCTTCATTTCGTCCCATTCCGCCAACAAATATGGCCACCAAGGGCAATTCTTGTTTCTGATTGGCTAATGTTAAAAAAATCTTCTCCTCTGAAACTGCTTGGCCAAATGGAGCCAAACTTGGCAGGAAGCATCTATGTAAGATCCTCTATAAAACTTCTTCATTTAGTTCCATTCGGCCAACAAACATGGCTGCTGTTACTAAAAATAGAACATGTGGTAAAATTGCACGTTTTTGGTAACAACTCAAAAACCGTTAATAATATCAGAAATCTGTCATGGGTACAAATGATCAGCACAGGAAGATCTAACTACCCTGAAATTTTGAAGAAAATCTGATTACTTATCTTGGAGTTATTGCCCTTTTTTTTATCAAATTTTCAAAATTTTAATACCTTTCGTTTTTTATTTGAAAAACTATAAGAGATAGATGTTAAGTTTAAACAGCAAACATGTGCAGCATGTCAAGATCTACATGCCCTGCAATTGTGAAGTAAATCTGATTACCCGTCTAGGAGTTGTTGCCCTTTTTTATTTTTATTTTTTTTAATTTAAACATTTTTGTCTGATATTTCAAAAACTGTTAGAGATAAAGGTTAAGTTTAAATTGCAAACATGTGCAGCATATTAAGATCTACATACATTGTAATTTTGAAGTTAATCTGAGTACCCAATTTGGAGTTGTTGCCCTTTTTTTCGTCAAATTTTCTAAATGTTAATACCTTTTGTCCTTTATTTCAAAAACTGTAAGAGATAGATGTTAAGTTTAAACAGCAAACATGTTCAGCATGTCAAGATCAACCTAGCCTGCAATTTTAAAGTAAATCTGATTACCCATCTTGAAGTTATTGCCCTTTTTTCATCATTTTTTAGCTCACCTGACCCAAAGGGCCATGTGAGGTATTGCCATCACTTGGCATCCGTCATCCGTCCGTTAACTTTTTCATATTTTAATCTTCTCCTCTGAAACAACTTGGCCAAATGGAACCAAACTTGGCAATAAGCATCTATGTAAGGTCCTCTATAAAGTTTCTCCATTTTGTTCCATTTGGCCTACAAACATGGCTGCCAAGATTAATTCTTTTTTTCTGATTGGCTAATGTTAAGCAAATCTTCTCCTCTGAAACAGCTTGGCCAAATGGAGCCAAACTTGGCATAGATGATCCCTGGGTGTGTCCCTTTCAAAATTGTGTCCGACAACCCCACCCTCCATTCAAGATGGCTGCTGTTTTTTAAGGTAATGATTATCTCCCTTTGAAATTTGCTTCAGTATCATTCTATTGACAGGTGAGCGATACAGGCTCAGTGGGCTGAGCCTCTAGTTTTTTACTGTTTTACATTTACATCGGAACACTTCCGGGTTTCAAATTTGATTAATCACATTACCTTTTGTATAAAGTTAAAGAAGAAATATTCCGAATGAATTTGGCGGTTTGAGGCACGTGAGGGTAAAAAAGTTAAATACGTTTTCGCAAAATATCACGGCACAGAGGGGGAAAAAGTTAAATCCTCATGCAAATACCCTGGCAGTGGTAAAAATGAACGAAATTAACCAATCAAAATCCAGGATTCTTATATAAGGTGTTTATACATTATATGTTAAATGTCAGTGTTTTTTGTCTTAACAATACAAAACAGTTCAACAAAAATTAGAAACACTGAAATGGTGTCAGATTTGAAAATAAAGTTATAGTTAAGTCTCCCAAACAACGTTTGGAGACTTATTGTTTTTGCTCCGTTTTTTATTATTTGTGACGAACGCCGAGTGATGGCAAACTTTGATTGATAATATGGAGTATAAAACTTAGACTTTGAACATAAATATTTAATTTTTTTAACAATTAACAAAGAAGATGAAACAAAAAAAATGTTAATGATACAAGACACAGTCAGTCCATCGGACACATGCCACCAATTACAGTTGTTCACAAAACGTCCACCACTGTAGCTCCACAGATGGCTGGCAACATCCAGATACGTCAATCACATCCGGAAACACACAGTAAACATAGAACAGGAATCATGAAACAGGAAACATAAAACAGAAAACATAACACAGGAAACATAACCTTTAAAAATAATATTCATATTAAACTTGCTGTACATTATATCAGCATATTATACTTATTTGTATACATATATATATATATGCGTATTTCAATAAACAGTTTATTTCTAAATTTGTATATATAAATATATAAACTAAATATATAAACATTATATATACTTTCATATTTCTTAATGTTTATAATGATATTATCCTGTTTTTACAGTATATATGTCCAAATAATTAAAAACTTGTCTATACATGTCTGCATTATATTTGTTACATATATTGTATAATGTCCTGTCTATAAAGGTGTCCGACAACAATGTTTATATGATTCATGTACATCTGTACCGCAGCCCAACCTATATGGCTCGACATCCTCTATACAAAATAATTGACGATAATTCGCTATATAAAATCCTAACCCCTAACATAACATACAAAATTATCTACTTTACGTGTCGTGTAATACAAACAAAATATACAGAATATCCTACAGAACTGGACCGCGTTAGTATCCACGTTCAAATAAAATATGACAGTATTCATGTTCAAATCTCATACTGCTTTACGCTAAAGCATATAAATTTCAGATGGCTATAATTCACATTAAAGTTACTACGATTTAACCATTAATATATAAATTATTTCTAACCACTAGAGTTATAAATCATATCATTACTCACCCCTGGAAACAAAGACAACCGTCCAGACAGACACACAGACAAGAAGTGAAATCAGTACAATTTACACCCTCTTTTATATCAAATCCCACCCGTAACTTTCGTGCCAAACGTGTACCTAACTTATCTACAGTTAAAAATCGCCAAAACAGGTTTTCTAATTTGCATAATGACAGAAATAGATGTTTAACTAACTATTTTTGGATGCCCCGATAAAAATGTAAACAATTACCTGTATCGATTCACTACAATTTATTTCACTCACACAATAAATGTTATTTAAGAAAATATTTAGTCATAAATATAACTTAACCACACGATAATCAAATTTACCAACCCGTTTAAAATATCACCTGTGCCTAATTAATCTAATTAATTACTTCAAGTCCTATTACCAACAACTCAGCCATGCACCATAACGTACCATACAAAACGATCGATAATCACTCCATGCAACCACCAATTCTAGTTTCGGAAAGGCTTTTACGAATACTCCCGACCACACAAGGCTTTACTCAACAAGATCCATCCCAAAACTTCTCACACAACTAAACCACGGTGAAATCGTGACATTATTATTATTATTATTATTATTCTCCTTTCTTTCTTTGCGACATGAACATTGTCCACAGCAGATCTCAGGAACTACTGGACAGAATTTCATGAATCTTGGTGGAGTTATAGATACAGTGCTCCCTCGGTCTATCGCCCCCCATTTTATCGCCAAACTCGCCTATCGCCAAAATTCTCGTCTGTCCCGATTTCCCCCGTAAAAAATGCCCCGTTATACTGCCAAACTCAGCTACCGCCATCCGCCACAGGTTTTCAGACACAAAAGTCGTAAAACCAATTTAAATTCCCCCGTTAGTACCGCCCACAACTACCTTTTGACAGCTGTGTATTGATCGGTAATTATGGAATGTCAAGACTGGTCATCGGACATGGTCATTGATCTCATAGTTGAGGGTCGGAACAGGTGATCAGTTGTTTTGATTAGAATAATTACCTGTATTTACTTTTCTAGTGATTACATTTGTACTTTTAATCCTGAGTAAAATTTGTAATTTAATTAGTTGTCATAAAAATGTCGTGCTTGAAGAGAAAGCGTAATTAATTAGACGACAAACAAAAACGTGCAATTATAAGTTATGCAAAGGAAAATCCAAAATTAACATAACAACAAATTGCCGATAATTTGACAATTAAATGGGATCTTCCAATAACCCCTCAAATGAAGATGAACTGTTGCTGTCACGTGTTTATAATTACCTTGATGTCCCGAGCTACAAATGACGGTTCAAGAATTTGTCAACATTGACAAAGATTTGCAAACTGTACAGGACATTTCCGATGTGAATATAATTATTCTAATTTATTTATTTATTAAACATGTTTTATTTATACTTATGTATTTGTACAAGTGCAAAATGCATGTCCGTCGAGTTGAAAGTTTATCTTTTCATATGATCACATAACTTCCGGTTTTCAATGTCCCTCAGTTTATCGCCAAACTCGTTATACCGCCAAGCTACCGACTGCACAGAAGGTGGCGGTTTAACGAGGGAGCACTGTATATGTTTCTAGTTGGTCCTAAAGTTTTCAGTTTTGGGGTGAAGGAGGTTTAAGTCATATTTTGGGGGGTTCAAAGGGGGTGGGATTTACTATAGAATCCTATGGGAAAGTTGAAATTTCATATGGTTAATAATAGAGACATAAATTTTGACACAATGATAGGTCACCATCTAGGAGCAATTCTGCATTTTCAAAATGGCTGCCAAAACACGGCATAAAAAATCGGCGGTAAAAATTCAACATTGTCCAATATCATCAAAATTTGATATGTGGGTAGATAATGATGTCCCAAATTGATTCTCGACATTGAAAAATTTCTACCGGTCGCCATTTTCAAAATGGCCACCACAATACTGCACAAATTCAATATAGTCCGATTTCAATGACATTTCATATGTAGGTAGATTATGATGTCCCAAATTGATTCCTGACATCGAAAAATTTCTACCGGTCTCCATTTTAAAAATGGCCACCACAATACTGCACAAATTCAACATTGTTCGATTTCAAAGATAAATTTTGATTTATTTACGGACATTTTGTTTGCTGTTGGTTTGCTGTCTACAGGTAATAGAAAACACATAATTTGGTTTGGGAGACTTCACTTCATAGTTAGATTATAATCATATCTTGTTATCAGGTGTTTTGGTATATTTAAGAATGTTCTTAAACTTCATTGATGAAAATGAAACAGTCTTGAATAAAAATTGACATACCTCATAAATAATAGATTTTTCCTTAAATGAAATATATATTGAAAAATATTAAAGAGCAGTAGATGATGATAACTATTAGATTAATATAAAGAAATATGTGTTGCCAGAGTAGACCATTTTGTTGCAAATTCACATCAAAATCAATGTTATTTCTAACAGTAAATAAAATAAGAATTCCTAGAATGATGTAATGGGTAAACAATGTCAAATTTTAAAATAAATCATTCTTTATTATTTAGGTTATCAGATTTTTCCAGAGTTAGAACCCAATTAACAGAGGATAATGAAAGGCTGGAGAAAACATTGTTGATGGAGAGAGAACAGAGAATACAAACAGAGGAGGCTTTAGCTGCTGTTCAGTCAAGACTTAGGTCTATAGAAGCTGGGGAAGAGGTTAGGAATTTAAAGCATTAATATCTAAATACATGTATCTAACTACCAGTGAAATACAGATAAATTATGACAAGAAAGGTTTAACAGTGATGGTTAACAATTCCATCAATATCAACAAAACGAACAATCACCTCTCACCTAAACTGAACGTTTGTTTATGATTAAGCCGAAAAACAAATGTTAAACGCAATCTCATTGGTTATTGAACAACAAAGGAACGAATTTGATAGGATAACAAAAGTCTGGTTTTTCCCCATCTATTTTTAGCTCACCTGACATTGCCATCACTTGGCATCTGTCGTCCGTCCTAAACATTTCAATTTTCTTCTAGGGAAACACTAAAGCAAATGGGACTAAGCGTGGCAGGAATGTTCATTTGCATGGTCTAACCAAGTGTTGTTACTTTCGTTACGATCGGTTATCCAACATGGCTGCCAGGGGCCATAAAAGTCTCTGATTGGCTGAAATTTTTAATGATCTTCTTCTCCGATACTACATGGAGGATGGAATTGAAAATTGTCATAAATGATCATTGCAAGCTGCTAACCAAGTGTTGTTACTTTTTGGACTGATTGAAAATCCAAGATGGCCACCAACGGGGGACATAATTTAACATAGCGACCCTATGGGAAATATGTAAAACAAAACTTCTTCTCAAGAACCACTGGATGGATTGGAACCATTCTTGGCAGAAATGTTTCTGACAAGGTTCTGATCAATTGTTGTTACTTTTTGTTCCGATCGGTTATCCAATATGGCTGCCAGGGGCCATAATAGCCTCTGATTGGCTGAAATTTCAAAGATCTTCTTCTCCGATACTACATGGAGGATGGAATTAAAAATTGTCATGAATGATCATTGCAAGCTGCTAACCAAGTGTTGTTACTTTTTGGACCTATTGAAAATCCAAGATGGCTACCAGCGTGGGACATAAGTTAACATAGCGACCCAATGGGAAATATGTAAAACAACCTTCTTCTCAAGAACCACTGGATGGATTGGAACCATACTTGGCAGAAATGTTCCTTGCAAGGCTCTTATCAAGTGTTGTTACTTTTTGTTCTGACCGTCCTCCGTTCAAGATGGCTGTTGTTACTAAAAATAGAAATTTCTTCAATTGTCCATTGCTGCTTTAGTATAAGTCAAAATGAGCTCAAATTTTAACTGCAGCTACATGGCAAGGAGTAGTTTAACATATATTCTGGGTTTTTCTGTGAAATTTTTTTTTCAGCCGATTTATAACAATTATGCAAATTGGGCATATTTTGATAAAAGATCACATTTAAATCTTCTCCTCAGAAACTGCTGAACCAAATTAAACCAAACCTGGCAGAGATGATCCCTTTCAAAATTGTGTCTGACAGCCCCGCCCTCCATTCAAGATGGCTGCTGTTACTGAAAATAGAAATTTCTTCAATTGTCCATTGCTGCTTTAGTATAAGTCAAAATGAGCTCAAATTTTAACTGCAGAGCTCTACATGGCAAGGAGTAGTTTAGCATATATTCCAGGTTTTTCTGTGAAATTTTTCTTTCAGCTGATTTATACAGAATATGCAAATTAGGCATATTTTGATAAAAGATCACATTTAAATCTTCTCCTCTGAAACCGCTGAAGCAAATTAAAGCAAATTTGGCTGGATGGTCCTTGGGTGGTCCCTTTTCAATACTGTATCCGACAGCGCCGCCCTCCATTCAAAATAGCTGCTATTACCAAAAATAGAAATTTCTTTAGTTGCAAATTTCTGCTTTATTACAGATCAAAATGAACTCAAATTTTAACTGCAGCTGCATGGCAATGAGTAGTTTAACATATATTCTGGGTTTTTCTGTGAAATTTTTTCAGCCAGTTTATTTCGTTTAGGAATATTATGAGAAATAAATCACATCAATATCTTTTGCTCAGAAATTTGAGTTAAAATGATTTTTGGGTGGCCCACTTTCAAAATTATGTGTAACCCCCCTATTTTCTATCAACTTTCGATGTCAAATTGAAAACCAGGTGAGCGATTACAGGCTCCTGTGAGCCTCTAGTTATACCTTGCGATATCATTTTCCGGACACCTTCCAGGATCTATTTTTAGCCACAAGGGTGATATCGCAAGTACACAAAGCCTCTCAATCAGTTTTAAGCCAATCATATGCAAGCTAAATTACAGTCATGTAATAATACAATTTATTATACTTCAGTATCTGTTTTCCTTTATAAAAACATGACATTAGTTTTGCTATTGCATCCTAATATCAACTGCATGACTATTCCCCCCTGTGGTAATTTCAGCAATCATATTTCCCGGACTTTTCTAAATTATTCATCTCATTGGTTTAAATTAAATGACGTCATGCAAGTCCTCAGGCTTTTTCATTGCACAAGCCAAATCACCGCTCCGACGGCAGACGACAAGTAAACAATGACAGAGGGAAGCAAGTTTGCTTCGCTTGCAGACAGTGATATTTTAGTAGTGAGTTCTGAATTGCCCTTGCGAAATAATGCAGTGTATAAATCTGTAAACACCATCCGATATCACTTTATGAACTAAAGAAAAAAGACTGCTTTAAAGAATTTGTATAAAATGGAATGATCCTATCACCCTCTAGTAGAGGACAAATGTCAATATCCATACAAAAAAGAACGAACCAAATAAAAAATGTTTTTATTCATTTCTTTTTCAAATGCACTAATAAAGTAGACTAGAAATCCATCAGAAAAGGACCTACAATTTAGAATTTTGAATTGCTTATTTGTTCAGTATAATAAAACACTTATAGACTTGATATTCCGGTAATAGCACTAAATTATCCCCTTTGTACCGACTATTGTCAGACAATAGTAGGTACCTAGGGCACAATAAAAGTGATATTACCCTCATACACAGTCAATAAGTGTATACTATCGAACTGTTTATTTACATACAGACATGTGTAAGCGTTAATGCATATGCAATTAAAAAATAGACTTTGAGCTACAGTAGCATTATTCCATTGTTGTAATCTGATTTGAGGTCTGGCAAATAATAATTACAGCCTTTACTTTCTTCAGTTTTTGACTGACAGTGTCAATATACGTTTGTGATATATTTTCATTCCCAAGCTATATACTGTTGAACCGTTGAGCAAATTGGCAGAGACATTTTTCTTTTGCTGAAGATTACACAAATATGAGTTATTACAATTTGAGTGCTATTAGATCACAGAACAGTAATATTTCAAAGGAGGAGAGTGCGGGGGTACATATAAAAAAATCTCTGGTATGCAAGACTCCAATTGTCAAGGTAGACAGAAATAAATATTTGACATTGAATAGATGTCCTTTAGATAATTATGAATATATTATGCTAGATTGATGTTTTGCTCGTAGTCTACTGTCAGTCCCAAAAGAAAACAGGAAAATTTGTTTCTGGATGATCAAATTTTAGAATTAACGCCTTTCAAGCACATGAAGTCTTAGAACAATATAAAACAGCAACAAACGTTGTAGAATGGCCCTAGGTTAAAAAAATATGAGGGTGCAAGATGTGTTCACATGTAGAAGGTCCACAAAAGACTATGAAGAATGGATAGATTTAAATAAATTCTGTTTTTTTCTTTTGATTTAGTAAATTTGAGTTCGGGCTAATAGGTCAAAATTTTTAAGGCAAGGACTGATGTTTACTTTTCAAGTAAAACATAAAAATTAAAATACCTATACAGAGTATAAGAAAGGACAAAATGTTTTGAGTATAAATCATATAGGTATAGAAATGAATGGTTATCATTTAAGAAATAACTACTGTATTTGAAGAGTTGGAGGTGGGGTTTGATATTCTAAAACTGCATTTGCGACCATCAATCCCCACAATTGACACCTCCAACTTTTCAAATACAGTACTGTTGTTCCTATTCTTATGAAATTCTCCCAACGTGTACACACTAGTTTGAAAACATACAAATAAATGACGAAATATATGCACTTTTCAAATTCCTTCCACTAAAAAAACAGTAATGTAGTTGTTTAAGGATCCGCCATCTTGAAAACGTGAAATCCTACATGTCATATGTACAACAATGCACAAAAATAATTAACATGCCTACCTTGTCAGAACTTATTTTTGTTAAATTCTACCTAAATTGAAGCGTACACGAAGCCAAATAACATCTGATCTTTACATTTTAAACTGGAAGTTTTCATATGACGTCACATTGTTTATGTGCCAAAGTCGTTCAACAATATTTCCCGGAATTTTAATTTTTGTGATTTTTAGACCCAGGGATATGCAAGAATACATTTTTATGTTCAGTATTGCATTAGAATGGAGAGTAAACTCGATTTGCGACCATCAAATCTCCAATTGATGCCGGTAAATTTTCAAATACAATACAGTTATCTCCTAAATGGGTCGTCAGCGTTAAATTCATAGTCGGAAATATCTGGGTCAGCCATATTGTTTATAAACAAGTGCATTCGGCGTAGGAATATAGCATTCCTTCAGGCATGTCAACTGCAGATTTGACAGCTCTCAATAGCCAATAAAAATACGTGTTACATTATAATTGCATCAGAATTAATATTGACCAGGTATATGGAATTAAAAAAGGAATAAAAGGATAGTTTCTTTTTCATGTCTGCTGTAAAAGTCATGGAAAGCAAATAAAATGTATTTTAATGCAGACATATAACACACATACTGGAGAATTTTCAGTAATCACAATATATATATTTGAAGTTCTTTGTTTTAGTAGGAATTCATTATACATAAGCATTGCCTAATGTTTTAGTAAGAATTGTTCACACGTAAGCAGATAAGGAATGGCTATTGTTATAGTAGGTGTTATTTCACATTTTACTTTTAATCTAATGTATATATATGTATGTATGTATGCTTCAATGATTAATGTGTATCTTGTGTTATATTAACAGTTCAAACTAGACATTGATGATGATGATGATGATGACAGAATCAGAGAAAAAAGTCCAATGTTATGTAAGTAGTATAGACATCTTATAAGTATAGTAGTTTGTATATGAATATTAATCAACATTCTAATATGACGTCTATAAAACGCCACACACGATAATACTCAACAACTCTATATTTAGCGCAAGTGCAGTACACAACTAATATGGCTGTTCCAATGTGACTCCCGCTGTGAAATTACCATGACGACCGAGTGTAAGCAAACAAAACACCGGCATATAGCGTATTTTTAAAGTCCTTAAAATAAAAATTCCCCCTCAGTTATAAATAAATATTGTGTAACTAAGTAATTTTTTATCATTTGTTTTGAAAATTTACATTTGGGGATCCCCAGTACGCACACATACATTCCACAGGCACTCGGGTACACTTTGTGATTTTCATTATTTTCATTAAAATTAAATATTTTCCCTTTTAGTGCTTCTATTTTAACCTTCTCTGCAGAATCACCTAATTTTGAAGTATTTTACAAATTTTGATACAACCCATTTTTTCTATGCTATAAATTTGATGGCATTTTGAATTTTGCTACCCAAACAAGTAAAATGCTCACAAAATCGTAAAATAAATCAGTAACCAGCTTGTGTCAATCAGCGTCCCTTGTAAACAACGTCACAGGATGACGATATATTACATAAGTCAAAGTCGATAGATGATTGTCTTAAGTATGGGGAAATGAAAAAAACAAGTTGATAAGAAAGACGAAATTTGATTGAATTTAAAGTGAACACTGGTAATCATTTGTAAGATTTTGAATATTTAATTGAATTGGAAATCTATTATGGCCATCACAGATTGACAAATTTAGCATAGGATCCTATGAGAAAACAAACAAATAAATTTTCTCAGAAACTAGAAACCCAAACAATATGAAAAATCATTGGA
Organism: Bathymodiolus septemdierum; assembly: GCA_963383655.1. NCBI lineage: Eukaryota > Metazoa > Mollusca > Bivalvia > Mytilida > Modiolidae > Bathymodiolus > Bathymodiolus septemdierum. The sequence goes on along the minus strand of OY726517.1, from coordinate 112,396,519 downwards.
TGGTTCCTTATAAAATTTTCATATTTTGTGTTATTTGTTAATCTTAGACACCAACCATTTCATAATGAATTTAACATATGACCCTATGGGGAAAATAGTTGAACAAATTCTTGTTTGAAACCTCTAAATCATTTGATTAGAACTTAGCTGGAATGTTCCTTGGATGGGCATTTACCAAAGGTGTTCATTGTGTCAATGGGGTATTCAATATGGCTACCACTGTAGGGCAAAGCTAAAACTTTGCATTAATCTAATTAAAATTTCATCATTGATAAATCTTTTGTACGCTATATACTAACAATTAACAGCATCCTGTATCATGTTATGTTTTCAACCAACCAGTCTGTGACAAGCCTGCCAAATTTTGGGGTATTACAGACTTATCTCATGCTAAGAGCTGTTGTCAGATTGGTCAATAGATTTAACTGTCTTGCACTTAATTGAACGATTAAATGTAAACGAAAGGTTACCTGACATGACCCCAAACAGAATGTTGTTTGATGTAAGTGTATAACTAAACAATATCATGTGGTCGTTTCATTCTCTGTGATTGTAGTTCTATATTTTAAACATGTGAAGAATGGGGACCAATTCCCTTTTCTTGACATTGAAAAAAAAGATGGCTTATTTTTTGTAAATAAAATAATTACTTCTCACTGGTTTCAATTTCAGTAATAAAATTAAAAGTAGTGGAATATAATGATATTTCATTCTTGCTCATTTCAGTGAGAGATGAAGCTGGTTACTGTAGAAGAATGGCAAGATGGATCAGAATTCAGAAGTAAGTTTCAAAGCATTAGTAAAGATATACATAACGTGTCTTGTAAACATTTTTTTTTCTGAAATAATGGTGCAGAGAAAATAAGAAAATCATATTATATTATTTATGGTTATCAGTTGGCAAGAAATTAAATTATACTGTGTGTCACCAAGTTTCAAGTCAGTTGAAAGAGTCGGAAATCAAACCTACTTACCACTTCATAATGTGCATTTGAAAGATTAAATATTTTGCAACTTTAATACCACAATGACATATCTTTCATTTGAATGTACAGATTTTATTAGTCGTAGATGTAACTTCGGTGCATTTGGGCAAATGTTCTCTGAATTCTTCTTAATGTCAACCTTTGTATAAAAGAAATATGAAACATTGGCAGACGATGCAAGACAATATTGTTTTCATATATTACTCTGGTATGGATTAACATAAACAGACAGTTGTTGTTGTAAATAAAGAGAAAGTCAAGGATGTATTCATTCATTCAAATTGTAAATGGAGAATATAAAACATGGACCATATACAGTATTTGATTTTCAGTGCAAAAGGATGAAAAGAAATCAAATTTGGTCCAATTAGACCTTGGGTTGTCCCCTTCCAAAATCTTAGATGATTATGCAAATTAGCAGGGTTTCTTGAAAAAAGCCAAATGAAAATAATTTCTTTATAAATTAATTTTAGAGTCACATGTCATTTTATACGTGTTTTGATTGGTTTAAAAAGTTGAGGTTATTTGTCAATGTATGGAATCGAAAAATAGACGTTGTTCTCAAAGTGTCACATGCCGTTGTCATCAGGTGATTTATTCTAAATTTATTTCCGATTATTTGCCTTATTTTGAAAAAATAAATATATTTTTCAATTTCATAACAAAAAAAGTTTGAATTAATTTATAAGGATTGATCGAAATTATTTGTTTCGTTCATTCGAAATAACCTCAATCAGGTTGTACACACCCTTGTGTAACCCGCTACTTTGTGTACAACCTGATTGAGGTTATTTCTTCATGAACCGAACAAAAATCGCGATCAATCCATAAATAAACTAGGAAGGTAGAAGCTGTTGGTCAAAGACCAATACTCTTAAAACAAAAAAAGCATTTCTGATTCTAACAGGTCTAATATCAGTTAGTCAAAATATCTGTAGAAATGAGTCTTCGTGGGAACACTGAATAAATAGGTCATCCATTTGTTGGAATCAAATGTTGAACATAAAATAGTAATATGATATGGAATGAATTATAAATGTACTGATACAATTGCTTATTGGATCTACTAGTTGTACCGGCAGATTGACCTCAAAAGTCAGGTAGAACAGCTAAATCAAAGCCTTTACGATTAAGATTTTTCAAGGATTTTACAAGTTTGTGTTAGATATGAAATTTTTAGATTTTTTAATTACGTCACCATAAAAACATTGGTGGGAACTAGGAAATGTCCCTTTTGATCAGATCTCTTCCTGTAGAATTGTAATTATATATATAGCAGTGAAAACATTAGTACAAGAATGTTGTGAAAAATCTGCCTTATTCTTTTTTTTACTATTTTCTTTTATATGTACCAGCATACGGATTTCATTTGACTTTTTAATGGATGTGGTCGAGTGGTCTAGGGCGCTGGACGTAAGGCTAAGCGAATGGTGCTGCAGTGTATCAATGGTGTGGGTTCAAATCCCGTCAAGGGAAGAACAAACATTTGACAGCTCTAAAATCTAATTCTAACACTGTTTGGTTTAATTTTCAGACGTACTTATATATATATATATATATATATATATATATATAATACATTTATTTGAAAAAATGCTCATCAATCAATACAGAAAATGAGCTATATTTTTTTCAGAAAAAGAGATTACCAGTATTAAATGGGACCCGAAATTTGGCATATTTGGAAGAATAGATACATTTATATTTTTCATCTAATTTTGACATGTTTGATCTGTATTTACCTATGAATTGGTTGTTTAATTACTTTTTCAATTATATTCTATATAACATTCCCTTCCCGTGTTTATCAATCAGATTTGACCTAGCAAGTTCTTATTGTTTCCAAATAAAAGGGACCAAAGTTTCAAATAGTAAAATGAGACAATTGCCCAAAATGCAGTTGGTCCAGCACATTACTGTGTCAATCCAAATACATTTTTGTACTGTGTTCACATCTGCTTTTAATATATGCTTGTTCAACTTTCCATTGTCAACATGATGACTGCTTGACATAGCCCTTTATTGTATTCTACAAATAGGTAATTGTTGTTTTAACATAATGTATCATTATTCTCTTATGAAACAAAAAGAACACAGCAGCATCAGCCATTATAAATGTAGCGCAAGACGTACTCTAAGTTTGGTGCAAAAATTCACTTTTGAAAATTAATGTCTGTTAACCTCTTCACATGGCCAGGAATTGCTGTTGTTGTTTGTATAATATTATGGTACAGTAAAGTGTTAGAGTTATCTTTCTTGTCAGTTTCATAAGTGATCTACTGGTAAACATAAGTTAGTTTTAGGTGTGAATGACTTAAGTATGAAATGGTTGGGGTTTTTTTTGCATAGAGTTTTATAAAGGGTATCTTAGAGGGGATTAAAACGAGGAGGTACTCATTATATTAAATTAAAAATTCCCAAATTTTTGTATCTACAGCTATTTGTATTTTGTTTTTAGCTATTGTTTAGACCATTATTAAACAGGAAGCCCCTGCCCAAATGTTTTTGGTTTTTTTTTTATTTGAAAGGTGGCTCATATGTGATGTAGATGATATTTTTAGGATTTCTGAATTGATCAAAATCGGGAGGAATCAGCGGTGTAATGGTTAGCGTGCTCGCCTCAAGTGTGGTAGATTATAGTTTCTAGCCCAGGCTGGGTAAAGCCAAATACTTGATAAGATTGGTATTAAACACTTGATAAGATTGGTATTAAATACTTGATAAGATTGGTATTACATACTTGATAAGATTGGTATTAAATACTTGATAAGATTGGTATTACATACTTGATAAGATTGGTATTAAATACTTGATAAGATTGGTATTAAATACTTGATAAGATTGGTATTAAATACTTGATAAGATTGGTATTAAATACTTGATAAGATTGGTATTACATACTTGATAAGATTGGTATTAAATACTTGATAAGATTGGTATTAAATACTTGATAAGATTGGTATTAAATACTTGATAAGATTGGTATTACATACTTGATAAGATTGGTATTAAATACTTGATAAGATTGGTATTAAATACTTGATAAGATTGGTATTAAATACTTGATAAGATTGGTATTACATACTTGATAAGATTGGTATTAAATACTTGATAAGATTGGTATTAAATACTTGATAAGATTGGTATTAAATACTTGATAAGATTGGTATTAAATACTTGATAAGATTGGTATTTGCTGCTTCTCCACTTAGCACGTATCATTAAGGGATGAGAGCAAAGAAAGAAAGACGTGTTGGTTCAGAATCAATGTGTCTGAGTGGAGGGACATGTCTACCTGAGGACTGTTGTTTCAGTGAGCTAGTACTATGAAAATACAATTAAATGTGTTTTGTCAAGTACTAAGGATAAAAGATCATCATCTCATCTGAATATAACTTGTTCTTGTCATGATGTAGCTGAAAATTACTCACTTGGTATTGAACAATAATCACTCTCCCTCACTCACCCAAAATTTTGATTTTTGGTGTTTTAATGCCACTTTCAGCAATATTTCAGCTATATCATGGCGACCAGTTTTAGTGGTGGAAGAAGCCGGAGTACCCGGAGAGAACCACCAACCATGGGCAAGCAACTACGAGTCGAGTGCATCCTTTTTGTAATTTACAAAGCCGGGCGCGAACCCACGCTGTATTGGTGATAGGCTTGTATGAGTTGTTAAGTAATCCAACTACCTAATTCATTGAGCCACCCAGGCCCTTTTTCAGCTTTGATGGAGTTTGGACCAATAATCACTCGCTCACTCACCCAAAATTTGGAGGTCTTTGCTGTATTACACTGAAAAATCGTAACTTTAGTATTTTGACAGATAATTAGATTTTGTTTAGAACAGAACAATAAAGGAGAATTTATGTTCAAAATGTTTTTAGAAACTCAATCCCAAAATTTGAGATTTGTGTTCAACCACAAAAATATACGTACATGTACTGCCAAGTAAATAATGTGACAGCAGCACTGGTTAGCAATTACTAGATCGGAGAGTGGGCTGGGTGTCATAGCAGAAGACCAAATCACTTGATTGGTTTTTAAAGATCAAAGGTCCAGGTTGCAGTGGTTGTTGTGTTTCAGAGATGGATAACTTTATGTTGTGTTGTTTATTTTCAGGGAATATTACTGCATATCAGGAAGACAGATAACAAGATTAATGAGAAAGAGACCTGGAATTAGGACAATTATATGGACATACTTCATATTCCTACATTTTATGATGGTTGCCTGTTTATTTGGCTTTATATGAAAAAGTAATTCTAGTAATTTATGCATGTAAACAAACTCATTTTTAATGCATTCCAACATGAATTTAGTGGTTTTTGACATGAAATAAAGTGATTTTAGTGTCAGAAACATTTCAAAACTTAAAATGTTATTATTATGGGATTATTTTTTAAAATTGTTTGTATAGTACTGAAACACTGCTCTGCTGTAGGTTTGATATTGACTAAGACCAGCAGAAAGCATGTTATTGCTATCATTACATTCCAATTATCATTACTAACTGTGATAATTTTACCTCCTCATGTTGATTTCATTTCTTGTTAGAAGTTGTAATTTCTTGTTAAAAGTTTTTTTTTGTAATTTCCTGTTAGAAGTTATAATTTCCTGTTAGAAGTTTAATTTCCTGTTAGAAGTTGTAATTTCTTGTTAGAAGTTGTGATTTCAGATATTAATTATTTATATTTTTTTCTACATAAATTCAGGTAAATATATATATGTATGTTTTATGATTGGATAACTTCAGATAACTTCAGATAAATATATATGTATGTATATATGGATTTTTTATGATTGAATGTGTGTTTTGTGTTTTTGGTTGTCTATGATATAGTTGAGGAAGAATATAAGTACAAAACAGATTTTCCTGCTTTTTTTTTTGTCGTCGGTGAAAATGAAAAATTTGTTCGTTTTTTTTTTCTTTGTACATTTTGCTACAGTGCTTTCTCTCTTGAATTTTATGCTTTACAGTAATTTTTATACAACTTTATAATACTTTTAATAGAAGACACAGATTTTAATATAGAACCGGTGTCATATGGTATTTTGAACCCCATGGTAAATTGACCCCGGGGTCAATTTACCATGGGGTTCAAAATACCATATGACACCTGGTGCTTTTTTAAGCTCACCTGAGCTAAACAGTCATCTGAGATTTTACCATCAATATGGGTAAATTATGTAAACTTATTCAAATATCTTCCTCTCTGAAACCACTGGACCACTATTTACCAAAGGTGGCCTTAATCTTTGTTTGGAAACCCACTTTCCAAATACTATCTGATAATCCTGTCATCCTTCAAATATGGCTGCTATTACTATAAATAGATCATAGGGTGTAAAACACATTTATAGAGCCAATAAAGAAACATTTTTCCACCAATCGAGATGAAATTTTCACACAATCATCCATGGCACCGAATAAAGGATTGGATGGATTTTGGGAGATTTTTGCTCTTCCCTTTTCCAAACAAGAGGTCCATGGGTGCCAAAAATAGTCTTTGCATAAATTAAGGTATCCACAACGTATTTTCATTACTGTCTCGACTTTATCATATGCAAGCATATCATACTAACACTAGTTGTAGCCCTTTATTAAAGTTTGACCTTGGTGTGAACAAATATTATAGCCAGATCTATATCATCAGATATTGTGTTGTAAAGGATCTGTGAAAAAATGGTAAGACAAGCATTTCAATACCGTTTTGTACAGTGCTGTAAATATTTATTTTTGTAAAATGTATATATTGTAAGAGAAAAAAATATCATGTGATCTTTAATGTGACATTGTACATTTATTTAATAGAATATCAATATTAGTGGTTTAAAATATTCATTATGTGATAAAGAACTTTGATTTGTAAAATGATTTATCTTCTACCTAACCTGAGATGATTCTGATAAAAACAGATAGGTGCATCTATAATGTGACAGTTTTAACACTAAAACAAATGTCAATTGATTCTCTAGAAATAAAAGAAAATAAATGCCTTTAGTCAGTAAAGACTATTCAAATAGGTTAAAGGTCATTGTTCTTCTATCATTTCTTGTTATTACTGATAATTAGATTTAATAATATATATATATATATTAATGAGGAAAAGAAATGGTACCTGAAATTTTTAAGCTCTGTTTTCATTTTTAACAGGAAAATAAATAAAGATGTGGCATAAATATGTGGGGATGGGCATGCTGTTGTTATGATATTGCCTTGGTTTTTTTTTAGATTAAGACAGAAATCTGTATATATATATATTTATATATATATATATAAAAAGAATTACAAGTTAAATAATGTGTTGCTACTGAAGCTATATAATAATGATGTGATGTTGTTCAAGGTGGTATTATGACTGTGGGTCACAGTTTTCTTAATGAGGTGATGTTGTTCAAGGTGGTATTATGACTGTTGGTCACTGTTTTCTTAATGATGTGATGTTGTTCAAGGTGGTATTATGACTGTTGGTCACAGTTTTCTTATAGACATATCAAACAGCTGATTGTGATTGCAAATAAACATGGAAATATATTTGTCTTTATTATATTTTGTCATAAATTTGAACATAAGTAATATAGTTCATGTTTATACTATTGAAACATGTGCAGTTATTTGGAAGGATGGTCCAAAAATATTGCCATGAACTTCTAAATCTTTTAACAGCAATGGTAATAAGCTACACTGGAATACATGCATTGTCAAATCTTGATCCATTTAGATGATACTGTTGGTGAAGAATATTGCAAAAAAGCAATTGGAAAACAGGAAAGTCAGATAGTTCTCAAATTTAAAAAGGTTGTGGAGGATTATTTTATAATTAAATGTATGATACACCTTAATCATGATGAAAGTGAAGTAGTACAGATAATACAATAGAGATCTAGGTTCAGAGTACAGGTTAAGATAATACAATAGAGATCTAGGTTCAGAGTACAGGTTAAGATAATACAATAGAGATCTAGGTTCAGAGTACAGGTTAAGATAATACAATAGAGATCTAGGTTCAGAGTACAGGTTAAGATAATACAATAGAGATCTAGGTTCAGAGTACAGGTTAAGATAATGCAATAGAGATCTAGGTTCAGAGTACAGGTTAAGATAATGCAATAGAGATCTAGGTTCAGAGTACAGGTTAAGATAATACAATAGAGATCTAGGTTCAGAGTACAGGTTAAGATAATACAATAGAGATCTAGGTTCAGAGTACAGGTTAAGATAATGCAATAGAGATCTAGGTTCAGAGTACAGGTTAAGATAATGCAATAGAGATCTAGGTTCAGAGTACAGGTTAAGATAATACAATAGAGATCTAGGTTCAGAGTACAGGTTAAGATAATACAATAGAGATCTAGGTTCAGAGTACAGGTTAAGATAATACAATAGAGATCTAGGTTCAGAGTACAGGTTAAGATAATACAATAGAGATCTAGGTTCAGAGTACAGGTTAAGATAATACAATAGAGATCTAGGTTCAGAGTACAGGTTAAGATAATACAATAGAGATCTAGGTTCAGAGTACAGGTTAAGATAATACAATAGAGATCTAGGTTCAGAGTACAGGTTAAGATAATACAATAGAGATCTAGGTTCAGAGTACAGGTTAAGATAATACAATAGAGATCTAGGTTCAGAGTACAGGTTAAGATAATACAATAGAGATCTAGGTTCAGAGTACAGGTTAAGATAATACAATAGAGATCTAGGTTCAGAGTACAGGTTAAGATAATACAATAGAGATCTAGGTTCAGAGTACAGGTTAAGATAATACAATAGAGATCTAGGTTCAGAGTACAGGTTAAGATAATACAATAGAGATCTAGGTTCAGAGTACAGGTTAAGATAATACAATAGAGATTTAGGTTCAGAGTACAGGTTAAGATAATACAATAGAGATCTAGGTTCAGAGTACAGGTTAAGATAATACAATAGAGATCTAGGTTCAGAGTACAGGTTAAGATAATACAATAGAGATCTAGGTGCAGAGTACAGGTTAAGATAATGCAATAGAGATCTAGGTTCAGAGTACAGGTTAAGATAATGCAATAGAGATCTAGGTTCAGAGTACAGGTTAAGATAATACAATAGAGATCTAGGTTCAGAGTACAGGTTAAGATAATACAATAGAGATCTAGGTTCAGAGTACAGGTTAAGATAATACAATAGAGATCTAGGTTCAGAGTACAGGTTAAGATAATGCAATAGAGATCTAGGTTCAGAGTACAGGTTAAGATAATGCAATAGAGATCTAGGTTCAGAGTACAGGTTAAGATAATGCAATAGAGATCTAGGTTCAGAGTACAGGTTAAGATAATGCAATAGAGATCTAGGTTCAGAGTACAGGTTAAGATAATGCAATAGAGATCTAGGTTCAGAGTACAGGTTAAGATAATGCAATAGAGATCTAGGTTCAGAGTACAGGTTAAGATAATACAATAGAGATCTAGGTTCAGAGTACAGGTTAAGATAATGCAATAGAGATCTAGGTTCAGAGTACAGGTTAAGATAATGCAATAGAGATCTAGGTTCAGAGTACAGGTTAAGATAATGCAATAGAGATCTAGGTTCAGAGTACAGGTTAAGATAATGCAATAGAGATCTAGGTTCAGAGTACAGGTTAAGATAATGCAATAGAGATCTAGGTTCAGAGTACAGGTTAAGATAATGCAATAGAGATCTAGGTTCAGAGTACAGGTTAAGATAATGCAATAGAGATCTAGGTTCAGAGTACAGGTTAAGATAATACAATAGAGATCTAGGTTCAGAGTACAGGTTAAGATAATACAATAGAGATCTAGGTTCAGAGTACAGGTTAAGATAATACAATAGAGATCTAGGTTCAGAGTACAGGTTAAGATAATACAATAGAGATCTAGGTTCAGAGTACAGGTTAAGATAATACAATAGAGATCTAGGTTCAGAGTACAGGTTAAGATAATACAATAGAGATCTAGGTTCAGAGTACAGATAATACAATAGAGATCTAGGTTCAGAGTACAGGTTAAGATAATACAATAGAGATCTAGGTTCAGAGTACAGGTTAAGATAATACAATAGAGATCTAGGTTCAGAGTACAGGTTAAGATAATACAATAGAGATCTAGGTTCAGAGTACAGGTTAAGATAATACAATAGAGATCTAGGTTCAGAGTACAGGTTAAGATAATACAATAGAGATCTAGGTTCAGAGTACAGGTTAAGATAATACAATAGAGATCTAGGTTCAGAGTACAGGTTAAGATAATACAATAGAGATTTAGGTTCAGAGTACAGGTTAAGATAATACAATAGAGATCTAGGTTCAGAGTACAGGTTAAGATAATACAATAGAGATCTAGGTTCAGAGTACAGGTTAAGATAATACAATAGAGATCTAGGTGCAGAGTACAGGTTAAGATAATGCAATAGAGATCTAGGTTCAGAGTACAGGTTAAGATAATGCAATAGAGATCTAGGTTCAGAGTACAGGTTAAGATAATACAATAGAGATCTAGGTTCAGAGTACAGGTTAAGATAATACAATAGAGATCTAGGTTCAGAGTACAGGTTAAGATAATACAATAGAGATCTAGGTTCAGAGTACAGGTTAAGATAATGCAATAGAGATCTAGGTTCAGAGTACAGGTTAAGATAATGCAATAGAGATCTAGGTTCAGAGTACAGGTTAAGATAATGCAATAGAGATCTAGGTTCAGAGTACAGGTTAAGATAATGCAATAGAGATCTAGGTTCAGAGTACAGGTTAAGATAATGCAATAGAGATCTAGGTTCAGAGTACAGGTTAAGATAATACAATAGAGATCTAGGTTCAGAGTACAGGTTAAGATAATGCAATAGAGATCTAGGTTCAGAGTACAGGTTAAGATAATGCAATAGAGATCTAGGTTCAGAGTACAGGTTAAGATAATGCAATAGAGATCTAGGTTCAGAGTACAGGTTAAGATAATGCAATAGAGATCTAGGTTCAGAGTACAGGTTAAGATAATGCAATAGAGATCTAGGTTCAGAGTACAGGTTAAGATAATGCAATAGAGATCTAGGTTCAGAGTACAGGTTAAGATAATGCAATAGAGATCTAGGTTCAGAGTACAGGTTAAGATAATACAATAGAGATCTAGGTTCAGAGTACAGGTTAAGATAATACAATAGAGATCTAGGTTCAGAGTACAGGTTAAGATAATACAATAGAGATCTAGGTTCAGAGTACAGGTTAAGATAATACAATAGAGATCTAGGTTCAGAGTACAGGTTAAGATAATACAATAGAGATCTAGGTTCAGAGTACAGGTTAAGATAATACAATAGAGATCTAGGTTCAGAGTACAGGTTAAGATAATACAATAGAGATCTAGGTTCAGAGTACAGATAATACAATAGAGATCTAGGTTCAGAGTACAGGTTAAGATAATACAATAGAGATCTAGGTTCAGAGTACAGGTTAAGATAATACAATAGAGATCTAGGTTCAGAGTACAGGTTAAGATAATACAATAGAGATCTAGGTTCAGAGTACAGGTTAAGATAATACAATAGAGATCTAGGTTCAGAGTACAGGTTAAGATAATACAATAGAGATCTAGGTTCAGAGTACAGGTTAAGATAATACAATAGAGATCTAGGTTCAGAGTACAGGTTAAGATAATACAATAGAGATCTAGGTTCAGAGTACAGGTTAAGATAATACAATAGAGATTTAGGTTCAGAGTACAGGTTAAGATAATACAATAGAGATCTAGGTTCAGAGTACAGGTTAAGATAATGCAATAGAGATCTAGGTTCAGAGTACAGGTTAAGATAATGCAATAGAGATCTAGGTTCAGAGTACAGGTTAAGATAATGCAATAGAGATCTAGGTTCAGAGTACAGGTTAAGATAATGCAATAGAGATCTAGGTTCAGAGTACAGGTTAAGATAATACAATAGAGATCTAGGTTCAGAGTACAGGTTAAGATAATACAATAGAGATTTAGGTTCAGAGTACAGGTTAAGATAATACAATAGAGATCTAGGTTCAGAGTACAGGTTAAGATAATACAATAGAGATCTAGGTTCAGAGTACAGGTTAAGATAATACAATAGAGATCTAGGTGCAGAGTACAGGTTAAGATAATGCAATAGAGATCTAGGTTCAGAGTACAGGTTAAGATAATGCAATAGAGATCTAGGTTCAGAGTACAGGTTAAGATAATACAATAGAGATCTAGGTTCAGAGTACAGGTTAAGATAATACAATAGAGATCTAGGTTCAGAGTACAGGTTAAGATAATACAATAGAGATCTAGGTTCAGAGTACAGGTTAAGATAATGCAATAGAGATCTAGGTTCAGAGTACAGGTTAAGATAATGCAATAGAGATCTAGGTTCAGAGTACAGGTTAAGATAATGCAATAGAGATCTAGGTTCAGAGTACAGGTTAAGATAATGCAATAGAGATCTAGGTTCAGAGTACAGGTTAAGATAATGCAATAGAGATCTAGGTTCAGAGTACAGGTTAAGATAATGCAATAGAGATCTAGGTTCAGAGTACAGGTTAAGATAATACAATAGAGATCTAGGTTCAGAGTACAGGTTAAGATAATGCAATAGAGATCTAGGTTCAGAGTACAGGTTAAGATAATGCAATAGAGATCTAGGTTCAGAGTACAGGTTAAGATAATGCAATAGAGATCTAGGTTCAGAGTACAGGTTAAGATAATGCAATAGAGATCTAGGTTCAGAGTACAGGTTAAGATAATGCAATAGAGATCTAGGTTCAGAGTACAGGTTAAGATAATGCAATAGAGATCTAGGTTCAGAGTACAGGTTAAGATAATGCAATAGAGATCTAGGTTCAGAGTACAGGTTAAGATAATACAATAGAGATCTAGGTTCAGAGTACAGGTTAAGATAATACAATAGAGATCTAGGTTCAGAGTACAGGTTAAGATAATACAATAGAGATCTAGGTTCAGAGTACAGGTTAAGATAATACAATAGAGATCTAGGTTCAGAGTACAGGTTAAGATAATACAATAGAGATCTAGGTTCAGAGTACAGGTTAAGATAATACAATAGAGATCTAGGTTCAGAGTACAGATAATACAATAGAGATCTAGGTTCAGAGTACAGGTTAAGATAATACAATAGAGATCTAGGTTCAGAGTACAGGTTAAGATAATACAATAGAGATCTAGGTTCAGAGTACAGGTTAAGATAATACAATAGAGATCTAGGTTCAGAGTACAGGTTAAGATAATACAATAGAGATCTAGGTTCAGAGTACAGGTTAAGATAATACAATAGAGATCTAGGTTCAGAGTACAGGTTAAGATAATACAATAGAGATCTAGGTTCAGAGTACAGGTTAAGATAATACAATAGAGATTTAGGTTCAGAGTACAGGTTAAGATAATACAATAGAGATCTAGGTTCAGAGTACAGGTTAAGATAATACAATAGAGATCTAGGTTCAGAGTACAGGTTAAGATAATACAATAGAGATCTAGGTGCAGAGTACAGGTTAAGATAATGCAATAGAGATCTAGGTTCAGAGTACAGGTTAAGATAATGCAATAGAGATCTAGGTTCAGAGTACAGGTTAAGATAATACAATAGAGATCTAGGTTCAGAGTACAGGTTAAGATAATACAATAGAGATCTAGGTTCAGAGTACAGGTTAAGATAATACAATAGAGATCTAGGTTCAGAGTACAGGTTAAGATAATGCAATAGAGATCTAGGTTCAGAGTACAGGTTAAGATAATGCAATAGAGATCTAGGTTCAGAGTACAGGTTAAGATAATGCAATAGAGATCTAGGTTCAGAGTACAGGTTAAGATAATGCAATAGAGATCTAGGTTCAGAGTACAGGTTAAGATAATGCAATAGAGATCTAGGTTCAGAGTACAGGTTAAGATAATGCAATAGAGATCTAGGTTCAGAGTACAGGTTAAGATAATACAATAGAGATCTAGGTTCAGAGTACAGGTTAAGATAATGCAATAGAGATCTAGGTTCAGAGTACAGGTTAAGATAATGCAATAGAGATCTAGGTTCAGAGTACAGGTTAAGATAATGCAATAGAGATCTAGGTTCAGAGTACAGGTTAAGATAATGCAATAGAGATCTAGGTTCAGAGTACAGGTTAAGATAATGCAATAGAGATCTAGGTTCAGAGTACAGGTTAAGATAATGCAATAGAGATCTAGGTTCAGAGTACAGGTTAAGATAATGCAATAGAGATCTAGGTTCAGAGTACAGGTTAAGATAATACAATAGAGATCTAGGTTCAGAGTACAGGTTAAGATAATACAATAGAGATCTAGGTTCAGAGTACAGGTTAAGATAATACAATAGAGATCTAGGTTCAGAGTACAGGTTAAGATAATACAATAGAGATCTAGGTTCAGAGTACAGGTTAAGATAATACAATAGAGATCTAGGTTCAGAGTACAGGTTAAGATAATACAATAGAGATCTAGGTTCAGAGTACAGGTTAAGATAATACAATAGAGATCTAGGTTCAGAGTACAGGATAATACAATAGAGATCTAGGTTCAGAGTACAGGTTAAGATAATACAATAGAGATCTAGGTTCAGAGTACAGGTTAAGATAATACAATAGAGATCTAGGTTCAGAGTACAGGTTAAGATAATACAATAGAGATCTAGGTTCAGAGTACAGGTTAAGATAATACAATAGAGATCTAGGTTCAGAGTACAGGTTAAGATAATACAATAGAGATCTAGGTTCAGAGTACAGGTTAAGATAATACAATAGAGATCTAGGTTCAGAGTACAGGTTAAGATAATACAATAGAGATCTAGGTTCAGAGTACAGGTTAAGATAATACAATAGAGATTTAGGTTCAGAGTACAGGTTAAGATAATACAATAGAGATCTAGGTTCAGAGTACAGGTTAAGATAATGCAATAGAGATCTAGGTTCAGAGTACAGGTTAAGATAATGCAATAGAGATCTAGGTTCAGAGTACAGGTTAAGATAATGCAATAGAGATCTAGGTTCAGAGTACAGGTTAAGATAATGCAATAGAGATCTAGGTTCAGAGTACAGGTTAAGATAATACAATAGAGATCTAGGTTCAGAGTACAGGTTAAGATAATACAATAGAGATCTAGGTTCAGAGTACAGGTTAAGATAATACAATAGAGATCTAGGTTCAGAGTACAGGTTAAGATAATGCAATAGAGATCTAGGTTCAGAGTACAGGTTAAGATAATGCAATAGAGATCTAGGTTCAGAGTACAGGTTAAGATAATGCAATAGAGATCTAGGTTCAGAGTACAGGTTAAGATAATGCAATAGAGATCTAGGTTCAGAGTACAGGTTAAGATAATGCAATAGAGATCTAGGTTCAGAGTACAGGTTAAGATAATGCAATAGAGATCTAGGTTCAGAGTACAGGTTAAGATAATGCAATAGAGATCTAGGTTCAGAGTACAGGTTAAGATAATGCAATAGAGATCTAGGTTCAGAGTACAGGTTAAGATAATGCAATAGAGATCTAGGTTCAGAGTACAGGTTAAGATAATGCAATAGAGATCTAGGTTCAGAGTACAGGTTAAGATAATGCAATAGAGATCTAGGTTCAGAGTACAGGTTAAGATAATGCAATAGAGATCTAGGTTCAGAGTACAGGTTAAGATAATGCAATAGAGATCTAGGTTCAGAGTACAGGTTAAGATAATGCAATAGAGATCTAGGTTCAGAGTACAGGTTAAGATAATGCAATAGAGATCTAGGTTCAGAGTACAGGTTAAGATAATGCAATAGAGATCTAGGTTCAGAGTACAGGTTAAGATAATACAATAGAGATCTAGGTTCAGAGTACAGGTTAAGATAATACAATAGAGATCTAGGTTCAGAGTACAGGTTAAGATAATACAATAGAGATCTAGGTTCAGAGTACAGGTTAAGATAATACAATAGAGATCTAGGTTCAGAGTACAGGTTAAGATAATGCAATAGAGATCTAGGTTCAGAGTACAGGTTAAGATAATGCAATAGAGATCTAGGTTCAGAGTACAGGTTAAGATAATGCAATAGAGATCTAGGTTCAGAGTACAGGTTAAGATAATGCAATAGAGATCTAGGTTCAGAGTACAGGTTAAGATAATACAATAGAGATCTAGGTTCAGAGTACAGGTTAAGATAATACAATAGAGATCTAGGTTCAGAGTACAGGTTAAGATAATACAATAGAGATCTAGGTTCAGAGTACAGGTTAGGATAATACAATAGAGATCTAGGTTCAGAGTACAGGTTAAGATAATACAATAGAGATCTAGGTTCAGAGTACAGGTTAAGATAATACAATAGAGATCTAGGTTCAGAGTACAGGTTAAGATAATGCAATAGAGATCTAGGTTCAGAGTACAGGTTAAGATAATGCAATAGAGATCTAGGTTCAGAGTACAGGTTAAGATAATACAATAGAGATCTAGGTTCAGAGTACAGGTTAAGATAATACAATAGAGATCTAGGTTCAGAGTACAGGTTAAGATAATGCAATAGAGATCTAGGTTCAGAGTACAGGTTAAGATAATGCAATAGAGATCTAGGTTCAGAGTACAGGTTAAGATAATACAATAGAGATCTAGGTTCAGAGTACAGGTTAAGATAATACAATAGAGATCTAGGTTCAGAGTACAGGTTAAGATAATACAATAGAGATCTAGGTTCAGAGTACAGGTTAAGATAATACAATAGAGATCTAGGTTCAGAGTACAGGTTAAGATAATACAATAGAGATCTAGGTTCAGAGTACAGGTTAAGATAATACAATAGAGATCTAGGTTCAGAGTACAGGTTAAGATAATACAATAGAGATCTAGGTTCAGAGTACAGGTTAAGATAATACAATAGAGATCTAGGTTCAGAGTACAGGTTAAGATAATACAATAGAGGTCTAAGTTCAGAGTACAGGTTAAGATAATGCAATAGAGATCTAGGTTCAGAGTACAGGTTAAGATAATGCAATAGAGATCTAGGTTCAGAGTACAGGTTAAGATAATACAATAGAGATCTAGGTTCAGAGTACAGGTTAAGATAATACAATAGAGATCTAGGTTCAGAGTACAGGTTAAGATAATACAATAGAGATCTAGGTTCAGAGTACAGGTTAAGATAATACAATAGAGATCTAGGTTCAGAGTACAGGTTAAGATAATGCAATAGAGATCTAGGTTCAGAGTACAGGTTAAGATAATGCAATAGAGATCTAGGTTCAGAGTACAGGTTAAGATAATGCAATAGAGATCTAGGTTCAGAGTACAGGTTAAGATAATGCAATAGAGATCTAGGTTCAGAGTACAGGTTAAGATAATACAATAGAGATCTAGGTTCAGAGTACAGGTTAAGATAATACAATAGAGATCTAGGTTCAGAGTACAGGTTAAGATAATGCAATAGAGATCTAGGTTCAGAGTACAGGTTAAGATAATGCAATAGAGATCTAGGTTCAGAGTACAGGTTAAGATAATGCAATAGAGATCTAGGTTCAGAGTACAGGTTAAGATAATGCAATAGAGATCTAGGTTCAGAGTACAGGTTAAGATAATACAATAGAGATCTAGGTTCAGAGTACAGGTTAAGATAATACAAT
Source organism: Bathymodiolus septemdierum (assembly GCA_963383655.1). Taxonomy (NCBI): domain Eukaryota; kingdom Metazoa; phylum Mollusca; class Bivalvia; order Mytilida; family Modiolidae; genus Bathymodiolus; species Bathymodiolus septemdierum. The sequence goes on along the minus strand of OY726517.1, from coordinate 112,378,925 downwards.
AGAGATCTAGGTTCAGAGTACAGGTTAAGATAATACAATAGAGATCTAGGTTCAGAGTACAGGTTAAGATAATACAATAGAGATCTAGGTTCAGAGTACAGGTTAAGATAATACAATAGAGATCTAGGTTCAGAGTACAGGTTAAGATAATACAATAGAGATCTAGGTTCAGAGTACAGGTTAAGATAATACAATAGAGATCTAGGTTCAGAGTACAGGTTAAGATAATGCAATAGAGATCTAGGTTCAGAGTACAGGTTAAGATAATGCAATAGAGATCTAGGTTCAGAGTACAGGTTAAGATAATACAATAGAGATCTAGGTTCAGAGTACAGGTTAAGATAATACAATAGAGATCTAGGTTCAGAGTACAGGTTAAGATAATACAATAGAGATCTAGGTTCAGAGTACAGGTTAAGATAATACAATAGAGATCTAGGTTCAGAGTACAGGTTAAGATAATACAATAGAGATCTAGGTTCAGAGTACAGGTTAAGATAATGCAATAGAGATCTAGGTTCAGAGTACAGGTTAAGATAATGCAATAGAGATCTAGGTTCAGAGTACAGGTTAAGATAATACAATAGAGATCTAGGTTCAGAGTACAGGTTAAGATAATACAATAGAGATCTAGGTTCAGAGTACAGGTTAAGATAATACAATAGAGATCTAGGTTCAGAGTACAGGTTAAGATAATACAATAGAGATCTAGGTTCAGAGTACAGGTTAATACAATAGAGATCTAGGTTCAGAGTACAGGTTAAGATAATACAATAGAGATCTAGGTTCAGAGTACAGGTTAAGATAATACAATAGAGATCTAGGTTCAGAGTACAGGTTAAGATAATACAATAGAGATCTAGGTTCAGAGTACAGGTTAAGATAATACAATAGAGATCTAGGTTCAGAGTACAGGTTAAGATAATACAATAGAGATCTAGGTTCAGAGTACAGGTTAAGATAATACAATAGAGATCTAGGTTCAGAGTACAGGTTAAGATAATACAATAGAGATCTAGGTTCAGAGTACAGGTTAAGATAATACAATAGAGATCTAGGTTCAGAGTACAGGTTAAGATAATACAATAGAGATCTAGGTTCAGAGTACAGGTTAAGATAATACAATAGAGATCTAGGTTCAGAGTACAGGTTAAGATAATGCAATAGAGATCTAGATTCAGAGTACAGGTTAAGATAATGCAATAGAGATCTAGGTTCAGAGTACAGGTTAAGATAATACAATAGAGATCTAGGTTCAGAGTACAGGTTAAGATAATACAATAGAGATCTAGGTTCAGAGTACAGGTTAAGATAATACAATAGAGATCTAGGTTCAGAGTACAGGTTAAGATAATACAATAGAGATCTAGGTTCAGAGTACAGGTTAAGATAATGCAATAGAGATCTAGGTTCAGAGTACAGGTTAAGATAATACAATAGAGATCTAGGTTCAGAGTACAGGTTAAGATAATGCAATAGAGATCTAGGTTCAGAGTACAGGTTAAGATAATACAATAGAGATCTAGGTTCAGAGTACAGGTTAAGATAATACAATAGAGATCTAGGTTCAGAGTACAGGTTAAGATAATACAATAGAGATCTAGGTTCAGAGTACAGGTTAAGATAATACAATAGAGATCTAGGTTCAGAGTACAGGTTAAGATAATACAATAGAGATCTAGGTTCAGAGTACAGGTTAAGATAATGCAATAGAGATCTAGGTTCAGAGTACAGGTTAAGCTCAAACCAAATGTGCAGAAAATTAGAACTTGTTGATTTTCTGCAAAGCACATATGGGGCATGCAGTTTAATTTAACAAACAGCAAAGACTGGTTGGTTGAGAGTCAGAATAAAATGTTCTAACAGGGTTGGGGTCGTCATGATCTCATGGTAGTTGGATTTACAACTACTTATGCAATCAGTAGCTATCACCACTAAAGTTGTGAGTTCAAATCCCAACACCGGCGGGGTGTTCTCGATACAACATTATGTGATAAAGTTAGTCAGTGACTTGCGGCAGGTCGGGGTTTTTCGTCGGTACTCCAGTTTCCTCCACCAATAAAACTGACCCTCACCCCTAACCCTCTAACAATTTTAACATTTTAACATATTTCTCTAGTATAATCAAGATATCAAAATGTACAAATGTATATAGTATATCAATAAAAAGCTAAATATTCTCATTATAATATAGCTTGGCAGTAAATAGTATTCATCTTTTCACTTTTAACTTGTTTAATAAATATTGACTTGTGATCTGAATAGATTGTTTCCAATGTGTTATGTTGTCCTGGTCAACAGTAGTGTTTTAATGGGGTTAGAGATACAAGTAGTTGCATCAGACCACAAACTGTAAAATGTGTACTTTTATTTCTCCACTAAGATCATAGCATTGCTGAGACAAATACAGGACAGACTGGGACTTGGAATAATGTCATGTCTGAGTGACTTGTCAGCAGCATATCCTTGTTTCAGTGAGAAGTTATTTTAAAAATATGCTTAGTTCTTGTCTCAATATTTTTTTTTAAAACTAACCAGATAAAACCTTTAGCTATTTTATTTCATAAATACAGAGAGATGCAAAAAGTATTTAGTCACTGTAAATCTTTAGGATACATTCCATTTAAAGTCACATTTTTTTCCCCAAAAAATTATACTGAGATCAATTCTTTTAGATCCACAAAAGCAAAAGCGGGAATGGAAGTAGTTTTCTGTGGTTATTTTAGAATATTTTAAAGCATATTTTAGATATTAACGATTTAAGCACAAACCTATATTGTTTGTCTTCAAAAGCATGTTTTTGACATTCAAAATTTAGTTTTTGTGTTCATCTGGTGAACCCTTAAAATTCTTTGATTATAAAATTATGCTGAAATCAGTGTAAAACTACATTCAATTCATATAGACAAACAATAACATGTGAAGTCAGCCAACTTGGATTCCCAAACCACACAAAAATGATAAAAACAAAAAGGGAGTGTCCAACATGGCTAGAAAAACCTAGATGAGTCCTGACCAAAAACAGCAGGTTGGATTAAAATACGGAAACCACAAACATTGGATTTAGTCCATATTCAGTGTCTACATTTTTTAAAAGATTTGATCAACAAGAAAAAATAGAAAACAAGCCGCAAAATGGGTCGACCCAGATATCCGAGCATACATTAATAAGTTGATTAAAGTTTTATCATGTGTAACGCCACTTTTAACAATATTTCAATTATATGTGGCAGTCAGTTTTATTGGTGGAGGAAACTGGAGAAAACCCAGGGACTTCTGCAAGCTATGGTTGCACTTTTAGTGGCCACTTAGGGTGAAAAATGAAACACCTTTAATCATTCCAAATTTTTATTGTTTTTGAACACAAACATCATATCTACAAGATTCCAACTGATCAGGGATAGTTTCCATCATTTTGATTGAAAGATAATGCTGTCAAAAAATCTGTACTTATGATTATTAATATTTTTTCCTCTAAAGACCTTATCATTTGTTTTATTATATTTTGAAATCAGAAATAGTTTGCTTTCAACACTATAGAACAAACAGGACTTTCTGGTAAGACATCTTTTTTTTAAATAATTTTCCCATTTTTCAAGCTGCTTCAAAATAGTTGAAAAAATTGTTGATTTTTTTCTCTTTAAAAATCACACAGGCTAAACTATTCTTCATTTAACATAGTGATTATGAAATTTTACTATTCTTTTATTAACCAATGAAAAAAATTATTAAGATATCTGATACATAAAATTCACAATTGACCATTTTTTAAATGTTTGATTTTCCATATTCTTGTCCCATAGGTGCAATTTAATTGACCATGTTTAGTAAAATTAAATGAAACAATAACATTCTATATTAAAATCTTCCAATTGTTTCAAAGAAATAAGGTGATGAAAATTGTAAACTAAACCTTTTACATAAATTTGATATAAAAACGATCAGAAAAAAATCACCAAATAAGTCTTTTTTTTTAAAAGAAACAACACATATATATTAACTTTTGTTTCTTGCAAAAAATAAGCAAATTTTTGACTGAATAAGCTGATTACATTATGAAGTCTACATTTTGTATAGTGTTCAGAATTAAAATTGTAGCATCTGACTCATTCTTACAAGTATAAAATAATACTTTTTACAATTTTGTTCCATATTTAGAAATAAAATAAAATAACTTAAGTTTTTTCCACGAACTATGTTTGACGGACTTTCTTGGAAGTTCTAAGGCTAAAGACGTAATGGTCACTAGTCAAAATTAAGCACCGCCCACTGACATCGTTTCGTAACTGCACGTTTATCTATCGTCTGCAAAGTTATTTTTATGAATGTAATGGTCACTAGACAAAGATTGAGCACCGCCCACTGACCTGTAATTTTCCGTCTGCATCGTTTCGTAACTGCAGGGTTATCTATCGTCTGCTTGTTATTTTGATGAATGGATATATTATATAATTTCAAAAATCTTTTTTTCTTTTTTTTTTAATGTTGTTATAAAATGTAATTGTTAATTATACATTATTACTTGCTGGTGCATGGAATATAAAATTGTATGTAAATATGTGGAGAGGACCTTTGTAAGTTGGAATAACTTGTGTCCGATCCAAATGTTATATAGTTAACAATAAAATACGTTTAATCTAAAATCTATGAATGGAATTTTCCACTAGCCAGTAAAGCGTATTAATCTTATTTTCAAGATTTCCATATATGGCTCTGCCCTCTTAGTTCTATCGTTATTTTTAGGAATGATTTTATCCAATCATAGGTCGTCAAATAAATACAACATCGTACAATAGACCTTTTAAGCTAATTGTTTATGAAACAATCGGCATTGGATCACCAGACAGCTATTCTTTTTCCAAAAAAAGAAGCAAATACAAATACCAATTCTTGTTTCTTGCAAAAATAAACAAATTTTAGATTAACTAAGCTGATTTAGCTAAGTAGTATAGTATTCAGAATTAAAATTGTAGCATTTGACACATTCTTACAAGGGAAAACATGATATTTGTTGTCACATATAGGACTATTATAGTGTAATCCCAATATTTTACGTATGGGACAAAAGTTTGCAATATTATTTAATTTAGAAAGTAATGATGTGTATTCTGATTTTTTAGTTTTCTACTTTTTTTTTTTTTTACAAATGTTACTGTTTGTTTAGCTTATTCTTGACAAAATGGGAATATTTTGTTAAGTTTGGGAAGAAAGAGCAAATACTCTTGCATCTCTATAAATAACTTTTTGGATGGATATAAGGAGTTAACCCTATGTTTATGTAGTCATCAGTGTATTAGAAATGTAATGATGCAAAGAATGCAAGTCAGTAAAGGAATTTAAGAGGAAATTTTCTACCTACAAAAAAAGTGTTACCTATGGGACAATTCAAATTGACTTTGATGTCTTGTTTTGTCTACATTAATTGGTAATGGTCAAAACCAAAGTTATTTATACTTAGGTACCTTGATACCATTCAAGTTAAAAGTGAGATCTTATATTTCAAGTATGTACTTTTCATGGAAATATGGCTTAGGTATGGGACAGCATGGGTTTCGGAAAATTATCAGAATTCTTTCCATTCTTTCTTGTCACAGTTCTTCCTCACACTCTCAGCAAAAGAATAACTGTATATAATATAGAAAAATAAGAAGATGACTGCATATAATTCCTTGTTAATCTTGTGAATGACTATTTTGTTAAAAACGATTACATACCATCAAATTTCGGTTAACATCTCTGATTATAAGGATAATATATTGAAGTGCTACATGTTATATACCAACAGAAACTAGAGAAAATTCTCTATAAACTGAAGCTGACCTTAACTTTGTTATTCCTGAGAGAAAAATGTATTACACCTTTAAAAAGGGGAAAATATGAAGTGGCCGCTCATTACAAGCATTTTTTTGCCAATTTTGCGTATGTAAGAGCCTGTATTTCCATAACCGATCATAATAGACCATTGAAAGTTATCTATTGTTTAGACCCCATAATGCACCAAGTTTAAACATATCATTCATTTATATTATATTACAACATATCATTTGCTGATCAATTACACAATATCCTTTAAAAAGTGCAACCTTAGCTTGCAGTAGTCCCCAGGATCGTAGAAGTTTACGCGATTTGATGAACGAATTTATAATCAGTATGTCCCATTTCCAATATGTAAAGGCTCAATTCAAATTAAAAGCGACTGAGTGGAAATGGCGTTCACAGAAGAATTGCTACAGGAAAATATAACAAAAATGTGTGCAATGTTGCCGAAACAGACTACACTGGACAATACAAGAACAATGCAATAAAATAATATTTTCTGATCAAATGAAGGTGGTATTAGGAAAAAATTAGTGTGTATGTGTCGCGAAAATCCGAGGAAAGGTGGAACACCCAATGCTTAGGACTATGGAAGTCGTCTGTCTGTTGTGTTTTGTGGTGTTGGTACAGTTACATATATGTAGAAGGAAATATTAACTGGGACAAGTATATAGATATCCTTGACAATACTCTGACAAGTCATTGCAAAATCGAAAATAATTTAGTGGGTATTCTCAAGATACCAACGCCCCATACAGACAAAATAGTGAAAAATTGTATTGATTTGCTATCCCAATAATCATACCTTAATATTATCGAAAACATCTTGCGGTTAATTAAAATACGACTACAACGGGAACAACACACAATATATTCAAAGACGGATCCAGTCGGCTCGTCACAAGAATTTCGTATTCCATTTCAATGTGTATATTTCAAACTTATATCGATCTTTACCAAGACATGTAATTAAAGCTAAAGGTCATAATACAAAATACCTAATCAGGGGCGGATCCAGGATTTCAAGTTGGGGGGGGGGGGGGGGGGGGCGCACTTAAAAAAATTGCGCCGAGCGGAGGGAGGCGCGAAAATTGTTGGGATATTTCGTGTGAAAAAGCACCTGTGGTCAAGTGACCATTTTCTTGGGACTCTCAAGTTTCTCCACACTGTCTCAGTTTCATCATCTGATTCCCTCGTTATAGGTTTTCGTTGTATGTTTTATAAATGAGATCAATTGTTAAATTAATTATTCGAAGTATTGATTACATTTTTCTTTTTAGTTTACCTTTGACTTTTCTCGTCTCGTCGAGGAATAAGAAATGTATCTAATCTTGCTTGTTTTCTTGGCCTAAAATTTTCGTCCATTTTATAATTTCTAAATAGCACGTGTATTTTGGAATTCCCCGGACACACTTACAATTGTCAATTGTAAATGTGTCCGGGGAATTCCAAAATACACGTGCTATTTTTGTTATCATAGGTCAGGTCGAAGATGTCTAAGTTCTGCGTGTAATTCATCAATTTGTATCTGGTTATGAATGATATTGATGTTGAAAAAACATCAGTATCAGGATTTAAGTTTACTAAATGCTTTGATCTGTAAAGATTTGTTTTTCTTATAGTTGTAAAATTGACTGAAGAAATAATGTTTAATTAGCGTGAGAAAATAGTTGATGTCTGGTACATGTACCTCGGAACCAATCAGAATGGAATAATCTATGAACTACTGACGGCGAATCCATAAATCAGCGAACACACCCAACGTGTATTTACAATGTGTAGGAATATTTTACTACAGGTCACGAGTTAACCATTCATGAAAAAGTTGTTTGTTGAACTGCTTAATTAACGTTGCATAACAATACTTTGCGAATTTTAGGGGGGGGGGGGGTCGCACGCCCCTCTAAATCCGCCTCTGCAAATGGTTTGGCGAGTATAATTTTATTTAGCCTGTCAAATACCAACAAACATCAACCGCATAGCTTAACATTACGTCGTAGTAGTGAAATAATTGTGTCTCTTGTTTCACAGTATTTTGTGTTCCTCTGTTCGCAAGTATGCCAATGTCTTGTGTTCCTCTGTTAGCTTGTATCCCAATGTCTTGTGTTCCTCTGGTAGCTTGTATCCCAATGTCTTGTGTTCCTCTGCTAGCTTGTATCCCAATGTCTTGTATTCCTCTGTTAGCTTGTATCCCAATGTCTTGTGTTCCTCTGTTCGCAAGTATCCCAATGTCTTATGTTCCTCTGTTAGCTTGTATCCCAATGTCTTGTATTCCTATGTTAGCTTGTATCCCAATGTCTTGTGTTCCTCTGTTCGCAAGTATCCCAATGTTTTGTGTTCCTCTGTTTGCTTGTATCCCAATGTCTTATGTTCCTCTGTTCGCTTGTATCCCAATGTATTGTGTTCATCTGTTCGCTCGTGTCGCAATGCCTTATGTTCCTCTGTTCGTTCGTGTCGCAATGTCTTATACTCCTCCGTTCGCTTGTATCCCAGTGGCTTATGTTCCTCTGTTTGCTTGTATCCCAGTGTCTTATATTCCTCCGTTCGCTTGTATCACAATGTCTTATGTTCCTCTGTTTGCTCGTGTCGCAATGTCTTATGCTCCTGTTTGTTCGTATCGCAATGTATTGTGTTCCTCTGTTCGCTCTTGTCGCAATGCCTTATGTTCCTCTGTTCGCTCGTGTCGAAATATCTTATGTTTCTCTGTTCACTCTTGTGTTCCTCCGTTCGTTTGTATCCGAATGTCTTGTGTTCCTCTGTTCGCTTGTATCCCAATGTTTTGTGTTCATCTGTTCGCTCGTGACGAAATGTCTTATATTTCTCCGTTCGCTTGTATCCCAATGTATTGTGTTCATATGATCGCTCGTGTCGCAATGCCTTATGCTTCCTCTGTTCGCTCGTGCCACTATGCATATGCCTTATGTTTCCTCCGTTCGCTCATGTCGCAATGTCTTATGTTCCTCTGTTCCGCTCGTGTCGCAATGTCTTGTATTCCTCCGTTCGCTTGTATTCCAATGTTTTATGTTCCTCTGTTCTATTGTATCCCAATGTCCTGTGTTTCTCTCTTCGCTAGTATCCCAATTTCTTGTGTTGCAACATCTTGTGTTCCTGTTTTTTTCCCTGTAATACCAAGGTTACCAGGTATTATTTACTGGCATTCAATGATTTTATCCGGGTATTCAGAATTCATTTCTCTTTGTTGAAATTTGCCTCAAAACATTAGAAAAAACTGATTCAAAACAAAAGCTATATATAATGCCGAACCTCAAATTCAACACATGACATTTAGGAGTCTAAACAAGAAATATTGTAATATCGTACAAAATGTGTGTGGTCATCATCTGCTGCTTGTAAATGTCAAGACTCCATTGGACTGAAAATTAACATATCCAAATGACTGACGCATCTTCAACATGTTCAAGTTAGTATGTTTCTCCTGAATCGGAAAAATGCGTTACGCTGAAGAATATACCTAGCAGACATCTGCCTGTCTTCAAATTGTATAAGTCTCTAAAATGGCAAAGAGAAAAAGGGGAATTAAAAAACACAATTCCGGGTAAGTTATACAATTATCTTAATAAAAGAATGCGTTTTAAACGTTCTCTTTTTTTCACATATTTGTTTTTCTAATTCGGCTTTAAGATCATTATCTCAAGTTCTATGTGAGATTTCAAAAAAAGGTTTTAGTTTTACCCATACTGGAATATAAGTCAACTTCAATTTTTAATTTGATTATTTTACCTTTGTCGTTCCAAAGTAATAATCTTTGTGATGTTCTGAATGGATGAATTTTAAGCGTACTCTTAAGCAGAGTAGCACGACGGCTGCCTCTAATGGGACAGGAGCTGATCACTCTTCCGTGGAACATTAGTTCACTCTAGGTTCTTAGTGGGATTCGTGATGCTAAATATTTAGTTTTCTGTGTACCAGTAGTATTTTTGGTTTCTATAGCCATTGTTTGCCTTTTGTCCTTTTTCTTTTGACCATTTGAGCCGTAATGAAAGGGGGAGGTTTGGCGCTTTAAAATCTGATTCAACCCACCATTTCTTTAGAAATGCCTGTACCAAGTCAGGGTCATTACGTTTTCACAGTTTTCCGGTTGTTGACTGATTTTGTCTGTTTATATACTTATGAGTTTTGACTTTCCCTTTGTAAGATTGCTCGGAGTTCGGTAATTTTGTTATTACCCTTATTTATTGTCTGTCCTTCGATTTACGGTTTCTGACCACCCAATTTGTTATCTTTAAAGTGGCACCTATGGAGAAATCTTAATTCTCAACAGTGCTAATGAAAGAGGGTGGATGTGTCCTTTAACAATACTGTCATGCGTTAATTACTTAAATTTCACTACCGTTGACATTAATAGCAAGTCTTGGTTTTTTGAAGCTACCTTTAGTGTAAAATCGATAGAAAATGTTATCGTTACCGTTATTTTGAACAAAAATGACCTTTTTATGGATATGACGGTGCAAGTTGCGGGAGTGACTTGAACATCTCGGACGCATCATTTTTCTTAAATGAAATTTAGTTAAGGTAACCAGGAACATGGTGTTGTATGGTTTTATATATACATGCATATCCTTTGTTATTCATTCAAGCTAATTGATATATAACTTAAAATATATTATTTCCCTACGAAGTGACAATCGTCGGTAGTTAAACAAAGTGGGACTTGAATTTCTTACATTTACATGTTAAATGTCTAATAGCCAAAGATAAGGCGAATTCATGTCCAATTTTTTTGGACAGTAGTTGCAAAGGGGTTCGGTGATGTCCAAGGGTTAAAAAAGATGATTGAGAGTAACATATAAATTGCTAACAGCTCACAGGCACTTGTTTCTAGCAATGGGGGCTCGACTATCAATGTGTCACCTCGAAAAAAAAACTTTTTTCGTTTCGGGGTGACATATTGATAGTCGAGCCCCCATTGATAGAAACAACAAGTGCTGTGTAATAGCTATTGACCGTCTCACACCTCAAATAAAGTGTGAGACGGTTACTACTGCTATGTATTACACATTACGTTTTTATTTTCCCTATTTGTCTTTGTTAGCGCAGCCGGTCACTATTTTCGTATATGGACCGGTCAGGTACCTGCATTATTTTAGATAAAAAGTATAATATAGCAAATAGTTCATGTCACTTCAGGTCATATGGCAGTATATGAACCGGTCCGTCACCAAAAAAATATTATATGGACCTCAGAAGCTTCAGTCCATATACTATTTTTTTGGTGACGGACCGGTCCATATACTGCCATATGACCCTCAGTGCCATGAACTATTTGCTATATAGTTTGTCAGACGACATAAAAATATCACTTACTACAGGAAAAAAGAATACAAAATTTTCAGTATGATATAATACCTACCTATGGATACCTATGGAGATTCAGAACGCGGGCTGGTTGCCAATGTATTCTGCTCTTCTTCTTCATAAACTATGCTTTTGTCTCTTACGGTTATATAGTCACTATTAAAGTCATATTTCATCGGTTGATTGGCCCAGTATTTGTCTAGTCTATTTTCGAATGTAAACATCGTGTTGGCAGATACTACACTCTCGGGTAAATCATTCCAAATATCAACAACTCTATTTGTGAAGTAATATTTTCGAATGTCAATTCTACATATCTTTTTATTCAACTTCATCGAATGCACCCTAGTGATCTTATTGCGACATACTTCGAAGATGTCATCTGCTACTTTCTTGTCGTAACGGCCAGTTAATATCTTGTAAACCTCAATCATGTCACCTCAAAGTCGTCAAAAACGTAGGGTGGGAAGCTTCAGTTTTATCAGCCTTTCTTCGTAATTCATATTTTTGAATGATGGTAACATCTTTGTAGCTCTTTTCCGTACGTTTTCAACGCAGAGTATATCTGCCTTCCGATATGGACACGAAACGCTGCTTGCATACTCTAGATGCATGCGGCCTTACTAGTGCTTTAAATACCAAGCAAAAGGTACGATTGTCTAGATACGCAAATGATCTTCGTGTCAATTCCACCAATTGGTTCGCTTTATTTACTTGGTTCTGGATATGTATAGTAAAACTCAGGTTGCGATCAATAGTAACACCTATATGTATTTCTCATGATCAACTGTTTCCAGATCTATACGTCCTCCTTCGTACTTATTCATGCTGTAAGTATGTGGAAGGTGCGACGAATGCTTACTCATTACTGGTAAAACTTTACATTTGTCAGGATGAAATTTAAGAAGCCACAATTTACTCCAGTTAAAAAGCTCATCAAGATCTTTCTGTATAATATCTATGTCTGACTCGTCGGAGATTGTGCGAAATATCTTCGTGTCATCCGCAAACATAAATGCATCGCTAACCACACTATTTGGTAGGTTGTTGATGAAAAGTACAAAGAGGATGGGGCCTAAAACTGACTCTTGTGGTATGCCACTGGTTACATTGTGTCATGACGACTTTGGCCCGTTGACTTGTACACATTGGTGTCTATTGCTATGGAAGCTTTCTATTCAGTTACATATCCTTTCGCTAATACCATAGTGCTTGACCTTGTAAAGAAGCCTTTTGTAAGGGGACCTTATCGAAGGCCTTCATAAAGTCCATATTTTAATATGCAATACACCACCTTGATCTAACACACTAGTCCATTTATCAAGTACTTTCAGTAGCTGTAGAGAGGTAGATCGACCTCCCATAAATCCAAACTGTCTCTTACTAAATAAATCAAACTTCTCCATAAGCTTGCATAACATACTCGTTAGACTTACTGGACGGTAATTTGAAGCTGATTTTTTGTCACCTTTCTTAAACAGTGCTGTATTAATAACTATCTTCCAGTCTTCAGGAACTATGCCAGTAGTAAACGAGCTATTAAATATCATACATAACGGTCTATCAATAACATGAGCTAATTCATAGAGCAGTTTCGGATGTACGCCATTTGGTCCTGGCGATTTGGATAATGCATGCGGTGAGATTTAATTTTACTTATTTTTCACACAGGTATGCGTGGTATAGAATTACCCATCCCCTTTGTTCTTTCTGTTTGCATATCTATATTCACTAAAATGTCTTTGTAATGTTATCCCTGTTTTCCTTTATTTAACGGACACCATCAACAATTATTAGAACAACGTTTGTTTTTTTTTCTCTGTAGATAATATTGCAGTTGTCTTAGATTTGTTGACGCTGCAGGATCAACACCATACAACATGTATATTACGTCAATTGTTGGAATATTTATTTATATATATCAGACTTTTGAAAAGACGAAATTTAAATGTATATTTGGGTATATTCGTGATTGTAAGCGACCCGACCGAGATCGGGATCGTTTGATATTGTCCGTAAAAACTTACTATTTTGTTGAAATTCATGAAAAAATAACGATAGAGGAGCTAATAAATCATTAATTATTCATAAAACATCTCAAAATAATAGAAATGATATAATTTGAAGCTGTATTTGAGTATATTTGGGTAAAAAGTCACGCCGTCAAATTCATTTTCACTCGCAGCGAAGCAGTGCAGAAAAACTCACCAAATAGTCGCTTTTCTACTGCTGGTTAACTCGAATAATACTGTTTCTACTGCTGGTTAACTCGAACAATACTGCGCCCTCTATCGACACTATCGCTGGATATAGCAAAGCGGAATATAACGACTGGATTATTCGGGTTAACTGCTGGTACAAATAAACGTTATATTTCCAACAATGTATATCTGTGGGTCCGAGATGCGTAGGAGGCGACAAGCTTTGAAACAAGCTTTCAAAACTGACAAGCAAACAAAAAAACTGTCATTAATAGACTATTTAAAGCATTTATTTGAAGCCAATTTGTGGAGAATAAAGCATAGTTTTGCCCAACCCCTTCCACTTTTGAAAATGGGGACTGCCCAACCCCACTTTATCCGCCCCCACCCCCGCATCAACACCTCTGACCATTTCTCGCTTTATTCATAGTTCAAAAATAAAAAAAGAAAATTCACTGTTGACACGTGACATGTGTATTCCTCAACAAAACTGGGGAAATCCCCAGAAAGTCTAAATATAGAAATCACGCGTGACTTTCCGTGATATCTGTCATGGCGGCTGATGGGACAAAGTATCCCATGTCAGCATCGCCAAATGAAGACTACAACCCTTTAAAGGATGACACGTAAGTGCAGATCCCGTATGCAACCATAAAACATACCAATCTAAATGCAAATAAAACTGTTGATGCAAACAATGTACGCAATCGTTTGAAATATCGACCTGAAAATGTGCAAATCATAGGAATTGTTTATGCTTGTATCCACTGCGAAGTTACGAGACACATTCCTATCTTGCAGTAGCATAGAAAATAAAGTCATTTAGCTTTATGTACTATCGTTATAAATGTTAGAGCATGCTCGTGTATCATGCATAGAATATTAGAGACACAATGGCTTTTCCAATTTTTGAATTGTCCACCTTGTCCCTGTAATATATACAGTAATACGGAAGCCGTGGCAATAACGGAAATATACCTATTGACACTGAAATTTTAATTAGCTCATCTTTTATTAATTGGATTAATGGCTTCAAATTACACAAACTAATCAGTTTTCAAACATTTCAACGTTTTACGACTTGCCTAATCTCGTTTAGATTTGGTTCTCATAGTTATTTTGGCTTGTATATCCTCATCAAAGTGGTACCGTGTCGTTTCGCCCTGAGTCGTTTCGCCCCTATTCCCGTTCGCCCCGGTCGTTTCGCCCTCATTTATTAATAGTGCTTTAAAAAATGAAATATGGAAAATACCATTGCAAATATTCGTATTTTGGATGTTGTAAGGCTTGTTCATGGGTACTTTATTTTTGCCTTCCTCATAATTAACATGCTTTCTTGAAGTGTTTAATATTATGTATTGCTTCACTCTTTGTTTGACATCTGATTAAATTTATACTATTTTAGCATTTGATGCGTAATTCATTAAAAAAAGAGGTTATTTGTGCACTTGTACAGCATCTTAGTCATTTCATGCACTTTTGCGTTGGTGCAAAAAAAAATAACCTTTTTACTGTTCTTGTGTGGTTTTTTGTTAATTTTGCAAGAAAAGTTTCACTTGAGATCTTTGACAAAAGTAGACCAAAATGAATGAATTATTATTTTTTTTTGTATGTACAACTAATAAATAAATATTTAAAGTAGACCAAAATGAATGAATTATTATTTTTTTTGCATACAACTAATAAATAAATAATTTCCAAAAAATTGTCGAAAAAGATTTCATCTATTATAATATAATAGCGATTAAGTGGGGCGAAACGACCCGGGGCGAATCGACCCGGATTCCATCAAAGTCATTGAAAACATTATTGACCATTTTATCAATAAGCATGTGATATTAGCTAAATTGGCAGAGCATCTATCGTGTCTACTGTTCTGAAAGGCCTCAACTACTTTAAAAGCTGAATTTATAACTTTGTTGACGATATTTTAAAATTTCAAAATTGAATCATCTTGTGCATATTTTGTCCACCACACTCCCCATAGCTCGACATGACCTTTTGGACATATTTACATTATATTGCAATTGAAATCTTATTTATGATTGGTTTAGCTTTGAGTCAAGATCCAGTAAAATAACAATTTCCATTCATTATTATCATTATCTTTTAAATTAGATTAGATTTGTCTTTGCAAAATTACTAAGGGCAAGCAAGATTTTATAACCGCTTTGCTTAGTTCAATTTACGATGGTGTGTACCAATATGCAGGGATTAAGATTGACTTTTACAGACTAGTAGCCAACTGGGCTACAAGGGAAAAAAAAGTAGTAGCCCAGAATAAAAGTTAATAGCCAAACTTTTTATGAAAAAATCGCATTCACCGGTTGAGGATCACGAAGCGATCCGAACTGCTAAGAGGGTTTGGGGGCATGCCCCCTCCCCTTGAAAATTTTGAAAAATTAGACCCTAAATCCTTCAAATCTAAATGAACTGAAAGTGATTTTATTGAACTGGAAAAAGACCTTTTTTGGGGGGGGAGGGGGATTTTTTTTTGGTGTATTCCTCCATCTGACCTGTCTTTTAGCCAATCATAGAATTTTTCCCAATCAATGTTATATTGCCTTTTTCTTTTTTTGTCATAATCTTTAAAGTAATTTAGTTCATCTTCAGTTGACTTTCTTTTTTTTGAAGGTTCTTCTACCCCATTATGAATCGCCACATTTTTTTTTGTGACAAGAAATTGACGAAATGTGTTAAACGATCGATGACGTTACGGAATTGACTAGACTAATATTACGGATTTGTCAATTAAAACAAAGAAAAAAGCAATGTAACATAAAAATATCAATGAAAACGGAAACGATATATTAATAAAAGAAATATTTTATTAAAATTTCTTTCAAGAACTTTATCATAAACGACTACTGTGAAAATAACACGGAAGTATGTTAAACGTCAATAATGAGAACAGCGGCTGTTCCTTCTATTTTACCCAAAACATAGCGGAGCGCAACATAACGTGAACAGCCAAAATTTTGCTGTTCTATCAGACTTAAACATGGCAGCATTTTAATGGAAACAAGGGAAGGAACTCACATTTTGATGTAATATATATATTACAGATTTCAATGTGAAACGACAACAATAATACAAGTACAATACATGAATTGAAAGTTAAATGTGAAGGATATTAACATGATAATTAGCATTTAGGCACACTTCTTGTACTTTTTTTTAAATGATGCGAAGAAACAACACATTTTTGAGGAAACATGGCTCTATGAAGCCATTGGAATTCTCCCTCATGTTCTCTGAGGGAGAAGTCAAGTCTCCCTGTTTTTTGCAAGTATGGTGAGCCCTGGTCAACAGCATGGCCTCCGGTGTTTACCGCGTTGGGTGAGATTTATTTCGATAACTGTTTATTATCATTTGTAAAGAAAACAATTGGATTTCTTAATTGAAGCAGTGAGATTATATTATCATATTAATGAAATATTATTTCATGATCAATTTCAAAGTGCTTGATGTCATGATACCTTTAATGTAGAGAAAACTCTGAAGCTACATGTATGAAGAAGCCCGTTTGTGTACAGCGATATCACTTATTTTTTATGAAACAATATTCATTACAACGTTGAACGCACTGTTCAGAATAGCATTTCAACATTTTGTCAGGTTGTCGATCAGCTTTTACAACAGAATTTAATGAAAGATATTTTTATCTCATCTTGCCAAAGGCAATGTTAGCTTTTGCCACCACTTCACAGCACTTGGCATCCGTCATATGTTAACTTTTCACATTTTCGCGATCCCTTAACAAGCATGCCTGCCATAGGCAAATCTTTTTTCTGGTTGGTCAATTTCTAAAAAAAGTTGATTTTTTTTTCAAAGCAAAAAAGAACAAGAAAACAATACTTAACATGTCTTACTTAATCATTTACTTCCCTTAAGTTGATTTTCGGATAACTCGAAATTTTACAACGGTCCCGAGATAACAAGATTCAACTGTACATGCAATATTCCACCTCCCTCTGTTTACTCTACAAAGAAGAACTGAAACAGAAATAGTTTCATTGACAGAGATCCTTGCAAATTGCCTAGTTGAGTTCTGGACTCACCATTTTCAGATGAGACTCGCCAAAGTTTTAGATTTTACAATGGGTCATGGTCAGGGTTATGGTGTTTAACAACACTTTCAACAATATTGATTTTTACAATGGTGAGACTCACCAATATTTTCAGAAATAGATGGGGGAAATTACTCAACATTACTGGAGAAATTGCATTGTCCTATGATTATCATCTACTGTTCAGTGTTGGGTATGATCAATATTTGTGAGGTGCAAAACAACAAGATAAAACCTTTTTGGAAATCATGAGATTATGAGTTTGTATGGACGAATTGAGGAATTTCATAATGAGTGACAGAAATTACTGAAAAAGTGATGAACATCCTTTTTATAAGTGCTAAAATGATTGTAGAGGCCTGGCTTGGGCTATGGCTCAATCATTGCAAAGATACTCTGACTTTTACTGAACATTTGGTCCAGTAGGGACATAGTCTTTACCTGACCGAACCCTATTGTACAGCTGGACCAAAATAGGTAATAGAACAAATACTGCTTGCAAAATCCTCCAACACCAATAAATGTTTCCTTTATTTATCTAGTTTGCAAATATCTGTGAGTGTCCTGCAAATTTGGCAGTTGTTTTGTAAGACCGCATGTTAATGAGTCATGGTCTGCTGTTCTTGCATATCGAGTGATAATTAATAGCAGCCAATCAAATTACTCAAAAAAAATCGTCAATTTATGTTTCGCTGTATCATTGTCCGATATCGGCCGATTGTTGACTGTTCAGAATTTGTTGGGAAAATATGGCAGAAAATACTCAAATTTTCACCAAGGGGAAGCCCTGCAAGTCAATCCACTTTGTGGACCTCCATTTTTAGCTCACCTTGCCAAAGGCAATGTGAGCCTTTGCCATCACTTGGCGTCCGTCGTCTGTCTTCCGTCGTCCGTTAACTTTTCACATTTTAATCTTCTCCTCTTAAATACCTCAACCATATGAACTGAAACTTGGTATGAAGCATCTATGGAAGGTCCTCTATAAAGATTGCTCATTTTGTCCCGATCCATTAACAAACATGGCCACCACAGGCAATTCTTGTTTCTGATTGGCCTATTTTTAAAAATCTTCTCTTCTGAAACCGCCTAGCCAAATGAACCGAAACTTGGTAGGAAGCATCTATGGAAGGTCCTCTATAAAGATTGCTAATTTCATCCCGATCCATCAACAAACATGGCCACCACAGGCAATTCATCTTTATGATTGTATGCTTCCTAAAAAAAGCTTTTTTTGTTTGGAAAGGGAGATAACTCTAATATAAATATAGATACTATGAATTGAATTACAGATAAATATGCCTCTAAAACCCCTCAGCCAAATGAACTGAAATTTGGTAGGAAGCATCTATGGAAGACCCTCTATAAAGATTGCTCATTTTGTCCGGATCCGTTAACAAACATGGCTGCACAGGCGATTCTTGTTTCTGATTGGCTGATGTTTTTGATTCTTCTGCTCTGAAACCGTTTGGCAAAATGAACAGAAACTTGGTAGGAAGCATCTATGGAAGGTCCTCTGTTGCAATTGCTCATTTTGTCTCGATCCGTTAACAAACATGGCCACCACAGACAATTCTTGTTTCTGATTGGTTGATTTCTAAAAACATTTCTTCTCTTAAACCACTTGGCGAAATGAATCGAAACTTGGTAGGATGTATCTATGGGCGGTCCTCTATAAAGATTGCTCATTTCGTTCTGATCCATTAACAAACATGGCCACCACAGGCAATTCTTGTTTCTGATTGGTCGATTTCTAAAAATCTTCTATTCTGAAACAGCTTGGCCAAATGGAGCGAAACGTGGTAGGAATCATCTATGGAAGGTCCTCTATGGGAATTACTCATTCCGTATTGATCTGTTAGCAAACATGGCCGTCATAGGCAATTATTGTTTCTTATTGG
The DNA here is from genome assembly GCA_963383655.1 of Bathymodiolus septemdierum. Lineage (NCBI taxonomy): Eukaryota > Metazoa > Mollusca > Bivalvia > Mytilida > Modiolidae > Bathymodiolus > Bathymodiolus septemdierum. The sequence goes on along the minus strand of OY726517.1, from coordinate 112,359,623 downwards.
TCGATTTCTAAAACAGCTTTTCCTCTGAAACCGCTTGGCCAAATGATATGAAACTTGGTAGGAAGCATCTATGGAAGGTCTTCTATAGAGAATGCTCATTACGTTTTGATCCGTTAACAAACATGGCTGCCACAGGCAATTCTTGTTTTAGATTGGTTGATTTCTAAAAATCTTCTTCTCTGAAACTGCTTTGCCAAAATGAACCGAAATTTGGTGGGAAGCACTATGGAAGGTTCTGTATTAAGTTTCCTCAAAGCAGAATGAAATGTGAGCGACACAGGTTCAGCCCACTGAGCCTCTAGTTCCAGGCCAGTACATTTACAATGGGGCCAGTTGTTCTTGATTTTTCGTGGACTTTCGGGCCAGTTCTTCTCTTTTTCTGAAGTCAACCCCTGCTCCGTAAATTTACCTCGTTATAATGGCAAACTCTCATATTGCCAACTGCCAAGATATTAAAAGAACAAATGATTATTTTCATGTCATTTAAACTTCGACCATATTGCCAATTCAATAATTTCACACCTGGAGGATCTCATGAATGAAGAGAAATTTGTAGGATTTAGACATCAAAAGCAAAGTGTTGATTACCTAACAAATTATCCCACATCTATTTGCAACAACAGGTTGGTTGTTTTCTCCGGGTCCTCTGGTTCCTCCACCAATAAGAGTGACCGCCATGATATAACTGAAATATTGTTGAAAGTGGCATTAAACAACATCAAACAAACAAAGTAATTGTTTAAAGCAGCATGTTCATATTTGTTTTGTGAAAGCTCGAGGACAGCTGGCAAAAAAACACTTAGAATAATCAGAAGCTGAGTGCTCTTTTGAAGTCTCCATTATATTCCTGTACTTCACCCTTAAGACTTCCATGAGAAGAGTGTAGTCACCAAGTGTGGTGAGCCCAGACAACATTCTGTTCTTTAATTGTATTTATCATTGCCGAGGACTCAGGTTACATTAGAAAAATGTAGATAAAAGCTATTTTAATATTTATATTCTAATGTTTGAACTATTGATCTTAACTTCTTGTTTGGTTTCATATTACATGTCTTTGGTTGACATTTTCACCAAACAGTTAGTTGAATTGATTTAAAATTAATTTGTGAGAAAAAGGCAGTATCACATGTACAACTTTAATAAAAATACAAGACAGTATGTAATTTTAAATGGCAATAGAAATTCTCCTGCCAATTGTAGAACTGTCTTCTACAGTACAATATCCTAGACTACAATACATGTATTAAGCAACTTTCCAAAATCTGTAAGGCAACATTTTATGTGTCGTTGAATCAGACAAGAGTGAGGGCAACAGAAACAGATTGACAAAATTATAAGAAACAATTACCGGTAATTTCTGGAAGATATAAAGAAATTGACAAAAAAAAGTGGGACATGTTTGTGCCAATCAATTTTTTTTATTTTAGGTAGCTGTTGACAATTGAGTATGGTTATAACAACAATCAGCATTTGACATGCTTCAATTTCTCTTTGTACACCATAATTTTTAATGCATGGTATGAAATTGTTTTTTTCTTTTATAGTGAAGCCAGGTTTTTCCAGCAGCAGAGCCATGATGCTGACTGCAGTGAGGAAGAAGATCAGTACAACTCTGTGGATTCCCTCCCAGAATGCATGTTTTCTAATATATTGTATGGTACAACACCTCCTGCCAATCCAAGGAGCATAAAGTTAGAAAAAAGCAAGAAGCATTCACAACAACAACATAAAATGTCATACAAAGAATATGTGTCGACGAAGAAAAAAAAAAATCCAAAGACGCCTGTTAATATTATAAAAGAGCAGTATACTGACAATCCTGTATTTTGTAAGCTTAGTGGTGTTGATTCCGATGACAATCTGGAAAGAGATTTTTCACAGGATTCTGAAAAGAAGAGAAAAGAAAATCGGGAAAATAAAAAAAAGTCCATGAAAAATACAAGAACTTATGAGCGCCATGTTAAAGCAACATCTGGTGACCTCTCAAACTTAGATACAAACACTGCTGATGTTGCCATGCCAATGACCGTTGTAAAAATGGATTCTTCTGGTAGATTTACTTCAGCAAATCCTCCTAGAGTTGATTTGTCAGGAAGATTTGCATCACTGACAAATCGCCCTTCACCATTAACAATAACACTGACAAATTCCTTAAATTTATCCAGTAGTTTAAACAGTAGTTGGGGCCCATCAAGGCCTGACAATCGACGTTTATCTGTAGCATGCCCAGAATGTCCAAAAGACAGAAGTGATTTTTATAAGATATTTTCTGCACTTATTCAAATGGGTTCTCAACCAAAAAAAGAAAAGGATCATAAGCGAAAAGATATCATGATGGGAACTTATCGTCGTCAAATAAGCTCTGAACAGGAGTTGTGGCAAGAAAGATTTATGGATATATTATGGTATGTACAATGTACTTTTCATTTAATTGGAAATTTCTCTCATTTCATTATTAAGTATCAAAATTTAACATACATGTATAGTATGAATATATTTACATGGTAAGCAAAATTTGATTTAATGATAGTTATCATGTTAATAATGAAATATGACTTAGCAACATGTATCAGTTTGCTTGTCAACAGATGAGAGACCTATAAGGTTCAATAGGTAATATTGACCACACCTGACCATAATCACCTAATGTAATTACAGTATCAGTATAGCATATGTGGGTGATATACGTACCTGGTAGATCAACTGATCCGCTGATGACGTACAGGTATTTGATCATACAAAAATGTAATAATATATAATTTTGTAGTATGTTATTTTCAATAATTAAAAAGAAATCTATTTAAGGTATAAATACAAGGATGAGGCTGAGTGAGTTATGGTTCTTATAATTGTGGTTGGTGATTGTCCAATCTGTTGCTTTCAGTCCTGGAATGAATGCTACATGTTAGTTTACAATAAAACATAGATGTCCACTCTATTTATTGATATGGACACAGTACATGATCTCGGTTTGGTTTGGTTTATGGTGCTTAACGACACTTTCAACAGTATTTCAGTTATGTATCATGGCAGTCAGTTTTATTGGTGGAAGAAACTGGAGTATCTTGAGAAAACCACTGACCTGTTGCAAGTCATTGACAAACTTTATTACATAATGTTGTATCGAGTACACCTCGCCATGCACAGGGTTCGAACTCACAACTTTAGTGGTGATAGGCACTGATTGCACAGGTAGTTATAAATTCAGCTACCGTATGATCACGATCACGAAGGCCCCTACAGTGGGTCAGTGCCAGTGGGAAATATGTGGTTAATATTTACGATAAGCATGATAAAAGTGACTACATGTTTATGTACAATGTAGCTACAACAATGCATTTGTGAAATGAAAGTACATGTATGATCATTGATGTACATTTTTGTACATGACAAAGTAAAATAACATCCAACTTATTTTACTGTCATGTTCAGTATCAAAGTAAAATTAATACAGTGATTATGAATTATAAAAGCAGATTGGTCTTCTGGGTCATACTTATATATATGTACTATGAAATTGTTTTACAGATCAATGTTATTACTCCATTGATATTCCTTCCTTACCTTTCTTTGATGGTACCCTTATGGAAACCCAGGGTATGCAGGGGTTTCAAAGTTTTTTATAATAGGAGGTACTTCTTAAATTTTAGGAGGTACCTAAAAAATTAGGCTGAGGGCCGTAAGGGGTACAGGGAGCGGAAGCTCCTGAAATCTAGCATTTTGTGGACCAAATAATGTACTTCAGAGACTGTAAAACATTAATTGTTTTTGAAAGAAAAATCCCATTAACTACAGACTTCAGAATTCACCAAGAGTGAAGACCTTGCATAATGCCTGGATTCCCCCCCAGTCTGCCATTTCTTAAAAAAAACCAAAAGGACCATAAACAGCTACGGTTCCACAGCTACATGTAGGCTTGACCAAGCCATTGTTATAAAAGCTTAAACTTCTCAAAATTCTTTTGTTGGCTTTGTCCTTTTCTTTTTCACAATAGGCCTACCTTGGCTTGTGTGTTTTTTTTTACTTTATTACCACTAATTAAACTCATCAAAGACCATTGGCACGGAGTAGGACATATAAGTGTCATAATTAATGAAACCAAGGACGTATATAGAATACGTCCTTGATGAAACATATAAATTTAATTTGCAATCATCAATCTTTAATAAAATTTATAATTTTAATAGATCAATACTGACAATACAAATATAATTAAACAAAAACATTATATATTGTTACTTTCACGACTTATGTGCAAAAACAATGTTCGAACAAAAACGATTCGCGGGAAGACATTTATTAACATTTGAATCACAAAGGTTAAATTATTTTGGAAAAAAAGGGGGGCCGGCGTTTTGACATTACAATGTAATTCGTATTTGAGCCATGTCCGGTCCTTTTTCAAGATTTCTAGTAATTTGCTATCCCTTATCTCCTCGTACCCCCTTTTAAAAAATGTTTTTCAGCACACTTTCATTTCTGTGAACAACCGCGGTAGGGCCCCGTCAAAATATGTAAATAAATTAGCCATAGGTTTTTATTTTTTTATACCGGAAGTTAAACAATATGGACGGAGTTAAGCAACAAGACAGTACGCCCCAGAATGATTCGACCCTGGGTAAAAAAAATCGCACAAAATATTCTGTAGTCATATATTCATAATACATAATGATCATACTTATATTACTGGAGATTACACTAAATTGTGTTTGAACATAATTTGTAATCGGTCATTTTTTTTATTTTGAAATGATGTCAGCTTTGTTCCGGTCCGAGTTTTACACAAGGATGAAAAGATATTGGGGCGAAAACATATTTATTTACCGCATGCGCAAACTGCTATTTACGATTCTAAGGTAAAGTTATTTTTAAAACGGGGAATATCCCAGAATTCAGCAATTGACGTGATCATTAATTTTTTCTGAAAAATATTCCACAAGCCTATCGACCATCGTACTTGTGGTTTTGACCACTGCTAATTTTGGGGGGTTCAGTAATTTCTGCCGGTACTATACACGATCTCAGGCGGGTAAAAGTACCGGGTACCGGCCCACTTTGAAACCCCTGGGTATAGCTATTGGACCTACAAATGTACACAATGTACAGTAGTTTCTTTCGCTTCTTGGTACAGACCTCTGAAGGGTGTCAACTGATTGTGCTGCAAAAATAGAATACACAATTTGGACAAATGAAGAATGGTACACAGATCCTTTTGGGACAACATTTTGAGGGGTCCCAACCAAAAAATCATTAGTCCCACTAGTGCATTCTTTATTACTTATTTGTTAAAAATGGTCCCAATCACAAACATTGAGTCCTGAACTCACCTAGACGGGATGCAGGTATCTCTGGGTACATGCAACATGTATACTTAAATAAACACTTCTATAACATTAGTGAATGTCATGTACACTCTTTGTACAATCAAACCTGCTTTAGTGACCACCTCTAATAGTCTCTGTTAAGCAATAACTTATTTATTATATACATGTACATGTATATTAATTCTGTATATAATTATGTGACCTTATTTTTATTTCCCTTCACCATGCATTTTATATCAATTAAACCTGTATTAAGCGACCACCTGTCTTATGTGACCATATTTCACTGTTCCCTTTGAAGGTCACATGTTTAACTATATTGTAATGACAACTTGCTGCAGCTCCTAATGGTGTAGTTGGGCCGTCATGGTCGTGATCGTATGGTAGTTCTTTGTTGGATTTACAACTACATGTACCTGTACCTACATACCCTGTATGTATGCAATGATCAGTGCCTATTACCACTGAAATTGTGAGTTTGAATCCTGTTCATGGCTAGGTGTACTCATATCAACATTATGTGATAAAGTTTGTCAGTGAGTTGCGGCAGGTCAGTGGTTTTCTACAGGTACTCCGGTTTTCTCCATCAGTAAAACTGACCGCCACGATATAGTCCCTGGTATATGAAATATTGTTGAAAGTGGTGTTAACCCTAACTGGTTACTCTAACAGCTGTTAAGAGTCTAGATAGGTGTTACATTTACAAATATAGGTATTAAATATCCATTGGCTACCATCATTGTCATTTATTAGTTAAGGTTTGTCAGAGTTGTTTTTTTTTTAAATATGAAATATTTGTTTGACTTGGGTTTACTGTAAAAATTAAAATTCTTCTGACCTCCCTATTGCATACTGTTGTACATGTACATGTACCTTGTATATAACTGATTAACTTTTTATTTATGGACATGTTTAATACTTGGAGAAATTGATGCAGTATGTATACTTTAATTGTTAACATTATTTTTGTCAGGCTTGAACTTCGGATGGAACATTTAGGATATTCAAATTTCAAAGATCATGAAGATAATCTGAGATTAGAAAAAGCCAAAATTCCACAAGTCCTTGAAGATATAATGAACTTTAAATTAGACAGCACAGAATTAGTACATTTATGTGATATACCTCTTGGTAAAGACAGTAGATATGTCAGTAATGATCTCTCTTCTCCTGAAATTCTTACATATAATAATAACTCGATTACCACGGAAACGATTGGTTATCAGAAATTGGCAATTAGCCAAGTAGAGGAATTATTGGAAAGGTTGGACCAATGTGAGCAGTTATTTCCTACATCAAAAGCTTTTGCCAGAGAATATTCATCATACGGTAGAGAAGAATTCACACTGCAGGTGAAGTCTTTGTATTTGTGGTTAAACATTACACGAGATCTTTGTCACAAGATGAAACAATTGGGTAAAGTACTAGGTGTTCATAACATTCCTGAAATTGACTGGCCTATGATGGACTTCGAAAGTCCAAGGTGGCATGAAACTAAATCTAATGTAACCTTGCACCGTGAAAGCATTCCTGAAATCCAAGAACCTGAATCTAGCGAAAGTGAAGATGAAGGTATTGCTAATAATAGATTGTCTCCCAGTGATTCCAATCATTCCATAAAACGTGTGACATTTACAATGGGCTCGGGAAAGGTTAGTCCCACAAATGATGTGCCAAAAGACAGCTCGACTCCGTTAAAGCCAAGTATTCGATATTATTCTACATCTTCTACAGATTTATCACATGTTTCAAGTGAGGCTAGTATGGATGACTTTGCAAAGACTACATTCGTTTACAGGAAGTATGTAGACAAAACTTTGAAACGAATGGGGATGAATAAAATGTTGTTGAGGTTCCGTGAACTGCTAGATAGAACATTACAACGAGCTCGAGAAGCTTTACAAAAACCAATTTCTTCATCTATGAATGGACAATCCCCAAAGGTAAGACAGAAATAGCACACATTCAGAACCAGATTTCCCTATAGGCTTGACAGGCTGAAGCCCAGGGCCTCAAAATCTAGGGGGACTTCGGCCGAGGAGGTGTATAATATGTTTGACACCGTCATAGACCTTTCTTATAATAGTTATATATGCTGTTATGACGCATTGTAGTCTCTATACAACACTTCACTCATCTTCCTTGCAGTCATTAGGGTGGGTGAGGGGAGGGGGGGGGGCGGTTAGAAGGGGTCTCACAAGTGAATAGCCTAGGGTCTCTCTTCATCTAAATCCGGTACTGAACAATTTTGATCATCGTTTTGTCATGAGCTGAAGATCTAGAGTAGATGTTTATGTTCACACATTAACAGCAAATAACTATACTATTAAAACAATTCTCTAATTAGGCCATTCCTTAAAATATACTTGTGTGTTGTTACCAATAACTTACTAAAGCAATTCTCTAATTAGGCCATTCCTTAAAAATATACTTGTGTTAATTTGTTACCAAAAACTTACTAAAACAATTTTCCAATTAGGCCATTCCTTAAAATATACATGTGTTAATTTGTTACCAATAACTTACTAAAACAATTCTCCAATTAGGCCATTCCTTGAAATATACTTGTGTTAATTTGTTACCAATTAGGCCATCCCTTAGAATATACTTGTGTTAATTTGTTACCAATTAGGCCATTCCTTGAAATATACTTGTGCTAATTTGTTACCAATTAGGCCATTCCTTAAAATATACTTGTGTTAATTTGTTACCAATAACTTTACTAAATCAATTCTTCAATTAGGCCATTCCTTGAAATATACACTGTTAATTTGTTACCAATAACTTTACTAAATCAATTCTCCAATTAGGCCATTCCTTGAAATATACTTGTGTTAATTTGTTACCAATTAGGCCATTCCTTGAAATATACTTGTGCTAATTTGTTACCAATTAGGCCATTCCTTAAAATATACTTGTGTTAATTTGTTACCAATAACTTTACTAAATCAATTCTTCAATTAGGCCATTCCTTGAAATATACACTGTTAATTTGTTACCAATAACTTTACTAAATCAATTCTTCAATTAGGCCATTCCTTGAAATATACACTGTTAATTTGTTACCAATAACTTTACTAAATCAATTCTTCAATTAGGCCATTCCTTGAAATATACACTGTTAATTTGTTACCAATAACTTTACTAAATCAATTCTCCAATTAGGCCATTCCTTGAAATATACTTGTGTTAATTTGTTACCAATTAGGCCATTCCTTGAAATATACTTGTGCTAATTTGTTACCAATTAGGCCATTCCTTAAAATATACTTGTGTTAATTTGTTACCAATAACTTTACTAAATCAATTCTTCAATTAGGCCATTCCTTGAAATATACACTGTTAATTTGTTACCAATAACTTTACTAAATCAATTCTTCAATTAGGCCATTCCTTGAAATATACACTGTTAATTTGTTACCAATAACTTTACTAAATCAATTCTCCAATTAGGCCATTCCTTGAAATATACTTGTGTTCATTTGTTACCAACAACTAATTACTAAATCAATTCTCCAATTAGGCCATTCCTTGAAATATACTTGTGTTAATTTGTTACCAACAACTAATTACTAAATCAATTCTCCAATTAGGCCATTCCTTAGAATATACAAAATTAGCAGTAGTAAAAGACAGGTGTGAAAAAATTATTAATTAAATATGGAATGCAACTGTGATCAAGTATACAGTTGTATTATATGATGCCACACCTTTTAGTGTGTGAAAAATAATGTCTTACTGGAAATGTAATTGTATTTGGAATGATTCACAAATTCATGCACCAATCTAGGCTATGAAATCAAGATTTAGTATCTGGTACAAATGAAGAATTTTTATATTTCCAGCTCTGGGATTAAAAAATTAGACCATGGATTAGGGAATTGTATAAATCATCCTTGATCTTTATTGAGACATGCAGATTCAAGTGTTTGACAAATTTAGGTCAGATACCTTGTAGGAAGAAAGTTTTAATTTTGTTCCATTGTACCGTATGAAAATAAAGGTCTCAGATTCTACTGGGTTCAAGTCCTGATTGATCAAAATATATCACATGCTATGATCGGCAATAATTCAGTAAATCTTCTTTACAGGTGATCAGGCTCATGTGAACTCTTTGTTTTTATGATCCTTAATAGCCTGTGTTTTTCGTTTGTTTCTTAAAATCATATGTCCAGTACATATTTAATGACTGTTATATTAATTTTCATTTTGATTTGATTGTAAAATACTTTCAGCCCTCTGGTGATGAGGCTAGTGGTCAAATGTTGTCATCCTCTCCAGCTGCTGCATTAGATTTTCTTAATGTCCAAGACTTTTCCCATAATCCAACAGTCCATCGTAGTTCTAGTATGACAGATTGTGGAGCCTGTAGTGAGCAGTTCATTAAGATGGGTTTGCCGTCATTCAGACCCAGTTATCTGTTCCTGTTACAAGTGTTCATGGATGTGGTTCACGAGGCATTCAGACTAAGGCTAGACCAGAGACCAAATGGCGAACCAACACATCTCAGTATTAGACCTGTGAGTATTTCATCCCCTTTGTTAGCTCACCTTGCTAAAGGCAATGTGAGCTTTTGCCATCACTTGACGTCCGTTGTCTGTCTTCCGTCGTCCGTTAACTTTTCACATTTTAATCTTCTCCTCTGATACCCTTAGCCAAATGAAGTGAAACTTGGTAGGAAGCATCTATGAAAGGTCCTCTATAAAGAATGCTCATTTCGTCCCGATCCATTAACAAACATGGCCACCACAGGCAATTTTTGTTTCTGATTGGCCGATTTCTAAAAATCTTCTCCTCTGAAACCACTTGACCAAATGAATCAACACTTGGTAGGAAGCATTTATGTAAGGTCCTCTATAAAGATTGCTCATTTCGTCTCGATCTGTTTACAAACATGGCCGCCACAGGCAATTCTTGTTTCTGATTAGTTGATTTCTTATTTAATTCTTCTCCTCTGAAACTGCTTGCCCAAATGAACCGAAACATGGTAGGAAGCATCTATGCAAGGTCCTCTTTAAAGAATGCTCATTTTGGCCTGATTCGCTAACAAACATGGTGGCCACAGGCAATTCTTGTTTCTGATTGATCGATTTCTAAAAAATCTTCTTCTCTGAAACCGTTTGGCCAAATAAACTGAAACATGATAGGAAGCATCTGTGGAAGGTCCTGTATAAAGAATGCTTATTTCGTCCCGATTCATTAACAAACATGGCCGTCACAGGCAATTCTTGTTTATGATAAGGTGATTTCTAAAAAATATTCTCCTCTGAAACCGCTTGGCCAAATGAATCGAAACTTGGTAGGTAGCATCTATGGAAGGTCCTCTATAAAGATTGCTCATTTCGTCCCGATCTGTTTCCAAACATGGCAGCCACAGGCAATTCTTGTTTCTGATTGGTTGATTTCTTAAAATTCTTCTCCTCTGAAACTGCTTGGCCAAATGAACCGAAACTTGATAGGAAGTATCTATGGAAGGTCCTGTATAAAGAATGCTTATATCGTCCTGATTCATTAACAAACATGGCCACCAAAGGCAATTCTTGTTTCTGATTCGTCGATTTCTATAAATCTTCTCCTCTAAAACCGAGTTGCTAAATGAACCGAAACTTGGTAGGAAGCATCTATGCAAGGTCCTCTATAAAGATTGCTCATTTCATCCCGATCCGTTATCAAGCATGGCCAACACAGGCGATTTTTATTTCTGATTGGTTGATATCTTAGAAATCTTCTCCTCAAAACCGTGACCAAATGAACCGAAACTTGGTAAGAAGCATCTATGGAAGGTCCTCTATAAAGACTAAAAGAGTGCTCATTTTGTCTCGATTTGTTAACAAACGTGGTAGCCACTGGCAATTCTTGTTTCTGATTGGTCGATTTTTTAAAAATCTTCCTCTCCGAAACCACTTGGCCAAATGAACCGACACTTTGTAGGAAGCATCTATGACTATGGAAGGTCCTCTATATAGATTGCTTATTTCGTCCTGATCCATTAACAAACATGACCACCACAGGCAATTCTTGTTTCTGATTGGTTGATTTCTAAAAAATATTCTACTCTGAAACCGAGTAGCCAAATGAACCAAAATTTGGTAGGAAGCACCTATGGAAGATTCTGTATAAAGTTTCCTCAAAACAGAATGAAAGGTGAGCTACACAGGCTCAGCCCACTGAGCCTCTAGTTATGTATGAATCCCACAGACTTTACCATCATAAAGCTTTTAGCACTCATGATCTAAAATTATCTAGAATGGGGAATGTAGGAATGTTTTTACAATTCTACATATCAACTGTTTGGGGAATGTAGGAATGTTTTTACAAGTGGCTATAATATTGTTTTATTACAACTGTTTGGGGAATGTAGGAAAGTTTTTACAAGTGGCTATACTATTGTTTTATTACAACTGTTTGGGGAATGTAGGAATGTTTTTACAAGTGGCTATAATATTGTTTTATTACAACTGTTTGGGGAATGTAGGAATGTTTTTACAAGTGGCTTTACTATTGTTTTATTACAACTGTTTGGGGAATGTAGGAATGTTTTTACAAGTGTCTATAATATTGTTTTATTACAACTGTTTGGGGAATGTAGGAATGTTTTTACAAGTGGCTATACTATTGTTTTATTACAACTGTTTGGGGAATGTAGGAATGTTTTTACAAGTGGCTATACTATTGTTTTATTACAACTGTTTGGGGAATGTAGGAATGTTTTTACAAGTGACTATACTATTGTTTTATTACAACTGTTTGGGGAATGTAGGAATGTTTTTACAAGTGGCTATAATATTGTTTTATTACAACTGTTTGGGGAATGTAGGAATGTTTTTACAAGTGGCTATACTATTGTTTTATTACAACTGTTTGGGGAATGTAGGAATGTTTTTACAAGTGGCTATACTATTGTTTTATTACAACTGTTTGGGGAATGTAGGAATGTTTTTACAAGTGACTATACTATTGTTTTATTACAACTGTTTGGGGAATGTAGGAATGTTTTTACAAGTGACTATACTATTGTTTTATTACAACTGTTTGGGGAATGTAGGAATGTTTTTACAAGTGGCTATAATATAGTTTTATTACAACTGTTTGGGGAATGTAGGAAAGTTTTTGCAAGTGACTATACTATTGTTTTATTACAACTGTTTGGGGAATGTAGGAATGTTTTTACAAGTGGCTATACTATTGTTTTATTACAACTGTTTGGGGAATGTAGGAATGTTTTTACAAGTGGCTATAATATTGTTTTATTACAACTGTTTGGGGAATGTAGGAATGTTTTTACAAGTGACTATACTATTGTTTTATTACAACTGTTTGGGGAATGTAGGAATGTTTTTACAAGTGACTATACTATTGTTTTATTACAACTGTTTGGGGAATGTAGGAATGTTTTTACAAGTGGCTATAATATTGTTTTATTACAACTGTTTGGGGAATGTAGGAAAGTTTTTACAAGTGACTATACTATTGTTTTATTACAACTGTTTGGGGAATGTAGGAATGTTTTTACAAGTGGCTATACTATTGTTTTATTACAACTGTTTGGGGAATGTAGGAATGTTTTTACAAGTGGCCATACTATTGTTTTATTACAACTGTTTGGGGAATGTAGGAATGTTTTTACAAGTGACTATACTATTGTTTTATTACAACTGTTTGGGGAATGTAGGAATGTTTTTACAAGTGGCTATACTATTGTTTTATTACAACTGTTTGGGGAATGTAGGAATGTTTTTACAAGTGACTATACTATTGTTCTATTACAACTGTTTGGGGAATGTAGGAATGTTTTTACAAGTGGCTATACTATTGTTTTATTACAACTGTTTGGGGAATGTAGGAATGTTTTTACAAGTGACTATACTATTGTTTTATTACAACTGTTTGGGGAATGTAGGAAAGTTTTTACAAGTGACTATACTATTGTTTTATTACAACTGTTTGGGGAATGTAGGAATGTTTTTACAAGTGACTATACTATTGTTTTATTACAACTGTTTGGGGAATGTAGGAATGTTTTTACAAGTGGCTATAATATTGTTTTATTACAACTGTTTGGGGAATGTAGGAATGTTTTTACAAGTGACTATACTATTGTTTTATTACAACTGTTTGGGGAATGTAGGAATGTTTTTACAAGTGTCTATAATATTGTTTTATTACAACTGTTTGGGGAATGTAGGAATGTTTTTACAAGTGACTATACTATTGTTTTATTACAACTGTTTGGGGAATGTAGGAATGTTTTTACAAGTGACTATACTATTGTTTTATTACAACTGTTTGGGGAATGTAGGAATGTTTTTACAAGTGGCTATACTATTGTTTTATTACAACTGTTTGGGGAATGTAGGAAAGTTTTTACAAGTGACTATACTATTGTTTTATTACAACTGTTTGGGGAATGTAGGAATGTTTTTACAAGTGGCTATACTATTGTTTTATTACAACTGTTTGGGGAATGTAGGAATGTTTTTACAAGTGGCCATACTATTGTTTTATTACAACTGTTTGGGGAATGTAGGAATGTTTTTACAAGTGACTATACTATTGTTTTATTACAACTGTTTGGGGAATGTAGGAATGTTTTTACAAGTGACTATACTATTGTTCTATTACAACTGTTTGGGGAATGTAGGAATGTTTTTACAAGTGGCTATACTATTGTTTTATTACAACTGTTTGGGGAATGTAGGAATGTTTTTACAAGTGACTATACTATTGTTTTATTACAACTGTTTGGGGAATGTAGGAAAGTTTTTACAAGTGACTATACTATTGTTTTATTACAACTGTTTGGGGAATGTAGGAATGTTTTTACAAGTGACTATACTATTGTTTTATTACAACTGTTTGGGGAATGTAGGAATGTTTTTACAAGTGGCTATAATATTGTTTTATTACAACTGTTTGGGGAATGTAGGAATGTTTTTACAAGTGACTATACTATTGTTCTATTACAACTGTTTGGGGAATGTAGGAATGTTTTTACAAGTGGCTATACTATTGTTTTATTACAACTGTTTGGGGAATGTAGGAATGTTTTTACAAGTGACTATACTATTGTTTTATTACAACTGTTTGGGGAATGTAGGAAAGTTTTTACAAGTGACTATACTATTGTTTTATTACAACTGTTTGGGGAATGTAGGAATGTTTTTACAAGTGACTATACTATTGTTTTATTACAACTGTTTGGGGAATGTAGGAATGTTTTTACAAGTGGCTATAATATTGTTTTATTACAACTGTTTGGGGAATGTAGGAATGTTTTTACAAGTGACTATACTATTGTTTTATTACAACTGTTTGGGGAATGTAGGAATGTTTTTACAAGTGTCTATAATATTGTTTTATTACAACTGTTTGGGGAATGTAGGAATGTTTTTACAAGTGACTATACTATTGTTTTATTACAACTGTTTGGGGAATGTAGGAATGTTTTTACAAGTGACTATACTATTGTTTTATTACAACTGTTTGGGGAATGTAGGAATGTTTTTACAAGTGGCTATACTATTGTTTTATTACAACTGTTTGGGGAATGTAGGAAAGTTTTTACAAGTGACTATACTATTGTTTTATTACAACTGTTTGGGGAATGTAGGAATGTTTTTACAAGTGGCTATACTATTGTTTTATTACAACTGTTTGGGGAATGTAGGAATGTTTTTACAAGTGGCCATACTATTGTTTTATTACAACTGTTTGGGGAATGTAGGAATGTTTTTACAAGTGACTATACTATTGTTTTATTACAACTGTTTGGGGAATGTAGGAATGTTTTTACAAGTGACTATACTATTGTTCTATTACAACTGTTTGGGGAATGTAGGAATGTTTTTACAAGTGGCTATACTATTGTTTTATTACAACTGTTTGGGGAATGTAGGAATGTTTTTACAAGTGACTATACTATTGTTTTATTACAACTGTTTGGGGAATGTAGGAAAGTTTTTACAAGTGACTATACTATTGTTTTATTACAACTGTTTGGGGAATGTAGGAATGTTTTTACAAGTGACTATACTATTGTTTTATTACAACTGTTTGGGGAATGTAGGAATGTTTTTACAAGTGGCTATAATATTGTTTTATTACAACCGTTTGGGGAATGTAGGAATATTTTTACAAGTGACTATACTATTGTTTTATTACAACTGTTTGGGGAATGTAGGAATGTTTTTACAAGTGTCTATAATATTGTTTTTTATCATCTACCCACAAAGTTAAAGGGTTCTATAGATGTTCCCTGTCACATTTTTGTCTTACACCCTTTTTGTAATGTATCAAGATATTGTCCTGAATTTTGAAGTCAAGGTAGCATTGCCTTTCTTTGGTATTTAGTTTCCTTTTATAATAATGAATACTTTTCACCAGGTATATATATCTGCATGAGGTAAGGACATACAAATGTATATTGCTTTAGCAATACTCTCAGAATGCTTGTTCCTTTTACATTACAGCTGTTGAGGGAATGTAAGGATGTTCTACAAGGTGCTGTGATAGTAAAGCAGTATTACCAATATATGGTGTATGCTGTGTTTGCTGAAGAAGAAATAATGGATTTAGAACAGTTTGATCAAGATTTAAGAAAAATGCTTGATGTAAGTTTATTGTTTTCTAATGTTGGTAGGTTGGTTCTTGGGCATTTCAAACCAATTTTAATAATATTTTAATTTAATGGTAAAGAATTGTCAGAATGCGAGCGAAACAACTCAGTTATTACAAAGGTCTTCTGACTTACTATACATGCGCTTCAGTAGAGATACAATCTTTACTGGACTGAACCCATTTTTACTGGACCAAAATAAACGATAAAACATTGATTGATTGATTAATGTTTAACGTCCAGCGAGCAATTTTTCAGCTATATTCAGGACGAGAACATGTTTACAATAAATCAATATGTATAATGTAGGTTGAAAACGGGGGATGGATAGAAAAAGAAAAAAAGAAAAATTAAACGCCAAGGAACTCGAAACAAGGAAAAGTGATGGGTAGGGACGGAGAATTTAGCCAGTGCAACAGGTCTCCTATGGACCACTCATCATGAGCATAATGCATGAGCTGTTACACTGGGTTCTTTAAAGTGCGAAGAGGGTGGCAATCTCTCAACACGGGACCTCGGTTTTATTTACGTCTCATCCGAAGTACAGGTTGGTTGTGAATTTTTACATCCCGCACAACCGACGGATGCCCCTTCAAGCCGAAGAAGCTCTCGGTCCCATTTCTATTCCGCGGGGTTCCCTCTGGGTTGGCCTCTTTTAGAGGACTAGTGCCTCTAGGACAGAGAAACCTGGTGCCTATTCTACCCCCGGCACACCCTCTGGGAGGGGGGAAACGATAAAACAAATACATTACTTTCAATTTGGATTTATATCAAAATGTAGTTCCAATATAAAAACATTTCAAAATCTAGCTACATAAAGATCATTCTTAGTGTAAATGACAGATTTCCAATGGCAACATTTCAGTTATTTGTAAGTCAATACAAGGGTTTTAAAAGGGCTTAATTTATTATACAACTGTAGCCCTTTTCACAAAAATTCGTAACTATAGTCCTAACTTTTTCACTTAAGATTATCTTACGACAATTCCTAAGTCCTTTTCACAAAGATTATCTTACGACAAATTTTAATCTTACAACTAAAATTACACTTACGATAAAAAATTCTTCCTTAGGATGAACTCGATACAACATTATGTGATAAAGTTTGTCAGTGAATTGCGACAGGTCAATGGTTTTCTCCGAGTTCTCCACGAATAAAACTGACCGATACATTGTTGAAAGGGGCGTTAAACACCATAAACCATCTTCCTTAGCAACCTAGTTTCATTTCCATAGCACAACAAAGCATTTTTTTAAATAAAATTATTCTATAAAATATCCCCGGCAATAAGCAGTTTTTATGCTATGATGTGTTTGTATGTTTATATTGAATTTTTATCTAATACAAACATATGTATATGAATCGATCACCAATAACTGCACAAAATATGAACGGGTATCATTTTCGTATAGAGGAACATTTCTAATGCATGTAAATTAAAATGATCTATAATAATTATCATTACTTGGAGGTCATCATCCACGCGTGGTTACTTTTGGTAGGAGTATTTTTTAAGGGAGTGCATCTGAAGTGTGACGAATAAATATCCCTGTTATATATTAATGTTAATATAACAGAAGAATGTACACAAGTTTATGTATTGCCAGAGTGTTCGATGATCATCGAAGTTGCCAGAAATTAATAAATTATATTACTAATATAAAGGCAAAATCAAAACGATATCATTGGATCCAGAAAATTCCAGTCCTAAAGCGGCTGTTCATACAAAACTTTTGTAAGCGAAGTAGATGTCTAGAAGAAAATCCTGTATTCCTGTTTTTATCAAAAAAAAAATGAAAAAAAAAAGAATTCTCCCCAAGTTTGCAAGTAGTCTTTTCGATTGTCAATCGTTCCCAATTTGAAATCTAAAATTAATGAGAATTATCCTGATTTTTTTGGTCATGTAAACGATACACTGCTGCATTGAAAAGGTAAATGTACGGAATGCATCGTTTTAGACAGACTCTGTTATTAGTCACGGCAGAAAAAGGAGTAAACAACAATGCCATTTGTAGCGTCTGTTTGTATTAAACCATATTCATTTCAATAAACATTTATCAATATGTGTAAATAGGTTTGTCATACGGTCAGAGAAAATGCGCTAACGATGAATTGCTCTCTTATTTTCAAGTCGAAGCGCCAATACATCGTCCATCTTTTTTCCTATTTTATTCACTTACGATAAAAGATAAGACCAAAATTTCTCTTACGATCAAAATTTTACACTTAGGACAGGGTAGTTTTACACGTAAAGTTAGGACTATTTTTACACTTAAGATTATCGTAAGTATTTTTGTGAAACTCTTTTTAATCTTAGTTTTACACTTATGACAATTTTTTATCATAAGAATTTTTGTGAAAAGGGCTACTGAGCTGTATTTACATGGTTTTATTTTATTTTAACCATTTTTAAGCAAATAATTTTATTTGCAAAACAACATGTCACAATGTGCCTGATTTCTGGCTTTTACTAACCATATAGACCAGGGTTCGACACTAACGCTGGTCCTGCTGCCCGAGGCTAGTTAAATTTCTGAAGGACTAGTTAACTCCTGTACCCCAGTAGTCCACTGGGCGAGTAAAAAGTGGACTGCTGATGCATACTTTTTAGTGTTTGAAATTTTTGGGTGAAACTTGATCGTATTATTAGTGAAACTCGTCTGAACCAATGGAGTTTCTAGAACGGCATTAATTTCCGTTTTCAGTTTTATTAAAATGTCAGATGGAGACTTGAAATTTATTTAATTATTCTGTCAGACAGGCACGTTCCCATTTGTAATTAATCGGAACTTCTCCTTCTTCTTCCTATGCGTATTGTAGGCATACTTTAGTATTACCGACCACCTCCAATACGTGGAACATTAAAACTGAAATATATTGCTGAACACAGAAATAAGTTGACTTCCACACTCTCCGAGTATCAAAGATTGCATATGTTTAATTAAATTTGTTTTGAGATGTTTATATATTGAAGATGGCAACATATTCATGTTCTCAAGTGAAATCAATAATTGATGAAACCGGAAATTGACATTGATATAAAATTTGCGACCGGACCGGACCATTAGATTTAATTAACTTAAATTGTCTTCTGCATTTCCTCCCCTACTTATGTACTATAATCCCTTGTATACATGAAACTGCCATTGACCATTGAATAATAAAATGGAAATTTATAACAGAGTGAGTGATATTGACTCAGGTGAGCCTCTAGTTTAAATTCTGGTTTCAACGTCATCCTATATATATATATATATATGTATATATATATATATATATAAAAGAAATTATTAAAAAAAGAACAAAACAGATTTTTCACAACATTCTTGTACTAACGTTTTCACTGCTGTTGAAGATCTGCAACAGCAGTGAAAACGTTAGTACAAGAATGTTGTGAAAAATCCGTTTTGTTCTTTTTTTAATAATTTCTTTTATATGTACCAGCATACGGATTTCATTTGACTTTTTAATATATATATATATATAGCTACTGGAGATAACATAGTAATATAAATAAAATCTATTTTTTCTTGACAGGAGTATCTAACATATCTACAGACCTGGTTGTTTATGTTACAAAATCTACCAGATGCCTCTAGAAGTCTGAAAAATGTATTGGACACAGAATGGACATTTACTAAGGGTATTTGTCCTTATATTATTGGTGGTGAAGCTGAGGCTGGCAAGAGGTTTAGGTATGTAACATACAATTCAACTGTCATATATCATAGGGGTGAAGCAGAGGCTGGCAAGAGGTTTAGGTATGTAACATACAATTCAACTGTCATATATCATAGGGGTGAAGCAGAGGCTGGCAAGAGGTTTAGGTATGTAACATACAATTCGACTGTCATATACAGAGCTCCAGATAAACTGCATATTTGCATTTTTTACACTATAAAAACGAGTAAAAACGCATGTATTATCAGATCAGAGTGTACACATTACGCATACGTATTGCTGTGTAAGCAAACTTTCCAAATTCGGAGTGTACTTGTACGCTGTTAACGATAATACAGTCGTGTACATTAACAATGCATTTTTGTCTTTGAGAAATTCCCTGTAATTACTTTCCTTTATACTTTTCGAAGGAGAGAGCGTATACATCCGAGGGGTACCGAATGTTTGCCTTTCTGAGCATTGATGTCAAAAGATCCAATCGCGGTCAATATTACAAATAAATGTGGTGCTCCTTTTAAGGAGTGGTTTACGTGATAAGTAAGAACTAAAACGAAAGTAAATTTGAGAACACGTTTGTTGAAAATAAGCAAGAACATGTTTTTCTAAACTTCTATTGTATTTTAATGTAGTACTTATGCAAATAGCTTGTCAGGGTGTGGTGTCAGTTAATATAAAGTAAACACACAACAAAATATTTACAACATTTTATTAATATAATAAACATGACAGCATGCCCGTTTACCATCTGCAGAGGGTTTTTTACCCCCACAATAGGCCCTGTACCCCCAAAATTGTAGGGACTTTCTATATGCAGGGGTATAAAGTTAAGGAAAAAACAGCAATTGTACCCCATTGTACCCCCAGTTTCAAAATTCAGTGGGCACCCTGCATGACACAATCGTGTCAAATTAAACAGAGATATCCATTTCACTTGCATCCTGCATTTATTGAATAACACTTGTGTCAAACATTATTTTAAAAGTGTACATGTAAGCAATCTTTTCTGAAGTAGAGAGTACAACAGTGCAAAGGAAATATGCAAATACCCATCATTTTCAAAAGTAGGGGATAATTACCCTTTGGACTTGAAAATTATCTGGAGCTCTGATATATCATAGGGGTGAAGCAGAGGCTAGCAAGAGGTTTAGGTATGTAACATACAATTCAACTGTCATATATCATAGTGGTGAAGCTGAGGCTGGCAAGAGGTTTAGGTATGTAACATACAATTCAACTGTCATATATCATAGGGGGTGAAGCTGTGGCTGGCAAGAGGTTTAGGTATGTAACATACAATTCAACTGTCATATCATAGGGGTGAAGCAGAGGCTGGCAAGAGGTTTAGGTATGTAACATACAATTCAACTGTCATATCATAGGGGTGAAGCAGAGGCTGGCAAGAGGTTTAGGTATGTAACATACAATTCAACTGTCATATCATTGGGGGTGAAGGTTTGGCTAGCAAGACATTTCAATTCAATTCTTTTGTCATATCATTTGGGAGAGGTTGAGGTTAGCAAAAGATTTAGATGCAAAAAACAGACATAAGTTTTTAGACATATGTTAGAATTGATGATAGGAAGTTTGCTATTTTATATACTTTCCAATAAACCTCTCTGACCTTCAAGTGAATATGTAGTATAGCTGGGCTCTTTCTGATTAGTCAGTTTTTAGTCCCCTACTGGCAAAAGCCAA
Organism: Bathymodiolus septemdierum; assembly: GCA_963383655.1. Lineage (NCBI taxonomy): Eukaryota > Metazoa > Mollusca > Bivalvia > Mytilida > Modiolidae > Bathymodiolus > Bathymodiolus septemdierum. The sequence continues at coordinate 112,338,307 of OY726517.1, read as the reverse complement.
AGGGGACTATAGTTTTAGGTTCCGTCTGTCCATCCGTCACATTAAAATTTTAGGTTGTCCGGACTTTTTTTTACGTCCTTTGATATATTGACTTGATATTTGGTATGTGGCTATATCTAGATGAGTTACAGTTTAAGTTCGAATTTCGTTCCGATCGAATGATTTTTGGCTGAGTTATGGCCCTTGAACTTGTAATTTAAAATCTAGTCACTGCAAGGTGATACTTCTAATATTTTAGGTCCTCTGATTTTTGTGGCCGGTAGGGGACAATGTATTGCTATGTGCAATACTCTCAGAATTCTTGTTTCATCATATAGTGGATGATAAATAAAAAGCAGAACATTAAGTCAATGATAGTTATCATCTTAATGTCAACATGCTGAACTTTGCATTCTTTTTATTAGCTCACCTGAGCTTTTGCCATCAACTTTTGTCCGTCGTCCGTTAACTTTTCACATTTTAATCTTCTCCTCTGAAACCCCTCAGCCAAATGAACTGAAGCTTGGTAGGAAGCATCTATGGAAGGTCCTCTATAAAGATTGCTCATTTCGTCCCGATCCATTTACAAATATGGTCGCCACAGGCAATTCTTGTTTCTGATTGGTCGATTAAAAAAAATCTTCTCCTCTGAAACCGCTTGGCCAAATGAACCGAAACTTAGTAGGAAGCATACATGGAAGGTCCTCTGTAAAGATTGCTCATTTCGTCCCGATCCGTCAAGAAACATGGCCGCCACAGGCGACTCTTGTTTCTGATTGGCTGATTTTTAAAATTCTTCTCCTCTGAAACCGCTTGGCCAAATAAACCGAAACTTGGTAGGAAGGTTTGATTTACGGTTGTTTAACGCCACTTTCAACAATTTTTCAGTTATATCGTGGCAGTCATTTGTTGGTTAAGGAAAATGGAGTACCCGGAGAAAACCATCGACCTGTTGCAAGTCACTGACAAACTTTATCAGATAATGCTGTATCGAGTTCACCTCACCAACAATATGGTTCAAACTCACAACTTTAGTGGTTATATTATATATAATAGAATCCAAGAAAGGATAATATTCAAAATTAACTTACTGCTAGAAGCTCTTATCAGTTTTCTGCTTTAAAATTCTAGACAAAATATTGAAATCAGTGAAAAATGACAAGACCTATATAGGTACTGGTTTTAATTTCCTAGATCATTTTACATGTATATTCTAAATAAACAAATGATTTTAAATTGTTTTAACAGTACTCTAGCTAGCAGTCTGCTTAACTCCATTGTGGACTTCTTAGAAACAGGAATTGATGACTTTACAGCTTCATTGTACGATTGGATGAAAGAAGATGATGATGAAGATAATGATGAAAATGGCGAGGAATATCAAGAGGATGAAGATGAAGTAGAAAAGGGTGTAGAATTTGACATTAGAGATACAGATGATGAATTAGATGCTAATAACAGTAATAGAGATGATCATGTAAAGAGAATACAAGAACTTAGGTATAATATTGCTTATTATTTCTTTTAGCCATTGTATTGTCTGTCCTTCTGCTTTAACCCTTTTGGTAACTTCAGACTTGTGTTATAAGGAGTCAATGTGACTGTGATCGTATTCCCCCTGTACAATCAGTGCCTATCACCACTAATATTAACAGTTCTATACATATCTGAAAGATTACAATGTAGCATATTGACATTTCATATAAGTATTTAAGGATAAAAGCAACTTTCATTCAATGTCACAGGATCAGTTATTTTGTACTGCATAAAATGGCTGAGAAATACACTCCAAAGCTCACATTTCTATCCATTTCACAGAGTAAACTTGGTGTCTTGAAATATCGATATTCAGATTATTTTCGGTCGGTTTTCTTTTTTTACTTGTATATATATGGTAAGATTTACATAATTTTTAACTTGTTGTAGGTGATCAGTATTTGGTAGAAGTATTAGTTCATTCTTATTTATCTTTTTAGCTCACCTTGCCAAAAGCAAAGTGAGCTTTTGTCATCACTTGGTGTCCGTAGTCTGTCTTACATCGTCCGTTAACTTTTCACATTTTAATCTTCTCCTCTAAAACCACTAAGCCAAATGAAGTGAAACTTGGTAGGAAGCATCTATGGAAGGTCCTCTATAAAGATTGCACAATTCGTCCTGATCCGTTAACAAACATACCCATCACAGGCAATTCTTGTTTTTGATTGGTCAATTTTATAAAATCTTCTCCTCTGAAACTGCTTGCCCAAATGAACCGAAACTTGGCAGGAAGCATCTATGGAAGGTCCTCTATAAAGATTGCACATTTCGTCCGGATCCGTTAATTAACATGGCCACCATAGGCAATTCTTGTTTCTGATCGGTTGATTTCTAAAAAATCTTCTCCTCTGAAACCGCTTTGCCAAATTTACCGAAACTTGGTAGGAAGCATCTATGGAAGGTCCTCTATAAAGAGGGGACATTTTGTCCCGATCCGTTAACAAACATGGCCGCCACAGGCAATTCTTGTTTCTGATTGGTAATTTTTTTTAAATTCTTCTCCTCTGAAACCGCTTGGCCAAATGAACCGAAACTTGGTCAGAAGCATCTATTGCAGGTCCTCTATAAAATTTTCATATCGTTCCGATTCGCTGACAAACATGGCCACCACAGACAATTCTTGTTTCTGATTGGCCTATTTGTTTAAATCTTCTCCTCTGAAACTGCTTGGCCAAATGAACCGAAACTTGGTTGGAAGCATCTATGGCAGGTCCTCTATAAAGATTGCTCATTTCGTCCCAATCCGTTAACAAACATGGCCACCACAGGCCATTCTTGTTTCTGATTGGTTGATTTCTAAAAAATCTTCTCCTCTGAAACGGCTTGGTCAAATGAATCGAAACTTGGTAGGGTGCATCCTTGGGAGATCCTCTATAAACAGTGCTCATTTCGTCCTGATTCATTAACAAACATGGCCACCACAGGCAATTCTTGTTTCTGATTGATCGATTTCTAAAAATCTTCTCCTCTGAAACTGCGTGGCCAAATGAACCGAAACTTGGTAGGAAGCATCTATGGAAGGTCCTCTATAAAGATTGCTCATTTCGTCCCGATTGGTTAACAGACATGGCCGCCACAGGCAATTCTTGTTTCTGATTGGCTGATTTCTAAAAAATCTTCTCCTCTGTTAAAAGAAAGATAACTCTTGCCTAAACTGTTAAAAGAAAGATAGCTCTTGCCATTATCTCCCTTAGAAATTAACTAATGCTGATATAGTGTAACATGTTTATTCTATACATTACAAGTAGGTATTCACATTTTAATATTCTTTTTAGCAAACATTGCCAAAGGCAATATGATCTTTTGCCATCGTTTGGTGTCCGTCATCTGTCATCCGTTTACTTTTCACATTTTAATCTTCTCCTTTGAAAACCCTCTGCCAAATGAACTGAAACTTGGTAGGAAGCATCTATGGAAGGTCCTCTCTAAAGAGTGCACATTTTGTTATGATCCATTACCAAACATGGCTGCCACAGGCAATTCTTGTTTCTGATTGGCCTATTTGTTTAAATCTTCTCCTCTGAAACTGCTTGGCCAAATGAACCGAAACTTGGTTGGAAACATCTATGGCAGGTCCTCTATAAAGATTGCTCATTTCGTCCCAATCCGTTAACAAACATGGCCACCACAGGCCATTCTTGTTTCTGATTGGTTGATTTCTAAAAAATCTTCTCCTCTGAAACGGCTTGATCAAATGAATCGAAACTTGGTAGGGTGCATCCTTGGGAGATCCTCTATAAACAGTGCTCATTTCGTCCTGATTCATTAACAAACATGGCCACCACAGGCAATTCTTGTTTCTGATTGATCGATTTCTAAAAATCTTCTCCTCTGAAACTGTGTGGCCAAATGAACCGAAACTTGGTAGGAAGCATCTATGGAAGGTCCTCTATAAAGATTGCTCATTTCGTCCCGATTGGTTAACAGACATGGCCGCCACAGGCAATTCTTGTTTCTGATTGGCTGATTTCTAAAAAATCTTCTCCTCTGTTAAAAGAAAGATAACTCTTGCCTAAACTGTTAAAAGAAAGATAGCTCTTGCCATTATCTCCCTTAGAAATTAACTAATGCTGATATAGTGTAACATGTTTATTCTATACATTACAAGTAGGTATTCACATTTTAATATTCTTTTTAGCAAACATTGCCAAAGGCAATATGATCTTTTGCCATCGTTTGGTGTCCGTCATCTGTCATCCGTTTACTTTTCACATTTTAATCTTCTCCTTTGAAAACCCTCTGCCAAATGAACTGAAACTTGGTAGGAAGCATCTATGGAAGGTCCTCTCTAAAGAGTGCACATTTTGTTATGATCCATTACCAAACATGGCTGCCACAGGCAATTCTTGTTTCTGATTGGCCGATTTTTTTTAAATCTTCTCCTCTGAAACCGCTTGGCCAAATGAACCGAAGCTTGGTAGGAAGCATCTATGGAATGTCCTCTATGAAGAATGCTCATTTCGTCCCGATCGGTTAACAAACATGGCTACCACCGAAACTTGGTAGGAAGCATCTATGGAATGTCCTCTATGAAGATTGCTCATTTCGTCCCAATCGGTTAGCAAACATGGCCACCACATGCAATTCTTGTTTCTATCGGTCGATTACTAAAAAATCTTCTCCTTTGAAACTGCTTAGCCATATGAACCGAAACTTGGTAGGAAGCATTTACATGTATGGAAGATTCTGTATTAAATTTCCTCAAAGCAGAATGAAAGGTGAGCGACACAGGCTCAGCCCACTGAAGCCTCTAGTTTAATAATGGTAAAATTGGGAATTAAGAGATAGATAGCGAAATTGTGGTTGAAACTGTGGCTTAAAATACCGAAAAGAAGTTTATTGACAAGGTTCAATATAAATTTTACAAATAAACAACTTTAAATGATTAACAACGAAATTACCAGTTGAACGCAGCCAGTCGAATCAGAGATAAAGGGAGATAAACATGGAGACAGTGAACGTACGAAAGGTAAACAAAGCCGTGTTTATAAGAGTTTAATTATGATAAGACTTGATTAGAATTTATTTAATTTTAACTTCATTTATTTCAACAATTTTTAGTTAAACGATAATAGAAAATCGTTAACCATGAAGAATTTTCTGAAAATAGTGTTTATGTAGGTGCTTTTTTTTTAGCTCAGCGTGCATGTGTGGCCTATATTTGATTGCTATTCAAATATGCCTTTATTTGTATACCGAATAAGGGACGTCATATTAGAATCTGTTACTATGTATCCATGGTAACTATAGATTGTTGAGCTAAACATTCGTCCTTCAGTGTATATTCCAACTAGGCTCATTTCACTCGACCTTAACCTCAATTTCCTGTTTTGTCAAATTTCCACAAATGGTTCCATTCCTCAGTAATAACACATCATATATCCATCATGACTTATAACTTCAGAAATCGTTTGTCATGGAATGTAAATATAAGTCAGTCACTTGTCACCTGTCCTTGACATCATCAATACGTTTCTTTAGCTTTAGTAAATTTGGATCTTGTTTCAAGGTTATATCTGTTTCCCAGCGACCATGATTAGTAAGTCAACCAGAATTAGTATGTCAACCATAATTAGTCAGCACAATTATTCTGGCCACCGTTTAACAAAAGGTCGTAAATCGTAAACTTGGTCATACGACCGTCCTGATGATTTACTTTGTGACTGTTTCACAAAATTTACCGATTTCCAACGTGACATTTTTTGGTCGCAAATTACCAACTGGGTCGGAGCAGTCGTAAATCGTAAAAACAAACATTGAATGTACATAATTACAATGAGGAGTCATGCTATTCCACCACTTCTGCAGGTTGACAACTTAACATCATACCCAAAATAAAATTGATCTCCCTTTACGGTGTGTATAAACTTCATATCAATTGACGTATTGGAATTTCTGCATAAGTCATATTTACAAAAAAGATATTTCTTTTGTGTTTATTTCGTTGCTAAAAAGAAACTATTGGTTATAAGAATCTTTCTAAATAAACAATAAAATCAACCTATTTCTCTCTTTATTGAAAGGAAATCTATCCAGATAAAAACAAAACAAAACGGAACCGTCACGATATAACTGAAATATTGTTGAAAGTGGCGTTAAACACCATCAAACAAACAGAAAAACATTTTAAAAAATGGCTGAAATGTGCGCTTCATTAAACATAATTATGAAATATTATATAAGGAAAAATCTCAGTGACATGATACTTATTGGCACGCATGCAACTACATGCATGTAGATTTCGACTGGCCGAAGGAAAAAACCCCACTGATTTCGTGCTACAATGTTCAATTTTCAATTTCTTGACAGTATTTGGGGAAATTTACTCTCAAGACTGGTATTTTTTGCAAATACCCCTCCCAAACAATGATATATTTGTTTAATTACACCGAATATTATTTAGAACACTGGCTAAATAAATAATACCTTTTGTTTGTCGTTTTCAGGACCTTACATGATGTATCTGTTTAATTCTACCGAATGATGTTACATAAAGCGCACAACTGATAACGTTTTACAAATTTTGTTACAAGCGTCTCGGTGAAAGGTAAAAACGGCAAATACGATTGTTACATAAAACGCACAACTGATAACGTTTTACAAATTTTGTTACAAGCATCTCGGTGAAGGGAAAAAACTGCAAATACTATTTTGCAAATACCATGAAAAAAGTTAAATCTTATGCAAATACACCTACATGAAGTAAAAATTCTGCAAATTCACAATGCAAGGCCTGAATTTGTAAAAAAAAATGACGGCTATTAACCAATCAGAATCCAGCATTCTTATATAAGGTGTAATTAACCAGTTAATGCCCCCTCCCTCTTTTAATGCCTGTCTTATAAAAGAGACAACTGGTTTCATATCATCAGGTGTTCATGGGCTGAGAATGGGAAACAATTTTATTTTCCTTTTTTAGAATTAAATTCATTATATTTATCAAATTTTGTAATTAGAATTTCTCGTATTAATGTGTATCTACTGCCATTTTAATATAATAGAAAATTTCGTTTGGTGTATCGAGTCCAAGTAGAGGCCAGGAGGATTGAAAACCGTACGGTAATTTGATGCAAAGTTTGGTAAAATTATTGTCAGTGACAATGGTTTGATTAAGAATAAAATGCATTTCCCAAAGTATTTATACATGTATGTAGATTATGCAAGATTTGTCCATGTTTGGTTGCCAGTTTGAATTTCGGACCTGGAGAAAAGTAAAAACACCTGTTCGGAACATATTTCAACAAGTTTCAACAAGTACCTTTTAATAGTTCTTTAGAAAAAAAAATTAAAGATTGGCCACCATAACTTGTATATATTTGCGGTCTTGTTTTCATGACCCGTGTGGACCTCAATCATCTTCTTCATAACTGGAAAATTATGAATAACACTATTTGGAAATTTTAAGTCAAGTAGAGTACTTGCTTACTTTTTGGCAAGCTTTTCGAGCCTGTTTCGCAGCGAGTGCAAATTAATTTTATATTTTCCGACAATGTACAGATATTGTGTTTATCCTGCAAAATCAAAAGGTCCAAAACAACTGCCAAATTGTCTGAAAATAGCTGAAACAAGCATTGTTCTAAACGTTTTCAAAGTGGCGTCATCTGTGACGTCACCTACCTGCTTAGTATGCTCTAAAAGTCAGGATTAGGGTGAGCAGAAACAAACATTTCTTTAGGTATGGCCTAGCAGGAATAGTATGTAAATGATATCAAAAAATCAAAATATACTGTTTTTTGTCTGATGTATTAAATGTTTTATTTCAGACATTCATTTCAACAGACTTCTAGAAACTGTAAGAAGCTCTTTAATGAGGCCAGGGAAAGAGCTACTAAAGCTTTGGGATTTGCTAAAGTATTAAGAAAGGTAATTAATTATCTATTTTTGTTATCGATCATATCGTTCTGATCCGTTAACAAATATGGCCACCATAGGCAATTCTTGTTTCTGGTTGGTCAATTTCTAAAAAATCTTCTCCTCTGAAACTGCTTGGCCAAATGAGCCACAACTTGGTAGAAAGCATCTATGGAAGGTCCTCAATAAAGATTGCTAATTTTGCTAAATTTCATCTAGATCCGCTAGCAAGCATTGCTGCCATTGCCAATTTTTGTTTCTGGTTGGTCAATTTCTAAAAATCTTCTTCTTTGAAATCGCTTAGCCAAATAAACTGAAACTTAGTGGAAACCATCTATGGAAGGTCCTCTATAAAGATTGCTAATTTTGCCCTGATCCATTAACAAACATTGCCGCCATTGCCAATTCTTGTTTCTGGTTGGTTGATTTCTAATAATCTTCTCCTCTGAACCCACTTGGCCAAATAAAGCAAAATTGTACAGGAAACATCTATGGAAGGTTCTCTCTAAGATTTCCTCATTTCATCCCGATTGGGCCAAAACATGGTCACTATGGGCAATTCTTGTTTCTGATTGATTGAAATTTAAAAAATCTTCTCCTCTTGAATTATGAGGCCCAATGAATTGTTACTTTGTAGGAATGATGTATGGGAGATCCTGTACACAATTTCCATATTTTGTGCTGATCATACATTTGTACAACTTATATGGCTGCCATAGGCTTCTTATTTGTGATCTAAGCCAAATAAAAAGAAAATCTTCTCTAAAACCATTTGGCCATATTAATTGAAATTTGTTAGGAAGCACCTGTGGAAGGTTCTGTATAAAGTTTCCTCAAAACAAAACGACAGGTGAGTGACACAGACTCTACCCACTGAGCCTCTAGTTTTCATTTTGATATTATTTGACAAATATAAAATAAAAAACTCTCGAAATGATATTACTTGATATGATATTTTTTATTGATTAATTGTTTGTAGCTATTTATCAGTTTAAAAAAGTCTTAATATAAACATTTAACTGGATTCAGTAATTAATTAGATAAGATGTAACACTGAAGGGAGATTATTTTTACCCTGACCAATGATTTTTAGCAGCTTATAAATCAATAAGTACTCTATGGAAATTCGATGTATTCCTAGAAATTTGATATTTCTTTTCAGTTTCAATTTAATGTTATACATTTTTTCAATAGAAAGTCATGATATACTCTCAAATTGTAGCCACCAGCTTTAGTTAAAAATAGCACTGGCAGATAAATTTATGTTGTAAATCTCTTTATTTACTTTGAATAAGCTTTGTGTGTCTGGGAATGTTGGCTTCTGGCGGGAGATTGTACTATATCTAGAAGGTCCTACATCTTAGGTCAATATGGCCATGGTGTTCCCATATATTTACAGTGTGTGGATATCAAATAAACATAGTGTACATATCATGAACTTGCTACCTTTAATTAGATACAATCTACTGAATAAATAGAGAACATTTATTTTGAAGAGGTTTATATAAAATAATTAATTACAGTTGATAATAAAATTCCATTTCTGTCTCAAAATTAAATAAGGACGTCAAACCCCAAAGAGAAATGGACTGTTCCTGAAATACAATTTTGAGAAATTAAGTAACCTGTTTTTATAAGTAAGTTTAACTAATCAGAGAATATAATAAAAGTGTAATAAATGAAGATAATATTGGTCAGTAGAGAAGTACTGGACATGGGTAATTATGGTATTATATTACACCACTGATAGACAGATAAGCTCCTCCCCACTAATTATTTATAGAAATTTTACAACATGTGCTTTTATGAAAATTGGAGGTTATATTTTTATATGAACAACAAATGTCCAAAACTACAAGAAAAGATAATTATGAAAAAGATCACATTTGCCCCTAGTGCTACCTTAATTTTAACTTTTTCTGCTCAAAATTGGTGGTCATTAGTGATAAGGTTACTAAGTTTGATGTTTAAAATGTGGTCAGTGGCAGGAGTTAATTTTAAACTAAATTGAGGTGATGCTCAAGGTGTCTGTATGTATAAAACTGGTGGTAATTTGTGAGGAGGTCGTATAATAGAGCGAGTACTGTAATGAATATATGTAATCACCTTCTTGTAAGGCTATTCATTCTATAATGATAGAAAGGGCCCATACTACACATTCCAGTGTACTTGTTATCTTGACTTTTGTGCGAGTTGTCAGAGCTTTTATTTTGTCTTTGTTGGACAATTATACTTGTATTTCAACAGTAGCCTCCCCTCTTATAAGGCCATATTTTCTGCAGTGTCATTTCTGACTCTTGATGTGGACAATTTAGTAGTATTTTACTATCTCAAAGCATCTGTGTTTGTATTTACAAAACTGTATAGACAAGTGATTCAGAACTTTTTCAGAATGCAACTTTTTTATATGTACAATTTTCTTTTTTTTGAATCAGTCCTTAAATTAAAAAGAACACAGAAGAATAACAATAAAATCGTTATTACTGTGATAATGTTTGTCCGTTACTTATGACAGTACGGTGATTTTCTCCTGGTTCTCTGGTTTCCTCCTCCAATAAAACTGATCACCACGATATAACTGAAATGTTGTGGAAAGTGGCGTAAAACACCATAAACCATAAACCATCCACTAAATCATTAGTGAAATACTGTTCATTATTGTTTCACATAAAATCTTAATTTGTCATGTTGTAGTTGAGGAAACCTCCAGTTTTATTCTGAGATATCCAAGTATTGGATTTATCTGGTATAAATTAAACTGAAAGTTACTTCTAAGGGAAAAACAAACTGAAAGTTACATCTAAGGGACTAAATCTTTTACTTCCTGCTATACTTCCTACTATCTATAGAAATGATTTATCAGAGTTTTGGAGAAAAAGCAAGGTTCAGTGGTATGGGTGAAAGTGTAAATCCAAAGTTAAATGTTTTGAATTATTATACTATTTTATTTCAGGATCTTGAAATAGCTGCAGATTTCAACATAGTTGTAAATACAGTAGATCTACTAGACAGACTAAAAGAATCTAGCCATGCTATGGTAGGTATAACAAGGAATGGGTTAGTGTTCTGGGTGTTTAACACCAACATAATCTAGGTATAACAAGGAATGGGTTAGTGTTCTGGGTGTTTAACACCAACATAATTTAGGTATAACAAGGAATGGGTTAGTGTTCTGGGTGTTTAACACCAACATAATTTAGGTATAACAAGGAATGGGTTAGTGTTCTGGGTGTTTAACACCAACATAATTTAGGTATAACAAGGAATGGGTTAGTGTTCTGGATGTTTAACACCAACATAATTTAGGTATAACAAGGAATGGATTAGTGTTCTGGGTGTTTAACACCAACATAATTTAGGTATAACAAGAAATGGGTTAGTGTTCTGGATGTTTAACACCAACATAATTTAGGTATAACAAGAAATGGGTTAGTGTTCTGGGTGTTTAACACCAACATAATTTAGGTATAGCAAGAAATGGGTTAGTGTTCTGGGTGTTTAACACCAACATAATTTAGGTATAGCAAGGAATGGGTTAGGGTTCTGGGTGTTTAACACGAACATAATTTAGGTATAACAAGAAATGGGTTAGTGTTCTGGGTGTTTAACTCCAACATAATCTAACCATGCTATGGTAGATATAACAAGGAATGGGTTAGTGTTCTGGGTGTTTAACTCCAACATAATCTAACCATGCTATGGTAGGTATAACAAGGAATGGGTTAGGGTTCTGGGTGTTTAACACCAACATAATTTAGGTATAACAAGAAATGGGTTAGTGTTCTGGGTGTTTAACACCAACATAATTTAGGTATAGCAAGAAATGGGTTAGTGTTCTGGGTGTTTAACACCAACATAATTTAGGTATAGCAAGGAATGGGTTAGGGTTCTGGGTGTTTAACACGAACATAATTTAGGTATAGCAAGAAATGGGTTAGTGTTCTGGGTGTTTAACACCAACATAATTTAGGTATAGCAAGGAATGGGTTAGGGTTCTGGGTGTTTAACACGAACATAATTTAGGTATAACAAGAAATGGGTTAGTGTTCTGGGTGTTTAACTCCAACATAATCTAACCATGCTATGGTAGGTATAACAAGGAATGGGTTAGTGTTCTGGGTGTTTAACACCAACATAATTTAGGTATAACAAGGAATGGGTTAGTGTTCTGGATGTTTAACACCAACATAATTTAGGTATAACAAGGAATGGGTTAGTGTTCTGGGTGTTTAACACCAACATAATTTAGGTATAACAAGAAATGGGTTAGTGTTCTGGATGTTTAACACCAACATAATTTAGGTATAACAAGAAATGGGTTAGTGTTCTGGGTGTTTAACACCAACATAATTTAGGTATAGCAAGAAATGGGTTAGTGTTCTGGGTGTTTAACACCAACATAATTTAGGTATAGCAAGGAATGGGTTAGGGTTCTGGGTGTTTAACACGAACATAATTTAGGTATAACAAGAAATGGGTTAGTGTTCTGGGTGTTTAACTCCAACATAATCTAACCATGCTATGGTAGGTATAACAAGGAATGGGTTAGTGTTCTGGGTGTTTAACACCAACATAATTTAGGTATAACAAGAAATGGGTTAGTGTTCTGGGTGTTTAACACCAACATAATTTAGGTATAACAAGGAATGGGTTAGTGTTCTGGATGTTTAACACCAACATAATTTAGGTATAACAAGAAATGGGTTAGTGTTCTGGGTGTTTAACTCCAACATAATCTAACCATGCTATGGTAGGTATAACAAGGAATGGGTTAGTGTTCTGGGTGTTTAACACCAACATAATTTAGGTATAACAAGAAATGGGTTAGTGTTCTGGGTGTTTAACACCAACATAATTTAGGTATAACAAGGAATGGGTTAGTGTTCTGGATGTTTAACACCAACATAATTTAGGTATAACAAGAAATGGGTTAGTGTTCTGGGTGTTTAACTCCAACATAATCTAACCATGCTATGGTAGATATAACATGGAATGGGTTAGTGTTCTGGGTGTTTAACTCCAACATAATCTAACCATGCTATGGTAGGTATAACAAGGAATGGGTTAGGGTTCTGGGTGTTTAACACCAACATAATTTAGGTATAACAAGAAATGGGTTAGTGTTCTGGGTGTTTAACACCAACATAATTTAGGTATAACAAGGAATGGGTTAGTGTTCTGGGTGTTTAACACCAACATAATTTAGGTATAACAAGAAATGGGTTAGTGTTCTGGGTGTTTAACTCCAACATAATCTAACCATGCTATGGTAGGTATAACAAGGAATGGGTTAGTGTTCTGGGTGTTTAACACCAACATAATTTAGGTATAACAAGAAATGGGTTAGTGTTCTGGGTGTTTAACACCAACATAATTTAGGTATAACAAGGAATGGGTTAGTGTTCTGGATGTTTAACACCAACATAATTTAGGTATAACAAGAAATGGGTTAGTGTTCTGGGTGTTTAACTCCAACATAATCTAACCATGCTATGGTAGGTATAACAAGGAATGGGTTAGTGTTCTGGGTGTTTAACACCAACATAATTTAGGTATAACAAGAAATGGGTTAGTGTTCTGGGTGTTTAACTCCAACATAATCTAACCATGCTATGGTAGGTATAACAAGAAATGGGTTAGTGTTCTGGGTGTTTAACTCCAACATAATCTAACCATACTATGGTAGGTATAACAAGGAATGGGTTAGGGTTCTGGGTGTTTAACACCAACATAATTTAGGTATAACAAGAAATGGGTTAGTGTTCTGGGTGTTTAACACCAACATAACCTAACCATGCTATGGTAGGTATAACAAGAAATGGGTTAGTGTTCTGGGTGTTTAACACCAACATAACCTAACCATGCTATGGTAGGTATAACAAGAAATGGGTTAGTGTTCTGGGTGTTTAACACCAACATAACCTAACCATGCTATGGTAGGTATAACAAGAAATGGGTTAGTGTTCTGGGTGTTTAACACCAACATAACCTAACCATGCTATGGTAGGTATAACAAGGAATGGGTAAGGGTTCTGGGTAAAACACTTTTTTTTTTTAATTTGAATGTGTCAAACAGTCACCATTGAATAATCATACATATGTGTTGAAAGGTATATTAACCTGTGTATTGTGTACATTTTAGGTGATGGCTCCATTAAATCCAGGTTACCTCATGTTTATTCCTGAAAAGATAATGAACAATCGCCAACTTATTCTACAGTTACTGAATGTCACTTGTGGTAGGGAGGATGTTACAAGGACACACTCTGAAGGTCACAAAGAGGAGGGCTATCTGTTGATGGTCAGGTGTGAAGGGGGAAGGGACCAGAAAGCTGAATGTCCAATCTGGAATGGGAATTCTGTCAAAGTTGAGCCTACTGCTGAGACTACTATAGCATTATCTCATATTGAGGTACAATATGTAATGTTTATAGCTGATGTTTTGTTATGATGTATTTATCATTATTACACTTGAGTATGTTGGGTACAGGGTTGTTTGACTTGTGCATAATAAGCTGGGTTTAATTGTCATTATTAAGGAATAATGATTTTCATTGTATTACACTTGAGATAAAATGTAGTCATTAGTTCAACTGCTTTATTAAAATGTACTGTAATAGTAGTCAAGATAAAATGTAGTCATTAGTTCAACTGCTTTATTAAAATGTACTGTAATAGTAGTCAAGATAAAATGTAGTCATTAGATCAACTGCTTTATTAAAATGTACTGTAATAGTAGTCAAGATAAAATGTAGTCATTAGATCAACTACTTTATTAAAATGTACTGTAATAGTAGTCAAGATAAAATGTAGTCATTAGTTCAACTGCTTTATTAAAATGTACTGTAATAGTAGTCAAGATAAAATGTAGTCATTAGATCAACTACTTTATTAAAATGTACTGTAATAGTAGTCAAGATAAAATGTAGTCATTAGTTCAACTGCTTTATTAAAATATACTGTAATAGTAGTCAAGATAAAATGTAGTCATTAGATCAACTGCTTTATTAAAATGTACTGTAATAGTAGTCAAGATAAAATGTAGTCATTAGATCAACTGCTTTATTAAAATATACTGTAATAGTAGTCAAGATAAAATGTAGTCATTAGATCAACTGCTTTATTAAAATATACTGTAATAGTAGTCAAGATAAAATGTAGTCATTAGATCAACTGCTTTATTAAAATATACTGTAATAGTAGTCAAGATAAAATGTAGTCATTAGTTCAACTGCTTTATTAAAATGTACTGTAATAGTAGTCAAGATAAAATGTAGTCATTAGATCAACTACTTTATTAAAATATACTGTAATAGTAGTCAAGATAAAATGTAGTCATTAGTTCAACTGCTTTATTAAAATGTACTGTAATAGTAGTCAAGATAAAATGTAGTCATTAGATCAACTACTTTATTAAAATGTACTGTAATAGTAGTCAAGATAAAATGTAGTCATTAGTTCAACTGCTTTATTAAAATATACTGTAATAGTAGTCAAGATAAAATGTAGTCATTAGTTCAACTGCTTTATTAAAATATACTGTAATAGTAGTCAAGATAAAATGTAGTCATTAGATCAACTGCTTTATTAAAATGTACTGTAATAGTAGTCAAGATAAAATGTAGTCATTAGATCAACTGCTTTATTAAAATATACTGTAATAGTAGTCAAGATAAAATGTAGTCATTAGATCAACTGCTTTATTAAAATATACTGTAATAGTAGTCAAGATAAAATGTAGTCATTAGATCAACTGCTTTATTAAAATATACTGTAATAGTAGTCAAGATAAAATGTAGTCATTAGATCAACTGCTTTATTAAAATATACTGTAATAGTAGTCATTTGATTTAGTATTTTAATACTAATAACAGATTTAGAAAAAAAGGACTTTTTAAATCTCTTTAGGTGCAAGGCTTACTATTGGTTGTGATAAATGCAGGACATTTGACAACACAAAGGAAAGAATTTGAAGGACATGCTGGTAAAACTGTTGAACTTGTTAATGAACAAACATCATGTCACCAAGCCATAGCTGAATCTCTGGCAGAACTTAAGGTATAAAATCTTGTACTTTTTCTGTGAATTACTAGGTAAATGAGGGTTTGTATGGATATACATTGTAATTTTACATAGAATGGGAGAAAGTGTAAAGATTGTTTTTCTTAGAAAAAAAAAAGAAAGGATAATGAAACTAAACTGTGCCGTGATGATCATTTGATAGATTTGTTCAAAGTTTAAGGTTTGAATCCTGCTCAGAAAACTCATCTGTGTATAACAACAGGCACAAGCTTGCCTTAGAACTCTATGGAAATTTGTTTTAAGAATTCATGATTTATTACAAAGTAAGCTGTGAATGATCATTGTATAAAGTATGATCACCAATATTGGCCATTGTTTAACAGAGAGCCTCTTGTTTTGCTTAAAAATAGGACTGAGTGGCCAATTGGTTAATGTCGACACCACTGATATGGGGTCGTGACCTTATACCCACTTCTAGCATTATTATTTCCAGACTACTCCTCTATAGGGAGGGATTCACTGATCAGTTTGTTATGTCTTGGGGCTAGCTTTTGTGTTCGGAATAGACAGGCATTTGATTAATGCAGGTTTGATTAACAAAGATTTTCCACATTGGGACTTTATTTAAAGTTCCAGTTATACCAGGTTCTGTTTTTATGGAGGTTTCTGTTTATTAGGTTTTCATTGTATTTGGGTAGCATGGTATTGTATCATTAGTAAGTGTGCAAGTCTGTCAGTAAAACAACTGTTGCCATGGTATTGTACCATTAGTAAGTGTGCAAGTCTGTCAGTAAAACAACTGTTGCCATGATATAGCTGAAATATTGCTGAAAATGGCATTCAACACCAAAAATCAATCGATCAGTAAAACTGCTACAGTTTCTATTCTCTGTGTAATTGACATCCCTAAGTTTATGACATCTGTGTTTTGTTTCTGTTATAGTCGGCAGCTGTAGAACTTCAAGAGAAAGTGGTATTAGCCATTAAACAAGTTGATGAGAAGTTAAATTTTGAAGACATTGCCAACCTAGAAGACAATGAAAAGTATCATCTTCTACAACTATACAGAGAAACCATGCTTAAAGGATTTAACTTTGGTTTCGAGGTATGAGTAAACTACTTTAAGAAAATATTTGTATTGCAAATGAACAGAGAAAATATATTTGTTTCAAAGAAGTTTTCAAAGGTTGTCTGTCATTCATATACAGTAGTCCCCTTCTTATAAGTCCACCTATTCTGCAATAAAGAAGTGGTCTAATAGGAAGGGTGGCCTCTCTTGAGGTGGACAATTTAGTATCAGTTTACTATCTCAGTGCATCTAAAATCTGGCTTGATAAAAGAGGTGACCTTCGGTGGGAGCTGCCTTATGATTTGTCAACCCTCTTAAAAATGTGTTAAGAAAGATTGCTAATTTTAATTTCATTGTCTATATTAAATTTAGTAGTAACTGTATCAATTAATTACTTCAAAAATGATTACATGTGTACAAATCTTAGATAACTACAGAAGATAACTAACTACATAGATTTTATTTCACAAAATTAAAAAGGTGATTAATAGGGATACATCAGGTTCCATCTAAACAAGAAATGCTTGATCTGTTGTACAAATCAATCAATACAACATATAAATCCATATGTTTATGATATTTGGGGGTAATAGATCTTCTACCTCCACTTCTAACTAATACTGACCCTCTTCAACAAGAATTACATCAGAGGTTGTACATGAGAATTGAAAAAGGATAAAACTATTGACAGGTTTTATAGATTAGTATCTGATAGAGGAGACAGCAATCTTTGAATGTTTCAACTGATTGACTTAAGACTGCTGCAGTGAGTCCAGTGACTTAAGACTGCTGCAGTGAGTCCAGTGACTTAAGACTGCTGCAGTGAGTCCAGTGACTTAAAACTGCTGCAGTGAGTCCAGTGACTTAAAACTGCTGCAGTGAGTCCAGTGACTTAAGACTACTGCAGTGAGTCCAGTGACTTAAGACTATGGGCTGCTGCAGTGAGTCCAGTCAGATATTGTACAATGGAGAAGAAAATGTTATACAATTGTATTACTCCTTTTGTAAAACTGCTGTACAATGACAGAATAAATAGGCAAATCTTTTAAAGTGCTGCCATATTTCTTTGTCGGTCGGTGACAAGTGATAGTCTGAACTAAAGTATTTTGGTGCTTCCAATTTTTTCTATTTATTTCATATAAAACTATAATTTAAAAAACAAAATTATGCTGAAGTCTATTCTTGTCCAGTGTTGATGTTTTTTTTCATCAGCATAATTTTAAAAAATATGCCAATTGCACTTGTCCAGGGACAAGTGAAAATTAAATACAGTCCACTTTAAAAACCCATTTTATACATTTTCTTGACATTTCACATTGATAAATATTACATACAATATACAGAGCAAACAATATTTATTACTAATACAAAACAAGAAATATATATAGAGTAAAATACAAAAAAGGGAGCACTCGACTCGCAGGCGCAAGTGATAAAGTTTACCATTTGCTTGCCCATGGTTCTCTCTGGGTACTCCCGCTTCTTCAACCACTAAAACTGGTCGCCATTATATAGCTGAAATATTGCTGAAAGTGGCGTTAAGCGCAATAAATCAATCAATCAATCTATATTGTATTACAGTATCTGAAGGAAGTAACGAGGCTTGTGACGGGTGAACCTAGACAAAAGCTGGGAACACGTCTTGTTAGTTTTGCCAAACAATGGATGCAGTTTGTGATGGAGAAGTGTGATAAAGGAAGAGGAATGAGACCAAAGTAAAATATTACACTCATAAAAACAATATCATTAATGAAAATTTAACAAAAAAATGTTCAACTTTAAAATTAAGTTTTTTTTTCATTCTCCTTTTTTCTTTCTTTAATATTTCTGCATTAAGCCTCAATGATATATATATATATATATATATATATATATATATATATATAAAATCTAAAATAATAAAGCTTCCATTGGTTAGATTTAATTTCTGTCTTAGGGCTTTTCCAGAAAAAAATACCTGGGTGGGGGGGGTCGGAACTCCGTCAATAATTTGGGGTTCTACCACCAGAATTTTAATTATTTTTGGGGTACCACCATATAAATATAAATACTTAAAATGACCCCCACCTAGAAAACTAAGAAATTAAATTTGAAACAAATCTGTAATACTGTTTAATGGCAGTAATGCAAGTACAAGTGTGACCTATAAAGTGTGTTGTTTATCTATTTTTGAGGGGGAGGGTTTAAAACCAGGACAGGTATTTTCCAGTACGTTTATAGGTATAACTTTTGAACGGAATGAGGTATTTTCCTGATGTAAATTCCATAATAAAGAAGATATTAAAGGCTTTAATTTGATTAAGTTTTAAAAAAATATTGACATTTGATACCTTAAATCGTGGCAGGACAGTATTTTTGGATAAATACTTTTTGAGAAATCGTGCCATTTGACCACGTTTCGTTTTCGACTGGTACCTTTTATCTCGGAACCCAGGAACGAAAATAAAAGAACCAGGTACCAGTTCATCATTCGTATTTCTCCATCTTTTACATAACATATCATTCGGAAGATAAAGGGAAACAATTTGGCTTAAAAATAACGCAAAAGAAGCGAAATCGCGGAACAAACAACCGAATATTATACACCGTTTAACGAACAACACAGTGACATGACTTGCCGGCAAGTAGGTCTATTTTAATATATCAAAATGGTAAAAATACCGACAACTGCGATTAATTAAATAGAAATTTGACAACAACCCCCAGAAAAGAAATACGTTTTACGTCCCCCAACTAGATAAAAAAAATCAATTGCATTCCAACCCTACCGGGTATTTTTTCCTGGAAAAGCCCTTAGTGTTTCTTATCTAAAAGTATATATTGCATTTATGAACTGACTGCTACTTTCTGCAGCAGCTGGATTAATTTGATGAATATTTTTTTTAAATTCATTTTCAGATGGGCAAGTCATGGGTTAGATTTTCTAACAGTTGCCTGTCAGCCTGTAGTGTTAGCTGGGTTAACAGAAAAAGAATTTCAGGTAGTTAAAACAGATTAATATAAGTTATCATTCTTGTTTCTTAATACCTTAATTATTCATTAATCATAAATATTTTATATAATTTGTGTTTTGTATATATGTGATGAATTAATTGATATAATATGTTTACAGTAGGTAGTTGATAAAAAATAATTTGAATGAGAAAAAATATGTTGTGAAATAATGATGACATGTCTTCATTGGTACAACGACATGTTCACAGTGTTATACCCTAGACTGATCGTAAATATATAGCATAACAGTGAAACTTTTCTATAGAAAAACAATAAGCAAGTATTAAGGTAGATGTTGGTTTTTCTTCCTATAAATCTTTATTTAAATTTACATTGGTCAATGTCCAAAATAAACACATGATAACGTTAGGATTTTTTTACTTATGAATTAATCAGAACAGATTATTCAAAAATATATACAGAGAATAATTATGCAATAAAATTATTTTAAATATCAATATATATTTTTTTTTAGGATTTGAAGCACAGTATAAATAATTGTATATCTCATGTGATAGGAACAGCTGACCGTAATGTCCCTGTCAGCCCCACTCATGGTAAGTATCTCATGTGATAGGAATAGCTGACCGTAATGTCCATGTCAGCCCCACTCATGGTAAGTATCTCATGTGATAGGAACAGCTGACCGTAATGTCCCTGTCAGCCCCACTCATGGTAAGTATCTCATGTGATAGGAACAGCTGACCGTAATGTCCCTGTCAGCCCCACTCATGGTAAGTATCTCATGTGATAGGAACAGCTGGCCGTAATGTCCCTGTCAGCCCCACTCATGGTAAGTATCTCGTGATAGGAACAGCTGACCATAATGTCCCTCTCAGCCCCACTCATGGTAAGTATCTCATGTGATAGGAACAGCTGACCGTAATGTCCCTGTCAGCCCCACTCATGGTAAATATCTCATGTGATAGGAACAGCTGACCATAATGTCCCTGTCAGCCCCACTCATGGTAAGTATCTCATGTGATAGGAACAGCTGACCATAATGTCCCTGTCAGCCCCACTCATGGTAAATATTTCATGTGATAGGAACAGCTGACCATAATGTCCCTGTCAGCCCCACTCATGGTAAATATATCATGTGATAGGAACAGCTGACCGTAATGTCCCTGTCAGTCTTTTGCCTACTCTTTTTTTAAATCTACATATGATGTCTAATGTGTATATCACCCACCCATATCTGCCAGCTGAGGATGTACTGAGCAGTTGTGTAAACCTTCAATTAATAGTACATGTATGTTATCAAAAATTGCTTTTTTTATTAACCAGGTTCCATTCATCCTACACGGTCACAAGGTTCTGACTTAGGAACTGGGAGATCCTACATGAGATTTCCATCTTGGCCAAACACAGACACAGGGATCAAGAGATCAAGCTCAACAGTTTCATCCAAATCAGACACTGTTTCCTCTCCTCAGAGTGCTGGTTCAGATACAAGTAAGAACACTATTGCATGCTTAACTGGTCTGTTGTTGAACTTGTGATTAAGCTAATCATATGATTAGCCCTAATTACATTTTTAATTCTTAATCACATACTTAGCTAATGCAATGATTAAATTCTGTTGCTGAACTGTTTTTAATCAATGTATTAACTAATCATATTTTAAATCATTGCATTAGCTAACTATGTGATTAGGATTTAAAGATGTAATTAGGGCTAATCATATGATTAGCTTAATCACAAGTTCAACAACGGATCTGGATGTTATTTACTTTCATAATACTACATTGGTCAAGTCTTATAATTCAAGGCATTATTTAAACATTTGTAGCATCACTTTGAAATTTTTAATTATGTTTGAAAACGTTATAAATTGAAAAAAAAATTCTGTTTTTCTTGAATGATTTTGATTTCATATTTTTTAATAAATAATTAATATGTTTGAAGTGCAAATAATATTATACATAATGCATTTTTGTCTAGAATTTAAAAAGAATTGTTCATGTAGCTATTTCTGTATATTTTTTATTTTCATGTTCTTTTTATTTTTTATTTCTTGTGAAAATGGATACATAAAGTATATAAAAAATAAAATAAAAGACAGCTAGGTAGATAACTCTTGCTTGTTATGTATGATACTTATAAACATAACACTAACTAGGAGAAAATGAGTCCACAACCACAAATTACAAGACAATAAAAAAAAATTGAAATTTTGATTTGGATGAACATTTAATTTGGCATTGGAAAAAAACAAATGTGATATAAATATCCTGGGGGAAAACCTACTTTCACCTCTAGTAAATAGTGTGTTCTACTTATATGGGTCATTATCAAAATACACACACTTTTCTGTTATTACGCAATTAAAAGAAAAATATCAACCAAACTGATTGGAGAAAACATGTTTTGCATGAAGGCACATCAGCTTTCTATAGTTTTACCATCTAAATTCAGATTGGTCCAATTGCGAATTTATACTTGCTACACGAAGACCTGTTTTTTCCTTGGTGTTACGTTTTATTTTTCCAGAATTACTTACTTCTGATCAATTGTACTATTCAGATGTAATGATTTTATTCGATCTTTATATTATTAGCTCACCTTGCCAAAGGTAATGTGAGCATTTGCCATCACTTGGCGTCCATCGTCTATCGTCCATTAACTTTTCACATTTTAATCTTCTCCTCTGAAACCCCTTAGCCAAATGAACTGAAACTTGGTAGGAAGCATCTATGGAAGGTCCTCTATAAAGTTTGCTCATTTCGTCCCGATCCATTAACAAACATGGCTGCCACATGCAATTCTTGTTCCTGATTGGCCAATTTTTTAAAATCTTCTCCTCTGAAACCACTTGGCCAAATGAACCGAAGCATGATAGGAAGCATCTATGGAAGGTCCTCTGTAAAGATTGCTCATATTGTCCTGATTCGTTAACAAACATGGCCACCACAGGCGACTCTTGTTTCTGATTGGCTAATATTTGAAAATCGTCGCCTCTGAAACCGTTTGGCCAAATGAACCGAAACTTGGTAGGAAACATCTTTGGAAGGTCCTCTGTAAAGATTGGTTGATTTCTAAAAAATCTTCTCCTCTGAAACCGCTTAGCCTAATGAAACTTGGTAGGTATCATCTATGGGCGGTCCTCTATAAAGATTGCTCATTTTGTTCTGATCCATTAACAAACATGGCTGCCACAGGCAATTCTTGTTTCTGATTGGTCGATTTCTAAAATTCTTCTCCTCTGAAACCGCTTGGCCAAATGAACTAAAACTTGGTAGGAAGCATCTATGGAAGGTCCTCTATAAAGATTGCTCATTTCGTCCCGATCCATTTACAAACATGGCCGCCACAGGAGATTTTTGTTTCTGATTGTCTGATTTTTAAAATTCTACCCCTCTGAAACCGCTTGGCCAAATGAACCGAAACTTGGTAGGAAACATCTATGGAAGGTCCTCTATAAAGATTTCTCATTTCGTCCCGATCCGTTAACAAACAGGGCCGCCACAGGCAATTCTTGGTTCTGATTGGTTGATTTCTAAAAATCTTTTTCTCTGAAAGCGCTCTGCCAAATTAACCGAAACTTGATGGGAAGCAACTATGGAAGGGCCTCTATAGGCATTGCTCATTTCGCTTTGATCCGTGGACAAACATGGCCACCATAGGCAATGCTTGTTTCTGATTGGTCAATTTCTAAAAATCTTCTTCTCTGTAACTGCTTAGCCAAATGAACCGAAACTTTGTAGGAAACATATATGGAAGGTGCTCTATAAAGATTGCTAATTTTGTCCCGATCTGTTAACAAACATGGCTGCCATAGGCAATTCTTGTTTCTGGTTGGTCTGAGGGAGTGCTTCATATCTAAAAATATTATTTTTCATGGTGGTTTTCCCGACTGCATATTATGTGAATATGTCATTGTAATGTAGGAAAAACTAATAGGCTAAAGCAAAACGGGAACGAAAATATTTGATGTCACCAAAATATGAACAGGAAAAAGTGCATGTATTTTGATAATGACCCATATCATTGTTGTACTTACAAGTTCACACACACTCTGTGTTGCATGATGCTCACTTTACTAATGTACACATAAGCTACTGTCTTGCAATAAGCAGAAAATCTAACTCGAGTTTCTCATTTGTAAATACTCTTTTATACTTCATATTACAAAATATTATGTGAAATATTGTTGAAAATGGAGGTAAACACAATAACCCCTACACAATATTATGTGTTAAAAGGCACATTTTATACTGGAATTCATTTTTAAATGATCTTCTATTTACGACTAATTTATCAACAAATTTTTAAATACTGATTTTTCTTGTTTTCATAAATTCTACCAAACAACTATCTCACCATTAAGTTCACTTTTAGCAATTAGAAGTTTATTGAATTTTGTCAAACTAGAAAAACTAATTGTGACAAAATTAAGTTAAAAATTAAATACATTCAATCCATTCCTAGCAAACTTTTGGACATTTTGACAGTTAGCTATGACCTTCTTTAACAGTTTGAAGTATAAATGAGTAAACCTAATTCTATACATACTAAGTGGAAATTTTTGTAAAACTAACGTCAGATTAATTGTCAGGATTTCATTTTTGGTCAACATGAATTCAAATTTTAACTGCAGATTCATGACAATGAATAGTTCTACATATCTTCCAAGTTTTTATAGGCAAATTAATTTTTCTGTTGATTTATACGATTATGCAAATTAGGCTTTAATGATAAAAAAAAATCACACTTAAAATCTTCTTAGAAACTAAGCCAAAGTAAACCAATTGGGATCGAGAAAGGTCGATCCACTTTCAAAATTGTGTATGACAACTCAACTCACCATAATAAGTGATCAATTATGTTCCTATTAAAGTGGGCTGTCATGATCATATGGTAGTTGGATTGATAACTACCTAGGCAATCATCTATCACCACTAATGTTAAGAGTTCCAATCCCACTCAGGCGAGGGCTACTCGATACTGTGATAAAGTTTGTCCAGTAACTTACGACAAGATAGGTGGTTTTCTCCGGATACTCCGGTTTCCTCCATCAATAAAACGGACAGCCACTATATAACTGAAATATTGTTGAAAAGGACATTAAACACTATAACCCTAACTTATTCAAAGTTTTAATTTCTCATTTTAATCAGAAATGTTAGATAATTGTGATTTTCTGTACAGAGTTTAACTTAAGACCCTAGGATAAACTTGACAACATTACCAGTGTTTAGAAAATAAACAAATTAGGCTGAAATACATTTACAAATCTGATTTGAAATCATTTGGTTAAACTTTATCAAATTTATGTTCATCCCTTAAAATCCCTTTTATTATTGATCGCAATATTGTAAATTTACCACATAAATCCACATAGCTTTATAGGCTGTATGTCTTAAGATTACTCCTTTGACTCATCTGCTGTTTATGATATACCTGTCATGGTAGAGACATTAGATTTAGGTGATATACAGACATTTACGTTAGTTTTATATGTACATATACATGTACTTGTTTTGTTCAGACCTTTTTCCTGTGGATAACTCTGTGTTGTTTGCTTAAAGACCCTTTCCCAGAATTTTTAAAATGTGTTAAAATTGCTGTTCTCAGATATGCTGTTATCTGAAGACTATTTCAGACTTAATTTGGTGGTCTAAACTAAATGAAGTCGTCCTGATATGTATGAAATATTTATTTTAATTATTTAAAAAAATATATAATTCTTTTGTAGATTTTTGACCAAGTTTTACAAAAAATTTCCACATTTTTTTTTTAAGACTTGAGAATAAATATATAGTAGAATAAAAGGCTAGCCATTGTTTTCAGGAAGCTCCAAACGCAGTTCACTAGAATCGATGGCAGATGTAGAGTCCTGTATATACGATGGCGAGGATGGTGGTTTGATTTTCGATATTTATCATCGTCGTCGCAGTAGAGGTAGATTGCACATTTTGTTGTCTATTTTTATCTCGCTGAATTATATTGTCCAAAATTTAATCGATGAAAAGAAATCTAACCACCAAACTGAATTTTGAAAAGAACTTTATGGATATTTATATATAATTTTATATATATTCTTAATGAAATGTACATGCTTGCATGAAAATAAAAATATATATATATTATATTTCCTGTGTAATGGTGTTCAACACCACTTTCAACAATATTTCAGTTAAATCGTGGTGGTCTGTTTTATTGGTGGCGAAAACCGGAGAAAACCACTGACCTGTCGCAAATCACTGACAAACTTTATCACATAATGTTGTATCGGGTACACCTGACCTGAGCAGGATTTGAACAGGGTTATTGTTATATTTAAGAAAATCAAACATTTTGTCAGTAATGATTAATTTAAAGAAAAAACCCAGAAAATAATGGAATTTTTTACTTCAATCTTCGCTCAATCATTACAGCTGGTGTTGGTAAGGAAATCCCTTCTCCTCAGCTAGTATTGTCCTTCATACAATGTAACCTGTGTATACTGACCACTCAAGTGAATAAACCAGAGTGTGTGTTCAATGAACATCAAATTTAGTCCAAATGTCTTCACATGTTTGTAGATTCAACCTGTCAAATCCAAACACCTGTCTAATCTGAACATAACAATTGTCCCTTAAAAATATTTAAAGATTGATTGTAGATTAACACCCAAAGTCAGACTTTCCATTTTATTACCTGTCAACACTTGGTAGGAAGCATCTATGGAAGGTCCTCTATAAAGGTTGCTCATTTAGTTCAAATTCATTAACAAACATGGCTGCCACAAGTATGAAAAATCTGCATCCAGACTGGATCGTCAGTCATTATAAAGTGTTAAAAATCTGCATCCAGACTGGATCGTCAGTCAATATAAAATATGAAAAATCTGCATCCAGACTGGATCGTCAGTCAATATAAAGTATGAAAAATCTGCATCCAGACTGGATCGTCATTCAATATAAAATATGAAAAGTCTGCAGCCAGACTGGATCGTCAGTCAATATAAAATATGAAAAATCTGCATCCAGACTGGATCATCAGTCAATATAAAGTGTGAAAAATCTGCATCCAGACTGGATCGTCAATCAATATAAAATATGAAAAGTCTGCAGCCAGACTGGATCGTCATTCAATATTAAATATGAAAAATCTGCATCTAAGACTGGATCGTCATTCAATATAAAATATGAAAAATCTGCATCCAGACTGGATCGTCAGTCAATATAAAGTGTGAAAAATCTGCATCCAGACTGGATCGTCATTCAATATAAAGTGTTTGTTTAAACTTTTTTTTTCATAAAGTGTAAAATCTTTGTGTCCATTGTTTATTGCTGATATTACTACATTATGATAGATTTTCTGATGTTCTTTAAATTTGGTGCCTCCCTTAAGGTGCCTCCCTTAAATGTCAACTGTAGAAAGGCAAACCATGACTTATTTATATCATGTAAATAGAATTATACACATGTTGAGGCCATGATATAAAAAAGTTAAGTATTATTTTTACACACCACAATACTTACCATTTTTGAAGTAGAAATATTTAAGCAAATTTGTGATTATAATTACTGATTATTTTTAATGAATTAAGACTCTGACATGCCATATGTTAAACTCATTCATTGTTCTAGAACTTGGAATGTATAATATTAAATAATCTATATGCAGTAATTTTTTAATTGAATATTTAAAAAAGCCTCAATGATTGAAAGAATTATTAAGTCTCCCCTTTGAACGAAGGGAGACATATTGTTTTAGTCTGATTTTTTCTTCCACTTCTTCTTCCGCTTCCGCTTCTTCTGCTTCTTCTCAGCAAAGCTTGTCCGGACCATAACTTTTTTGTCTTTTCAGATAGGTCAATTATATTTGGTATGTGGGTGCATGACCATAAGGTGGTGTGTCACATACCGTAATAACCTTCGTGGGACCTTGACCTTTGACCTCAAGGTCAAATAATTGTTTTTTAAAAGTATCATTCAGCTCATAATGTGTAACTTATTGTTGTATAGATGGCCACGTTAAGGGGAGACATAAGTTTTAGGTATCTAAAACAGTTCTTCCTAGTTTTGAAAGGGTATTTAAACTTTTAAAACATTTTCAGCTCTAATATAAAACTTTGATGTTTATAGAATGATATACATGTATATTTGTAAATCAGTGTGCTGTCTACTTTAACAATAGAAAGGATTTGATAGTTTTTGGTGTTTAACACCACTTTCAACAAAATTTCAGTTATATCGTGGTGGTAGAAAGGATTTGAGATGAGGTATTTTGTAAAGAACTGGTTACATGTATTAATGAAATTACATTATAGATGGGTCATGTAATTTCAATGAAATAGTATAATGAAGGTTGGACAGGGGGGACATAAGTGGGAGGGAACCAGCAATCAAGGACAGAAAATATTGGGAGTAAAAGCTGAAGAATTATATAGAAGATAAAAAGAGAAAAAAAAGACCACAACTAGGCAGAGAGGATCTTTGGGATTTATTTTAAATATGAGACAGATACTAAGAATATCCTTTCCATCCCTCTATCATAGGTAGGTCATGTGATAATTTGATAAAACTGTTTTATAGGTGGATCATGTGATTTCAACCATGATATTCAACCATTGTCTGAAAAGGCTACCAAAAAAATAATGAAACTGGAAGAAGAAAGAACAAAGAAACTAACTGAACAACGAGTCATTGGTAGAGAGGTCAGCAAAAAGACAGAGAATGATTACCGTATTAATGTACGGAGGGTTAATTTTAGATGGCAGAGAGGTCTAAAAATAGGTTTGTTTCTTATTATTTAACTTAGCATTTATTTGTTATCAGAAGAACATAGCATTTATTTGTTATCAGAAGAACATAGTGTTTATTTGTTATCAGAAGAAATTAGCATTTATTTGTTATCAGAAGAACATAGTGTTTATTTGTTATCAGAAGAACTTAGCATTTATTTGTTATCAGAAGAACATAGCGTTTATTTGTTATCAGAAGAACATAGTGTTTATTTGTTATCAGAAGAAATTAGCATTTATTTGTTATCAGAAGAACATAGTGTTTATTTGTTATCAGAAGAACTTAACATTTATTTGTTAGCAAAGGAACTTGGCATTTATTTATTATCAGAAGAACTTACCATTTATTTATTATCAGAAGAACTTACCATTTATTTGTAATTAGAAGAACTTAGCATTTATTTGTTATCAGAAGAACTTAGCATTTATTTGTTATCAGAAGAACTTACCATTTATTTGTTATCAGAAGAACTTACCATTTATTTGTAATCAGGACAACTTAGAATTTAATTTTTATCAGAAGAACTTGGCATTTATTTGTTATATATCAGAAGAACTTATTGTTGAATGTGGCATTAAACACCATAGCCCTAATCCTAAAGGAACAAAATAATATCAGTTTCTCTTGCATAAATGAATTAAAAACAGTGTATATGAATAGTATTTTTGGTTGAATATTCCATCATAACCAAAATCCACATTTGAACTACAAGAGAACTAGGCCTTAGTACTGTTGTTAAACACCTCTGTTTTGCAGGCTTGTTGCTGATTGATTGGTTGAACAGTGACCTCTAAAGTGTCCATGACCACACCCCTCACCCCTTCCCTAACAAACACACAAAGCTATTAAACAACTATCAAATTTTAATTAGATTTGTCTGGTGTGATAGTAAGTTTTGTTATATATTTTTAAGGTGAAGGTCAATTTGGTAAGGTATATTCAGCTGTCAACATGGATACCGGTGATCTTATGGCCATGAAAGAGGTAAGACTTAATCTATTTAATAAGAGGTAAGACTTAATCTATTTAATATGAGGTTAGACTTAATCTATTTAATAAGAGGTCAGACTTAATCTATTTAAAAGATATAAATCACAAACATTTATTTGAAAACTTCTGTGTTAATGGAAAAATATAACAGCTTAAACAAAGAAAATTCAAGGTGTCTCCCCACCACCAATGATATGTTATCAAATTATCTTGGAAAGCCACCTGAATTAATTGATGACTAACAAGAGGTTTACCTACATTTCCTCTATAATAAGAATTTGAAGATACCAAAGGGTAATCAGAATCCATAAATCGTAGAAGGACAGACAACACAATGGCTAAAAGAAAAAGGACAAAAGGACAAACTACGATCTACAACACATATACATAAAACTAAAGATCGAGTAACACGTGAAATGACATGTACCAAAGAGGAAGGTGCTTCTCCTGTTGTTTCCTGGTATGATATACTGTGAAAGTACTTTTCTTCTTGGGTATCAATTTTCAAGGTCAAATAATTGTTTTTTAAATAGTATCATTCAACTCATAATGTGTAACTTATTGTTGTACAGATGGCCGCATTAAGGGGAGACATAAGTTTTAGGTATCTAAAACAGTTCTTCCTAGTTTTTATTCCGATTACAGATTGTACTTGTAAAATTATTTCAAATTTTCAAGATTTCATTACTCTTTATCTCAGATTGAAACCACTCGTAGTCATGTCACAGGATTAATCCTGACACTGGGGCAAATGTACAGTTAATTTTTTATTTATGCATAATTAAAAGTAAGGTGTTGATTAAGAAATAAATCATGGAAATCCAGAATGTGTTGGGAGTTTTAACATGGGTTGGCGGATATTAGTATTTTATCCTGAGCCAGGCGCGTGGGATAAAATTTACTAATATCTGCCAACCCATGTTAAAACTCAAAACATATTCTGGCTTCCATGATTTATTGCGAATGAGATTATACCATCGATAAATCGCTCGCTTGTCTACAAAGCGAAAGAATGAGGTCATGTTAGAATAGGTGATAAAATATGTTTATTGAAGGATGTTATGATTAAGAGAGAAATGTTTAAACAACACTTAGAAGTGTGTCACTGGTTAGTGTATGGTTTTGAAGTAAATTTTATTTTTTTAACCGGAAGTTGTTAAAATCTTTCACAAATACACATTTCTTTTGTTTTTACACATCGAATCAAAATCAAATCATTCACAAACATGTTCATGTGGATTTCAACTCATTAAAAGGTTTCCTCGTACTTATTTCGTGATTAAAATTGTTAATTATACCCTATGCAGCTGGTCCAGAAAGTTGAGGTCACTTGAGAACATCATATGGCTATATGTTGATGTCAAACTGCTTCCTGAGTTTCAATGTTCTTTGGATTCTTAATTTCGTGAATCAACCTACCCACAAAAACCACGAAAATTGGTACCTCACGAATAAAAGTGATTTCACAGTATTTGTGTGTTATGTTGTAGATGAAGTTCCAGGCTAATGATCACCAGGCTTTGAAGGAGATTGCTGATGAGATAATTATGTTTGAAGGAATACAGCACCCAAACTTGATCAGATACTATGGTGTTGAAGTACATAGGGTAAGTTATAGACTTTTGTTATGGGGATTTCTTTGACTGTGATAAGCTATAGACTTTTGTTGTGGGATTTCTTTGACTATAATAAGCTATAGACTTTGTTGTGGGGATTTCTTTGACTGTGATAAGTTATAGACTTTTGTTTTGGGGATTTCTATGACTGATAAGTTATAAACTTTTGTTGTGGGGATTTCTTTGACTGTGATAAGTTATAAATGTTTGTTGTGGGGATTTCTTTGATTATGATAAGTTATATAGACTTTGTTGGGATACCTATGACTGTGATAAGCTATAGACTTTTATTGTGGGGATTTCTTTGACTATGATAAGTTATAAACTTTTGTTGTGGGGATTTCTTTGACTGTGATAAGTTATAAACTTTTGTTGTGGGGATTTCTTTGACTGTGATAAGTTATAAACTTTTGTTGTGGGGATTTCTTTGACTGTGATAAGTTATAAATGTTGTGGGGATTTCTTTGATTATGATAAGTTATATAGACTGTTGGGATTTCTATGACTATGATAAGCTATAGACTTTTATTGTGGGGATTTCTATGACTGTGATAAGCTATAGACTTTTGTTGTGGGGATTTCTTTGACTGTAATATGTAATAGACTTTTGTTGTGGGGATTTCTATGACTGTAATAAGCTATAGACTTTTGTTGAGGGGGTTTCTATGACTGATAAGCTATATACATTTGTTGTGGGGATTTCTTTGACTGTTATAAGTAATAGATTTGTTGTGGGAACCTTTGTGATCTGTGACTGACACAAACAAATTTTGTGAGACATTTGTGAATTGTGGCTGACACAGACAAGTTTTCTAGGGACGTTTGTGATCTGACTGACACAGACCGGTTTTTTGGGGACCTTTGTGATCTGTGACTGACACAGACAAGTTTTGTGGGGACGTTTTGTATCTGACTGACAGAAACAAGTTTTGTTGAGACGTTTGTTATCTGTGACTGGCACAAGCAAGTTTTGTGAGGAAATTTGTGATCTGTGACTGAAACAGACAAGTTTTGTGGGAATCTTTGTGATCTGTGAATGACACAGACAAGTTTTGTGGGGAACTTTGTGATCTGTGACTACCACAGACAAGTTGTGTGGGGACATTTGTGATCTGACTGACAAACAAGGTTTGTGGTGAGGTTTGTGATTTGTGACTGACACAGACAAGTTTTGTTGGGACCTTTGTGATCTGTAAATAACACAGACAAGGTTTGTGGGGACCTTTATGATCTGTGAATGACACAGACAAGTTTTGTTGGGACCTTTGTGATCTGTGACTGACACATACAAGTTTTGTTGGGACCTTTGTGATCTGTGACTGACACAGACAAGTTTTGTGGGGAACTTTGTGATCTGACTGACACAGACAAGGTTTGTGGTGAGGTTTGTGATCTGTGACTGACACAGACAAGTTTTGTTGGAACCTTTGTGGATGTGACTAGCTATATACTTTTGTTACGGGGACCTCTATGGTGATGAAAAGAAATTTAACAAGTGCAGGTTGGATCTCAATGGGTGTGATAAGTTGTAGGCTTTTATCCTGGAACTTAATTTATGTTTATCAATAGATAATTTTGTTTATCACATATTTTGTTGCAATATGTTCATTTTTGCATGTCCAATAATAACTAGAAGTCAGTGTGGTTATTTGCTCACAGGGCAAATATCCGTATATGCCCCCCAAATTCAACCTCCGGTATCTGCACAGTGGTCTCAAAGATTATATGTCAAAGTAGAATGAAAGATGCAGGGCTTTCAACACTTTCAAAAGTAGAAGGCTATTTTGAAAAAGTAGGTGGAGAATGCTGAACTAAGCAAGGGAATAAAATTTAGGTCTGGGGGCCTAGGCCCCCAGCAGCTCTACGGTAAATGGTGCAAAATCCTGATTCTGGAGGTTTCCTGGCACATATTTTAACTTCCTAAAATTCTTATTTTTCATATATTTATTTTTATTTTTAGCCTCCTTGTTTCAAATGAAAGAAAAGTTGAAGCAAAAAAAACAACAAAAAAAACAGCTAAACCTATGAAATTTTTTTTTCTGGGAAAAAGCTCTTAGAGAGCTTATATTTTAAATACAGTGGAAATATTAATGTTATTTTTTTTATTTGATTATTAATATCAAATTTTATTGCTGTTTCATTTTACACAGACAAAAGCTTCACGCCAAATACCTAAAGATAAATCATTGCATCATTCCAAATGCCTGTTGATAATGTGAAATATTTTGACTTTTCAACTTTACAGATTAATAATCTGTGACTTTAATTTTATATCATCCGAATTCGGCGGCAACCTGCTTCAAATGAAAGCCCTGAAGATGGTGCATAAAGATATTCATAAAATCGTATTTCAATCAAATTAACACATTTTAAAATATTGGAATAAAGTTTAAATAACTTAAAGTGGAATAATTAGCTCAAATGTATACGTCGTATTGAATAGGAATTTCCATTAAAATTTAAGCATCTTGGATAGATTTTACAAACACTTTCTAATGTCATTGTAGTGTACAGATCGACATTGTTTGATATCTTTTTGAAACCGGATTCGAAACAAAAATATTTACAAGCTGAACAAAGGATTTATTTTTGCAATTTTCTGCAATATAAAAGCCAATGCTTGAAAAAAGTCAATGTAAAATATGTGATAAATAGATTATGACATGAAATTTTCCATAACGTCCCTGGTATCAGCCCTCGACCCATGTCACCTCTCCCAGCTTCGCTGTCAGGCTTGATATGGGAGTCTTGGGCTGATGCCAGGGCCGATATGGAAAAAGTCATGTAATAATCTCTTATTATTCTTTGTAGGATGATGTTCATCGTTAAATAATTGTGTTCATTCTTTGCAGGATGATGTTTATCAATAAATAATTTTGTTTATTCTTTGCAGGATGATGTTTATCAATAAATAATTGTTTATATTTTATAGGATGAGATGTTAATATTTATGGAATTCTGTGATAGAGGAACATTAGAAGAAGCTACCAAAATGGGCCTCCCTGAACATTTAATAGCTATCTATACCAAAGAAATATTGAAGGCCATTGGCCATTTACATGAGTACAATATAGTGCATAGAGATATCAAGGGAGCTAACATTTTTCTAACATCTCAAGGTTGTCTCAAGCTTGGGGACTTTGGTAGTTCAGCCAAACTGAAAAGTCAAGCCACCATGCCAGGAGAGTTCAATAATATTGTAGGGACTACTGGTAAGGAAGAGTACATTTACATTATAAGGGTTACAGATTGGGGAGAAATCAATATATTTGGAGGTAAAGGAGTTGGTGGAAAACACTTTAATTCAATTTTACTGCATCACATAACCTGGGTGCAACGATATATTTAGAACTATTACAGAACACCCCCATCTTACATTTATTAATATTAAGCAATCAATATAGATAAAAAGCAACAGTTTGAAGATACCAAAAGGGTAATCAGAATCTGTATATCGAAGAAGAACAGACAACACAATGACCAAAAGAAAAAGTACAAAGGCACAACCAACGATCTACAAAACATACATATAAAGCTAAAAATCGAGTAAAGCGAACCCCACTAAAAACCAGAGGTGAACTCGGGTACTCCAGAAGGGTAAGCAGTTCCTGCTCCAATAGTGACGCCCGTCATGTTAATCTAGTTAAAAACCCGGTGATAAGTCACGAACAAGGAAACGACACAGATATTCCATTGCGTTCAACCAAGTCATGGTGGCGACCGTAAAACATTCGAAGTGATGACTTCAACCTAACCAAGAGGAACCCTTGGTTTAGTAGCTTCCTTATTAGCAGCAACCCTCGATCAAGGAAATCCTGATAGGAACCACAAACTCTGGAATACTGTATCAACTGAGAGATATATACTCCATATGCAGGTGCTGCTGGAATGTTGCTACATATGAATGGAAAGTTCACGATGGGAAAATTGAAATCATCTCTTTTGCGGTAAAGTTTTGTTCTTAACTGCCCATTTACTGTCAATTTCCAGGTGTAGGTCAAGGTATGAAGCAGATGTATCTGTATCTGTGGTATCCTTTATTTCAAGCTCAATAGGATAGATGCGATCAACGAAATCACCAAACCTAGAATTATTTAGAGAAAGGACATCATCTATATAGTGGAACATGTAATTAAACGATTGGGCTAGCTTCTTTTCGATAAAGAATATGTCAAGTAAACCTAGAAGCACTACTTTTTGTTAAATGATAACACTTAACCATCCCACACACCCATGTGATTTATTTTTGTTTGTATTGAGTAAGCCTGATTTTAAATATTATTATTATTTTTCAGCATATATGGCTCCTGAAGTGATCACTAAAAGTGGATCAGCAGGACATGGTAGAGCTGCAGATATATGGAGCTTGGGTTGTGTTGTCATAGAGATGGTTACGGGAAAGGTAAGTAACTCCATATTTTTAGCTGACTTGATCAAATCCAGTGAACTTTTTGGGGTCAATGTCTAACATAGTAATAGTAGACAGTAATTGACATGCAGTTAATCAATCATCATTGTGATTCAAGCTTCGATTTATGGATTCTGATTATCCCCCGTGGTATCTTCAAACTCTTCTTACAAAATAAGGTCACTGGGTGTATAGGGTCAGAACTCTCGAAGGCAGAATTTTTATGCAGCATTCAATGGAGATGAAAAACGAATAAAAAAAAATGTATTTGTAAGAACCAACAATGAAAATGTAAATGCATTTGGCATGAAGTTTAATGTGAATTGGAGATTAAACCTTGTACAAATGAATTGTCCAGAGTCAATATGGTGCGAGCCTTGGGATCCAAAGTTTAACAATGGGGAAATTATTTTTCTTAAAGACCAGATATTAAAATGCAATTGTAAATTGTTTGAATTAATATTATTATGGTATGCAGATTTAAGCTCTCACAAATGAAGGTGTGTATGTGGTTCAATCTAGTGTTGACCAGATTTTCTGCAGGATTCTGGAAAATCTACTATGAACATTTAATTTGATTTTGAATGAAGTACCTGAATGAAAGACGGATTTAGTTTGGTACAATTAGTCTCTATAGGAGAAAAGGTAGCTTTACAGAACAAGATTCATCATCTACATGGAATGGCCGATATTGATGATTATTTTAAGGCATTTCAATTTTCTGTATCAAGCTTTTAAATTTAAATATTTGAATCTCTCCCATGCAGTCATTGAATCAGTGATAGAGATAGCATTTTCAGTTGACAGTTGAGCAAGCTGATTTAGATAACGTTTTTAATCAGAATTTTCGTCTTTTAAAAAAAAAATATGTTAAGATTATAATGTTAATTATACAGAGACCTTGGCATGAGTTGGAGAATAACTACCAGATTATGTTTAAAGTTGGCATGGGAAGTATCCCAAGTATACCAGAGACTATGAGTTCTGACGGCAAAGATTTTGTTTCCCATTGTCTAGAACCAGATCCAGAAATCAGATGGACAGCTTCACAACTTACTGAACTTCCATTTGTCAAGGTAATTAAATCATTGATCTGTGATAACAAACATTTATAAATACAGTCGAATCTCGTTATCTCGAAGTTCACGGAATCGTTGAAAGATTTATTAGCAGGGATGTGGATGTAAACAAGCATGAGTCTTATCTGTACCAATGCAGCAGTAGAATAGACTCGGTAGTAGTACTTGTGTTTTGTTTTTTGTGTGTGTGCAGGATTGGGGATATGAATGCTATTTCTAGTCATCATTTTCTGAAGTTTAATTGTATAAAATTTCATTCCCATTATGATGAGATATCAATTAAGGTGACAGAAATGTTGAAATAATCTCAACAAGTACAATCTTCAATGTTTTTAAAAAATGAGAAAAGATACAAACATTAAAACAGCTCTAATAACCACTGCAAAGAAAATTGCTTATGTGGATAGATAGCATCGTCATCAAAGGGAAACTCCAGCAAAAAGCAATTTGTTTAAGAGTGACACCATTCCAAAATGATAGATTTCTGGGGTGCAACATGCTTGATGTATCTTCAAAGTTGGTGTTTCGGAACTCCCCAATCTTGCAGACATGACCAAATAAAAAGTTTGTTTTGTTTTGTTTACTGAAGCTTCATTGACATAGGTAAATATGTTGTTAAGTAACAAACAATCAATCAATCAATCATCAAACAATATTATATTTGCTAAATAGGTACAGATTGAAGAACAAGACTGAAGCCTAAGGGAGAGAACTCTAACATGAACAAAAGATTCTAATCAGCAATCTCAGGAGACGGTTTACACCTTCACAAGATTGATGACAGAATGTTAGAAAGCACTTAGCATGTTTCAGTGCATCTGGGAAAACATGCTACATATTTTAAATAGTCCAATCTCATTCATTTGCTCAATCTGTTGTATTTCATCAATAACTCATAGAGTTAAATGTGATTCAATTTATTTATTTTTTTGATGAATTTTTATGACATTTATGAGAATAATGTTAGAAAACATGCTATATTATTACTAGACGATGAAGTGTTAATTATCATGTAATTATGTCTGTGATCAGATCAGGATTGTATTATGTTGTCTATCAGAATCGAGGCATATTTTATATCAGTAAATCAATCGTATTTCATTTTAGACCAGATTTTTATCACTGTTAAAAGTGTTATACACTTGATAAAATTTGATAAAAAACAATTAAATATCAGTGTAGTTTTAAAAAGGGCATTAAAGGAAACACTTCTGCTTGTCAAACTCAGTATAGATTTTATTTTTATTGGCAAGAGTTGATTGTATTAATCACCTTTCACGTTGTTATGGTATGAACACCCCCTCACTAATTGTGTAGTCTTTCCTGTACAAATCTGTGATATGTATCAAATACTGCCATTTACAGTATTGTAATTTAACTTATACAAATGTACTGCATGATGATTAAGATTAATTTTAGATTTCGGAAAATCTGTTCTAATTTATCAGTAACAAAATCTTGTAAAAAAAATTATCTAGGTTTGCTTAAGTCTGTAAAAAAAGGAAAATCCCTTAGGTTGATAACAATGGTGTTTTTGTTTTAATAATTATTATTTTGTTTATTTTACAAAACTTCCTACTTATATCAATATTATTTATATATTTTTATTGTTATGCCAAAGATGTATTATCTTTATTCTTCTAGCTTCAACTTGCCAGCGACCTACATTTCTAAAGGTGTGGTCACATGATGCGATTTTGTTTTCCATCTGATTTTCCATACAATTTTTCAACTCACTTTTGTCAACAATTGTATTGTGTGAACACAAAAATCGAATGTTGAAAGTTGAATTGAAGCGTCGTTTCAAAATCGGTTGACATCCTTTTTTCTTTTGATGTGAATTGTACAGAGAGAGGCAGTACTTGAAATTAAAAATTGTATCAAAATTGAACGGAAAATTGGAAAATATGAATACGAAGCCATTCAGCTTACCTGTGCTACAGATTCAGAATCCTTTGGAAATCAGTCAGAAAATTGTATGGTGTGGCTGCACCTTAATAAAGCAATCAAACATGTTGGCTTGTACATATAGATCATCCACTTATAATATACTTATTACATATTGGTCACATAATGTCTAACCCTTACAATTGTTGCAGATATTTATTTTAAGCTTTATTGGTGGAAGAAAACATGAGTACCAGGAAAAACCCAGACTTGCCACAAGTCACTGACAAACTTTACCTGATACAACATTAAAGATTGTCAGTGGCTTGTGGCACATCAGTGGTTTTCTCTGGATACTCCTGTTTCCTCCACCAATAAAGCTGACGGCCACAATATGACTAAAATAACCCCTAATTTTAAGTAGTTTATATGATTGAATTCATGAATGAAATCAGTTTATTTTTTATCTCGATATTAAAAATAATAAAATCTTGTTAGAGTAGATTATATTTTTTATTGTTGCCATGTAAATCAGTAGAACTATTGTAAGATATTGTGAGAGGAAGTCTGTTTGTTACAGTTGCTATGGAAATATTGCAAAATATTGATAAAGGAGATTTTTGTTAGTGTCATCATGGAAATCGATAGAAATAATGTCCAGCTTGTTAGAGGATAAATAGTTTTTTACATCTAGCATCAAAATCAATATAAAAAAAAACCATAAAATCAGCCTTTTTGTTTTTTAGCATACCATGTATGTTATTACTGAAGAATGATAAAATATTATTATGTGAAGTAGGTTTGATGGCATACATTGTAGAAATACCATTAAATCTTATATTGTCTGTAGAAATGCTCAGAATTTTAAACCTATTATCTTTTCTTTTTTTTTTTTTTTTTATAAATTATACATTCTAGTATAATATGTGCTCTGTGATAATCAGTCTGTTTTTATGTAAAATTAAACAAAACTACAATCAGAAAAAAAATGATAGAAACCTTGTTTTGGATGCATTAGTCACCAAAAGGTTATATATTTTATATATTGTAACACATGTAAAAAATCTTTTCTTTTAATTGGACAATCGCAAAATTGTTTTATAAAGTTAGAATTTATCTGTCAAAAGACAGGAAACCTTTATATCTGACAAGAAGCCCTAAAATAAAGAGGGTCCCGGGTGTCTCAATGAGTTAGGTAGTTGGATTACCTAACAACTCATACAAGCCTATCGCCAATACGATGTGGGTTCGCGCCCGGCTTTGTAAATTACAAAAAAGGGTGCACTCGACTCGCAGCTGCAAGTGATGATAAAGTTTACCAGTTGCTTGCCCATGGTCAGTGATTCTCTCCGGGTACTCCGGCTTCTTCCACCACTAAAACTAGTCGCCATGATATAGCTGAAATATTGTTGAAAGTGGCATTAAACACCAAAAATCAATCAATCAATCCTAAAATAATGTGGTAAAATCAATTGTTATTTGTGTAACTCCTGGATTCCTTTGTTGTGTAAGGATTTTTATACATCAACACTAGTACTGGAGTTGTTTTAACTCTCCTCCACATCAGTTTATCTATAGATCAATGTGTATTCTTAACCTTGATTACTGTTGTGATATTGATATTGAATTAAGTGGTCACTACATGTTTACACTTTGAAATAACCTTCATCAGTTACGGTGATAATGAAACATCTGGGTAGTACTATTTATAGATCACAATAA
This sequence comes from Bathymodiolus septemdierum, assembly GCA_963383655.1. NCBI lineage: Eukaryota > Metazoa > Mollusca > Bivalvia > Mytilida > Modiolidae > Bathymodiolus > Bathymodiolus septemdierum. The sequence continues at coordinate 112,297,919 of OY726517.1, read as the reverse complement.
GATAGTTTACACACTTGAAGGTGGTTCTCGTTCATAGTCATCTTTTTTTTCTCCTAATTAATCACATATTGTGATATTTCAGTTTTAATATTACATTCATGTATGTTTTGTATGTTGCCTTGTCATTATATCAAATTACACTTGTAGATCCAATGAAGACATGTTGACGATATAAGATATACTACAATCAGGTAAAAACATCAAAGACACTAGGGCCTGGGTGGCTCAATCAGTTAGGTAGTTGTAGGGCCTGGGTGGCTCAATCAGTTAGGTAGTTGTAGGGCCTGGGTGGCTCAATCAGTTAGGTAGTTGTAGGGCCTGGGTGGCTCAATCAGTTAGGTAGTTGTAGGGCCTGGGTGGCTCAATCAGTTAGGTAGTTGTAGGGCCTGGGTGGCTCAATCAGTTAGGTAGTTGGATTACCTAACAACTCATACAAGCCTATCTCCAATACTGTGTGGGTTCGTGTCCGGCTTTGTAAATTACAAAAATTGGTGCATTCGACTCGCAGCCGCAAGTGATAAAGTTTACCAGTTGCTTGCCCATGGTCAGTGGTTCTCTCCGGGTACTCGGGCTTCTTCCACCACTAAAGCTGGTCGCCATGATATAGCTGAAATATTGCTGAAAGTGGCGTTAAGCACAATAAATCAAATCAAAGACACTTATAAATCATACAACACCAAAGATACATAGTGTCCTGGGTAGAAATACAAATACTAGATCATGATCATCATCAAAATGGATAGTAAACCAAAGGCTAATCCTCTTGTAGGACATTTATTCTCTACAGAAAGGTTGGTCTTAAACATATAAATGTCAATTAAACATACTTTAAATGACTGAATGACTTCTCAGTCATTATACTAATGTAGAGAAGGACATGTGTGTACTTTATTTGATGAAATGACTAGTTTTGATAAGTAATATTTCATTTAAGAAATTAATTTTGTTTGTTACTATGTAACTACACTATAAAATGTATATAACTTGTTATAGTGATAATCAGTGAAGCTATATTTATTACTTGTAAATAAAACTTGTTATTTTATTTTTTTTGGGGTGTAAATATGTATTATTGTGTATATATGAGATTACATTGTGGTTGTCAGATTATTGTAAGACCTATGTAAACAATTTAATTCAATGTGAGAATTAAATGAGATCCAAACTGTCTTCTTATTGACTTTTTAGTTCATCAGGATCAAATCCAAAATGAGCTTTGTTAGTGTGCTCACCTCAAGTGAGGTAAATCATAGGTTGGAGCCCACAGATCGGGTCAAATCAAAGACTATAAAGTTGGTATTAGTTGGTTCTCCGCTAAGCACGCAGCATTACGAAGGAAGAGCAAAGACTGGTTGATTTGGAATTTGGATAATGTGTCCAAGTGGGGCGTCATGTCTATCCGTGGACAGTTATTTCTGTGAGCTTAGCACTATAAAAATCCAGCTAAGCGTGTTGTCTAGAACAAAGTGGACCTCATAATCATTTCATTGAAAATTAACATGTTCTGGCCTTGTAATATAGCTGAAAAATTGCTGAGTTGGCATTAAACAACAATCACTCACTAATTCAGAATGAGCTTTTGCCATTACTATGCATCCATCATCCATCTGTAAACTTTTAACATTTGAATCTCCTCTCTGAAATGACTGAGCCAATTTGAACCAAAGTTTGGCTGAATCATTCTTAGGCTGTATGATTTTATCCGATGATCCTGCCAAAACAGTCCTACATAACCAGTAAAAAAAACACATGTTCCCATCAGGTGAACTGGAATTTGAATTAATGGAAGATATAAGTTATTGAACAATGAAACCTGTATATGTTAGTTATTCTGCACAGCTCGATGACCCTTACTTGACCCGATTGACGAAGGGGCTCGGGTAAAAAAAGGTCATCGAGCTGTGCAGAATAACTCGCATTAATGCAGGCAATGTTGACAAAAATTAAGTTGAAATCTTCTCTCAAACCACTGCCAATTAATCCAAACTAGGCTTGGTGGTTTCCTTTCTATATTGAAAATTTCTTAAAATGACCAAAATTGTACTATTTTAAATAATATGAAAGGCAAATATCGTGGAATTTTTGGATTAAATATTTTCACTTAATATGTCACTTAATTTTAACTAAAATCAACTGCATAACATTAAAAATCCACTCAAAAGCAGATTTTAAGAGCAAATCGCAAAATATTTGACAGCAGATAATTCTGTGTTCCAGTACAGTAATGCAAATGATATGCACGTGACACAAGATTTGAACTCTTTCAGGGAGATTATCGCTCATGCGCAATGTTCAGTTGATGAAAACATATATATATATATATTCCGTGTGTTCCACACAAGAATAATTGCACAAAAAAAATTGGTTCACACGACATGAAACAGACGTATTCCTCAATAATCATTGTCAGGAATGTGTACCTGTTTACCTCAGCATCCATGATTGTTTATCTTTTCTTCACGAGGTCATGATCGGCAATCATCGGACCAAAACTTTTCTTCACAAGGTTATTATGATCGGCAATCATCGGAACAAAACAACCGAAAGTTAATCAGACTCCACAATAATGGCGAGGACGATAAATATGCACACGGATTTGCAGATTTCTAGTTGTTGGGGACATATTTCGGCTTGAAACATGCATGAATAGCATAGTAAAGGTACCCCCGTATTCCATATTAAATTTTCAGGAAAAAAAATTCTTCACCCAAAACTGGTGTAATATTATTTTAAACTAAAAATATGAACGTTGAAATTTGAAATATAGTTATATGCTAACGAGTTGTTTAATATATTTAAGAGTTTTTAGCTCACCTTGCCAAAGGCAACGTGAGCTTTTCACGCCTTTTGCCATCACTTGGCGTCCGTCATCTGTTAACTTATCACATTTTAATCTTCTCCTCTGAAACCCCTCGGCCAAATGAACTGAAACTTGGTTGGAAGCATCTATGGAAGGTCCTTTATAAAGATTGCTCATTTTGTCCCGATTCATTGACAAACATGGCCACCACAGGCAATTCTTGTTTCTGATTGGTTGATTTCTAAAATATCTTCTCTGTTTAAAGAAAGATAACTCTTGTTTAAATATAGATATCTGTATTCAAAATGCAGTTATCTCTATACAGATTTTTTTAAATCTCCTCAGAAACCGCTTGGCCAAATGAACCGAAACTTGGTAGGAAGCATCTATGGACTCTGTAAAGATTGCTCAATTCGTTCCGATCCGTTAACAAACATGGCCACCACAGGCGACTCTTGTTTCTGATTGGCTGATTTTTTAAATTCTTCTCCTCTGAAACCACTTGGCCAAATGAACTGAAACTTGGTAGGAAGCATCTATGGGCGGTTCTCTATACAGAGTGCTCATTTCGTCCCGATCCATTTACAAACATGGCCGCCACCGACAATTCTTGTTTCTGATTGGTTGATTTCTTAAAATTCTTCTCTGAAACCGCTTTGCCAAATGAATCGAAACTTGGTAGGAAGCATCTATGGAAGGTTCTCTATAAAGATTGCTCATTTTGTCCCGATCCATTAACAAACATGGCCACCACAGGCAATTCTTGTTTCTGATTGGTCGATTTCTAAAAATCTTCTACTCTGAAACAGCTTAGCCAAATGGAACGAAACGTGGTAGGAAGCATCTATGGAAGGTCCTCTATGGGAATTGCTCATTCCGTTTTGATCCGTTAACAAACATGGCCGTCATAGGCAATTCTTGTTTCTTATTGGTCGATTTCTAAAACAGCTTTTCCTCTGAAACCGCTTGGCCAAATGATATGAAATTTGGTAGGAAGCATCTATAGAAGATCCTCTATAAAGATTGTTCATTCCGTCCCGATACGTTAACAAACATGGCCATCACAGGCAATTCTTGTTTCTGATTGGCTGATTTTTTAAATTCTTCTCCTCTGAAACCGTTTGGCCAAATGAACCGAAGCTTGGTAGGAAGCATCTATGGAAAGTCCTCTGTTACGCTTGCTCATTTCGTCCCGATCCATTAACAAACATGGCCACCACAGACAATGCTTGTTTCTGATTGGTTGTCGTGTTTCTATATCTGTATATCTGATGATGTTCGTGTTTCTATATCTGTATATCTGATGATGTTCGTGTTTCTATTTCTGTATATCTGATGATGTTCGTGTTTCTATTTCTGTATATCTGATGATGTTCGTGTTTCTATTTCTGTATATCTGAAGATGTTCGTGTCGCTTAGGAACTGTCATCACTTCTGGGACACTTGATTTAATTCCCGCATAGTGTTTTGTCGGCCATTGTTTGCCTTTTTGTTCTTTTTCTTTTGGCCATTGAACTGTATTGTCCTTCCAATTACGGCCTCTGATTACCCCTTTAGTATCCTCACCTTTTCTCTTAGCATAATTTCATAAAATGTCAGTAGCGATAAGTCATAAAGTATGGCTAACATGTCCTCTCAATGGCTAAATATTGGAAAATATGTTCCCTTGGTAGTGCCGATCAAGTTTCCTAGGGTTGTGTCAAGCTAAAGACTTTGTATTTCGTATTTCTTCGCTAAGCACACAGCAGTAGGTAGTAAGAAGAAATGTTTGGCTAGGATTCATTATCTCAAAAACCAGCTAAATTCGCATTGGAAAGACCTCGAAATCAAATTCAAGCCAGATATATATACAAACCGGAAGTGACAAATGGATATGACAAATCAAGTAGGGTCGCAGGGGCTAACTAGCCCAAATTGATGACCTCTACACCAGGTAAAATCTCATCAAAAAGGAACTTTGTCTAGTTGTAATATAGCTTATAATTTGTCCACATGGCATTTTAAACAACAAAAACTAACTCGTATTGGGGAAAAAAAAACCAGCTCTCGGATAAACGTTTGACAATTATATCTAAGAACCACATTTCATCTACAATGTATGAACTATATACTTACCCGAGTTCATATTGATTATTTTTAGGTTCACGTACACGTACATGTATGTACGTGAATCGAACCTAAAACATCGATTAAACAGCTATTGTAGTTTTATATACATTGTATTATTAGATCATTTAAAATGCAAAAAGGTATCACTTAACTGAATGGTAAAATATATAATAACAATATTAATAGGGAACACTTTTGTTGAAATTGGAAATAGCTAGTCATCCATTAAGAGTCTGTCATAGGGCAGACAGAAATAAATATAGGAAAAAAAACTCATCGATTTGATCAAATTTATCTACAGATTTTAATAAAATATGACATTTTTATAAATATTAGATCAAAATCATTTGAGCTTTAAGTTTGTATAATATGGGAAACATCTTGTCAGGCTCTGTTGAGGTGTATATAGTGGAGTGTATCCTAACATCTTGTGAGCTTTTCTACCACTGAAATAAAGGTTGTTGTTGATGTACTTTACGCTACAGCTAACTACCGGTAGCCTTAACTTAACAACAGGTGACAGGAGATGCAGTATACATTCCAAGATAAACACAGGATAATAAACCAGAACATACGGTATTTTGAAGTTAGACAATTTCATATTTCTTCTCTGTAAGAATAATTCCATAAATTCAAATGTATTTTGCAATGGTGTTTCATCAGGAATGAAGAATATTTCCCCACTATTTATTTTGTTTTCCCGTAGTGTTTTATCTGCGCAAATAAATGCCCATGCAGAATTCCCCACATATGTCTGTTGAAATTTTGACGTGCAACTACCGACTCTGTATAGGACGCCATTGTTCCTAGCTGCTGACTGAAGTCCATTAGTAATATAGTATGGGTCTAGTTCTCCATACATAACATTAGCTCGTAATACTAGTGTCTTCAAACGTTTACCTGGAAATTAATGGCATTGTCAATCTATAATTATTAAATGAAGAAAAGGTAAATGTTGTTTTGTATAAATTTAAAATTAACACAAATAAAGATGTTAGAAACTCCAATATCTTCCAAGGTACGAAGGAGTACATAAATGTTATCAGGTGAACAGAAGAAAATGATTGAATGTTCAATAAACATTGATTATCTACAATGTAGTATATCATATATATTAATGTAGATACCATTTCCTTTCATATGTATTACACTTTAATGTATGAGTCAGCATAAATGTCAATTAAATTAAATTGTACGATTGGTATTCCAATGCAATGTGACTGACCTTTACATATTTGTGAAAAATCACAATTTTTGCAGCTAACTGAAAATTAAAATGCAGTCATTGTCCGTATTTGTATCGTTTACATTTGTAATTCCAAGATCAGTCATTCAAAGATTTATAAGCCGAAATCCTGGGAAGAAGAGGGTCTTGATCTTTCTATCCCTTTTTATTCCCCGTTTATCATGCAAAGAGTCTCTCTAAAAACCACAATACCACCCCTTGAAAACAAATGGTTATATTTATAATATATATGGTCGTATGTTGACGTTATACACGTATATTAGTGCGTCAATGGCCAATCATACCATTCTTTGATTCATAATTACACCTTATATAAGAATCCTGGATTTTGATTGGTTAATAGCCGGTGTATTTTTCGTGTATTTTCATATTTAGGATTAATTTCGTCCATTTTTACCGGGTATTTGCACGAGGATTTAACTTTTTTACTCTCGCGTGCATCAAACCGCCAAATTCATTCGGAATATTTCTTCTTTACCTTTATTCGTAAAGTAACGTGATTAATCAAATTTGAAACCCGGAAGTGTTCCGAAGTAAAGGATTTAACTTTTTTTCCCTCTGCCGTGGTATTTGCGAAAACGTATTTCACTTTTTTACCCTCACGTGCCGCAAATCGCCAAATTCATTCGGAATACTTCAACCACTGTCTAATAAAACAAATCGAAATACTACCACTGTACCTGCAGAAGGAAACAGTTCAAAGCGTCCTTAAAACTCTTGACCTACTCTGTGTAAATAACCCATCACTTGTCAACAGAGTTGAAACAATGCCACCAATAGGACAAAGTGATCATGACATTACATTCATTGAAATAAATCAGTCACTTACAAAAAAACAAACAACAACCACACAAGACCCACATCTTTAAGAAGGCCAACTGGGACCAAATAGAGCAAGACCTGGTCAATATAAACAACTACCTTGAAACAAACCAAGAAAACTTAAATATAGATGAAATGTGGCTTTACTTTAAACATCAGACAATGACATCAGTAGAAAAGAACATCCCAACCAAAAATGTTGGTAAAAAAATCACACTTACCATGGGTAACCAGAAAAATCACACTTACCATGGGTAACCAGAAAAATCACACTTACCATGGGTAACCAGAAAAATCATACTTACCATGGGTAACCAGAAAAATCACACTTACCATGGGTAACCAGAAAAATCACACTTACCATGGGTAACCAGAAAAATCACACTTACCATGGGTAACCAGAAAAATCACACTTACCATGGGTAACCAGAAAAATAAAAACACTTATTAATAAGAAAAACAAACTGTACAAAAAGGAAAAGAAAAACAAAAAATACTCAAAACAGTACAAAAACACTAAGAAAATCTTACAGTGTGAAATGAGAAAATTTTACTGGCAATACATTGAGAACATGATCTTTGATATCGATATTCAAGACACAGACTCAAACAGATTCAATAAACAACCAAATAATCTATTGTCATATATGAAAAGCCAGAAAAATGAAAATACTGGCATAGCACCACTGAAAAGTGAAGCGGCACTCCATTCAGAACCCACCAAAAAGGCAAATATTTTAAGCACACAGTTTCAACCAGTATTTACTTCTGAAAGCAACATTAACATACCACATAAAGGCCCCAGTCCTTATCCTGTAATGAGCAACATCACCATCACTGTACAAGGCATTAAAAAACTTCTACAAGGCATAAACCCAAACAAAGCTATAGGTCCAGACAACATCAGTGGAAAAATACTCAAAGAAAAATCAGACATATGTGCAGAAATACTCGACAAAATTTTCACCAAATCCTTAACATCAGGAAAAGTACCATCAGACTGGAACCATGCGAACGTTGCACCAGTGTACAAAAAAGGGGACAAACACAACCCAGCAAACTATGGACCTATATCACTTACTTGCATATCCTGTAAACCTTTAGAACATATCTTCAGCAGTAATATAATGAAACACCTTGAAGAGAATAACATACTTTACAATATACAACACGGGTTTAGACAAAATCGTTCATGTGAAACACAAATCATTTCATTAATTTACGAACTTGCTTCACAACATGACAAAAATACCCAAATTGACCTGCTAATCATGGACTTTGCCAATGCATTCGACAAAGTACCACACCCACGTCTGCTTTATAAACTTAGATACTATGGCATATCACCGCAAGTAACAAACTGGGTCAGATCATTCCTTTCAAACAGAACACAAACAGTGGTCCTAGAAAATACAACATCAGATAAAATACATGTAACATCAAGGCATAGTCCTAGGACCATCCTATTCGTAATCTATATAAATGACCTATCTGAATATCTCAAGCACAGCAACATCAGACTATTTGCAGACGACAGCATAATATACAGAAAAAATCAATCACAAAAAGACTGCTTAGATTTGCAAGATGACCTTGAGGCCGCAGCTAAATGGGAAGAAGACTGGCTCATGGCCTTTCACCCCGACAAATGTAACCTTCTCAGCATTACAACAAAACGAAGACCAGAACACTTTTACTACAACCTTCACGGCCACATTTTGGAATCAGTAGACTCGGCAAAATATTTAAGTATTACTCTTCAATCAAATCTAAAATGGAACGAACACATCGATCAAACAGCATCAAAAGCAAACAAAACCCTTTCATTTGTACGCCATATCCTTAAAGTTGACTCCAGTTCAATAAAAAAAAAACATGCATATCAAGCTCTAGTTCGTCCCAAACTGGAGTACTGCTCTTCAGTTTGGGATCCATATACAGCAGAGAACAATTACAAACTTGAAAAAGTACAGAGGAGAGCCGCTCGAGCTAGCCTACACTTAAGGAACGTCGTACAAAAACCAGACTGTTTAACTTCTACAAAATTTCAAACAATAAAATGGAAATACCGTACACAGACATACTTATACCAAATCAATCAAAAACCAGAACTTCACACTCAAAAACATTTAGACAACTTCCTTGCAAAAAAGACAGCTTTAAATACTAGTATTCTTTCTTTTGTAATACAATACCGGATTGGAATAAACTCCCTGCAACCATAGCAAATAGTGACAGTATCAAATCTTTTAAGGAGAAACTAACACACGAAGTTCTCCTTAAGACATATCCTCAGCTTTGTTAAACTAAAGCTCTGTTTTTATCTTATACACACAAAGAAAGAAAACAAAACACAAAAAATTGTAAAATATAAATTGTAAAAAAATAGAAACTTTTAGTTAAATTTTTGTGTATATATTTATTTTTCAAAATTTGTAAGGGTAGGCATGCGCCGGAAATAATGTTCAGTATGTTGAGCGCTATTCCGTAACTAAAGAAGAAGAAGAACTGGATCTTCAAAGGCAATACATATATAAACAAACAATTAAAGGAACCTACACAGATACGCTACCACTCAAAAAGATCGCATACTATCACAGAACTGGATGACAGCATAAACATGAACAGTACAATAGCAGGGTCAATGAGTGCTCGTAATTAACTAACTACTAGATAGGAATGTCAAATCTGTTAGTCACATGGACAGTACAATAGCAGGGCCAATGAGTGCTCGTAATTAATTAACTACTAGATAGGAATGTCAAATCTGTTAGTCACATGGACAGTACAATAGCAGGGTCAATGAGTGCTCGTAATTAACTAACTACTAGATAGGAATGTCAAATCTGTTAGTCACATGGACAGTACAATAGCAGGGCCAATGAGTGCTCGTAATTAACTAACTACTAGATAGGAATGTCAAATCTGTTAGTCACATGAACAGTACAATAGCAGGGCCAATGAGTGCTCGTAATTAACTAACTACTAGATAGGAATGTCAAATCTGTTAGTCACATGAACAGTACAATAGCAGGGGCAATGAGTGCTCGTAATTAACTAACTACTAGATAGGAATGTCAAATCTGTTAGTCACATGGACAGTACAATAGCAGGGCCAATGAGTGCTCGTAATTAGCTAACTACTAGATAGGAATGTCAAATCTGTTAGTCACATGGACAGTACAATAGCAGGGTCAATGAATGCTCGTAATTAATTAACTAACTACTAGCTAGGAAGGTAGAATATGTTAGTCACATGGACAGTACAATAGCAGGGTCAATGAATGCTCGTAATTAATTAACTACTAGATAGGAATGTCAAATCTGTTAGTCACATGGACAGTACAATAGCAGGGTCAATGAGTGCTCGTAATTAACTAACTACTAGATAGGAATGTCAAATCTGTTAGTCACATGGACAGTACAATAGCAGGGCCAATGAGTGCTCGTAATTAACTAACTACTAGATAGGAATGTAGAATATGTTAGTCACATGGACAGTACAATAGCAGGGGCAATGAATGCTCGTAATTAATTAACTAACTACTAGATAGGAATGTCAAATCTGTTAGTCACATGGACAGTACAATAGCAGGGCCAATGAGTGCTCGTAATTAACTAACTACTAGATAGGAATGTAGAATATGTTAGTCACATGGACAGTACAATAGCAGGGGCAATGAATGCTCGTAATTAATTAACTAACTACTAGATAGGAATGTCAAATCTGTTAGTCACATGGACAGTACAATAGCAGGGTCAATGAATGCTCGTAATTAATTAACTAGCTACTAGATAGGAATGTCAAATCTGTTAGTGACATGGACAGTACAATAGCAGGGGCAATGAATGCTCGTAATTAATTAACTAACTACTAGATAGGAATGTCAAATCTGTTAGTCACATGGACAGTACAATAGCAGGGTCAATGAGTGCTCGTAATTAACTAACTACTAGATAGGAATGTCAAATCTGTTAGTCACATGGACAGTACAATAGCAGGGCCAATGAGTGCTCGTAATTAACTAACTACTAGATAGGAATGTCAAATCTGTTAGTCACATGGACAGTACAATAGCAGGGCCAATGAGTGCTCGTAATTAACTAACTACTAGATAGGAATGTAGAATATGTTAGTCACATGGACAGTACAATAGCAGGGGCAATGAATGCTCGTAATTAATTAACTAACTACTAGCTAGGAAGGTAGAATATGTTGGTCAAGCCTACTGGTGATTACCATTTTTACATTTGCGTCCACTTGCATTCAGAATAAGACATTCTGCTTTGTATTTTGACTCTGGATATCCAGGAAAAAGGAATGATGTGGGAATGGGCGTGGTTTCATCTCCGTCATTTATATCGTCGTGTCCAATCACTACATCCACAGTACTACAGAATATAAGGCGTTCAACATTACAATCTAAACACGCCTGTATAATATTTTCTGTTCCTACAATTATAAAAATTAACAGTTTTTGATACGAATTAAAATACGAAAAAAAAGGACGCTACAATGTGTCATATGTTACATAAATACGAGATTTTATATTGACAGACTGGATGATTAGTAGGCGGAATATTACCCAAGGTGCATATTCCATATTTTTCAATTTTTAACCGACCCCTTAAACCATTCAACTGACAAAGTAGTTCATTAAACATATATCTCCATATTGATAGAAGAAGAGTTTGAAGACAGCAAAGGGGCAATCAGAATCCGTATATCGAAGAAGAACAGACAACACAATGGCCAAACAAAAAAGTACAAAAGAACCAACAACGATCAACAAAACATACATATAAAACTAAAGATCGAGTAACACGAACCCCACGAAAAACCGGGTGTGAACTCGGGTGCTCCGGAAGGGTAAGAAGTTCATGCTCCATTAGTGACACCCGTCGTGTTAATCTAGTTACAAACCCGGTGATAAGTCATGAATGAGGAAATGACCGGGAAGTGTTTACGACAAGTGGAACATATCCGGGGTCATTTGTGACACAGATATTCCATAGCGGTCAACTATGTCATGGTTGCGACCGTAAAACTTTCGAAGTGATGACTGCAACTTAACTAAGAGGAACCCTTGGTTCAATAGCTTCCTTGTTAGCAGCAACCCTCTATCAAGGAAATCCTGATAGGAACCACATGCTATGGAATATCGTATCAACTGAGAGATATATACTCCATATGTAGGTGCTGCTGAAGTGTTGCTACATATGAATGGAAAGTTCATAATTGGAAAATTGAAATCCTCTCTTTTGTCGTAAAGTTTCGTTCTTAACCGCCCCTCACTGTCAATTTCGATAGAGAAAGTTATAGAACTAGGTTCATAATTGATATAGACAAGATGAATCCACAAGGATTAAAATTGGTGTGGATTAAAGAAACAACCTTCGTTAATCAACAATGTACATTACAGTATCACATTCGTAATTGAGACAACTAATGCATAAAATGGAAAGACTCGGAAAATACTGCCGTGCACATCTCGTTAGCAGATGCTGCCAATTAATATTAAGAGATTATTACATGGCATTTTCCATATCGGCCCTGGTATTAGCCCGCGACTCCCATATCAAGCCCGACAGCGAAGATGGAAAATTTCATGTCATAGTCTCTTTATCACATATTTTACATTGACCTTTTCCAAGCATTGACTTTTATATTGCAAAAAAGATCTTTTGTTCAACTTGCAAATATTTTTGTTTCGAGTCTGGTTACCAAACAATGTCGATCAGTACAATGACGTTAGAAACTGTAAAATCTACCCAAGACGTTGACATTTGAATGGCAATTCCTATTCAAACACGACGTATATACATTTGAGCTAATTATTCCGTTTCAAGTTATTTAAGCTTTATTCCATTATGTTGAAATGTGCTAATTTGATTGAAATACGATTTTATGCATATCTTTATGCATAATCTTTCTTTGTACTTTAACAAATAATCTTTGAGACCAGTGCGCATATGCTGGAAGTTGAATTCGGGGTCAAATACGGATATATGAGGGCAAGTTATTTGCCCGTGGGCAAATAACCAATACTGACTATTAGCTCTTATTGGACATGCACAAACGAACATATTACAACAAAATATGTGATAATGTCTTTTATCACATATTGTGTTGCAATATGTTGATTTGTGCATGTCCAATAATAGCTAACAGTCAGTGTTGGTTATTTGCCCTCACATATCCGTATTTGCCCTCATATATCCGTATTTGCCCCCGTATTCAACTTCCGGTATCTGCGCAGTGGTTTCAAAGATTATGCATAAAATCGTAATTCAATCAAATTAACACATTTTAACATATTGGAATAAATTTTAAATAACTTGAAACGGAATAATTAGCTCAAATATATACGTCGTGCTGAATAGGAATTTCCATTCAAATGTCAACGTCTTGGGTAGATTTTACAAACAGTTTCTAACGTCATTGTACAGATCGACATTGTTTGGTATATTTTTAAAACCAGATTCGAAACAAAAATATTTGCAAGTTGAACAAAGGCAACTCTATTAAGGATTTATTTTCGCAATTTGTCTGTTCATAGATCTTTTTTGCAATATAAAAGTCAATGCTTGGAAAAGGTCAATGTAAAATATGTGATAAAAAGATTATGACATGAAATTTTCCATATGGTCCCTGGTATCAACCCACGACCCATATCAGCCCTCCAGCTTCACTGTCGAGCTTGATATGGGAGTCTCGGGCTAATATCAGGGCCGATATGGAAAATGTCATGTAATAATCTCTTATTATCACATATTTGTACGTAATACGTACCGTGTTCCATGTGTGATAAATGAAGACGTTCCCGATCCATATCAGTGCCCGGGGCAAATAATCGGTTATTGTGCCCTGCGTCGATGACGTCATTGTGACACGTAAGAAAACGTGACAGACGAGGAAGCATCCACAAATCGATACGGCAGAGATGAAGAATGTCAATAAAAAAACGTAAAACTGAGAGTGACATAAGAATATTCAAGGATTGTGATTTAACAGTGGGAGAACTCCGTAATCCAGAAGATATCGGAATCGAGGAGATGAACATGCACCTTGCAAGACTTTTTATTTCAGCGCGCACGAAATCCAAGAAGGTTTACGAATCTGATTCATTGAAATGTATTCAAGCTTCCATCAGTATTTATATCATAGTGATGGCGAATGTTCATATCGTGTCTACTATTGAGAACTATGAAAATACAACAGTTACTGCAATAAAGGCAATAACAAAATTACCGACGAACAATTTTACAAAGGGAAAGTCAAAACTCATAAGTATATAAACAGACAAAATCAGTCAACAACCGGAAAACTGTAAAAACCATAATGACCCTGACTTGGTACAGGCATTTCTAAAGAAATGGTGGGTTGAATCAGATTTTAAAGCGCCAAACCTCCCGCTTTCATTACGGCTCAAAGGTTCCGGCTGTCACTATAATAGTATTTATAACAATACAAATAGTAACTCTGTCCAGTCAACGGTTACTAATAATAAGTATATTCAGCAAACCCTTATCGGTTTAGTTCCCATGATGCCCAATCCCAGAATAACGCTATTCTCATACTCAAATATCCAGGAAAATTTGACAATACATTTTTATGGCACAAATAATAAGCATTGGAACTTAATTGTAATTAATATGGTGAATTATATGGTTGACTTTTTGTTGACGTTATTTATTTTGTTGTTATTTTAATGAATAAACATAAATTCTTCATTTATTTTTAATTTATTTCAGTCATGTTTAAATATGTGATAAACAAATTAAAACATGACATTTTCCATATCGGCACTGGTTTCATCCCTCGACCCATATAAGCCCTCGGCTATCGCCTTGGGCTGATATGGGAGTCTCGGGATGATACCAGGGCCGATATGGAAAATGTCATGTAATAATCTATATTTACACGCAAGGAATATGACATTCTTCATACACGAAACACTCATGTATCTCCTGCCCCTAGGGAATGATCTGTCTCGCTGAAGTATCAATCTTCCCTTTCTGTGTGGTTTTACCCAGCAGTTGCGAAATCATATCATATTTCTATACAGTCGAGTTGAACACTTACCTAAATAACCTGAAGCGAAATCAGATATATAATAAACAGTTAAAGATGCGTTCCGTATTTAGACATATTGACAATCGTCGACGAAAGTTGCGTTCCGCTATTTACGATCAGTACGATTTCCCCAAAATTAACTTTCATTTTCCATTAATTTTATTCCTGAATCCTTTACATACGAAGTGATTATACATCCAATGAAATCTTTCTTCCAGAATAATTTCTATTATCAGATTTTAAAATAGAACAACATTACCGTACAACATGATGGTCTATCTAGCTGTGTGAAAGTCTCCCTACAATTACACGATTATCTCACAAACCTTTGACATTTATAGCTTGCATTGCTGTTGTATCGGGAAACGTTCCAAAGCTGACAAGACCAGCAACATGTATAACACTGTTTACTCCTGTAAGAGCTTTAGTAACATCCTCTATAACTGTTATGCTTCCTTTGTGACTGGTTACCACTTTGTGCTGCTCAGAACCTAAAACACAATATCTTATTAGTCACCATTTTTATAGTTTTGTTTCTTTGTTTAATTAATGTACAAGAAGAGTTTGAATATACCAAAGGGGTAAGCAGAATCCGTATATCGAAGAAGAACAGGCAACAGAACGGCCAAAAGAAAAAGTCCAAAAGGACAAATAACAATCTACAAAACATACACATAAAACTAAAGATCGAGTAACACGAACCCCACTAAAAACCGGGTGTGAACTCAGGTGCTCCGGAAGGATAAACAGTTTCTGCTCCACAAGTGGCACCGCCGTGTTAATCTAGTTCCAAACTCGGTTATAAGTCATGAATGAGGAAAGGACCGGTAAGTGTTTGCGACAAGTGGAACATATCTGTGGTCCTTTGTGATTTCAACCTAACCAAGAGGAACCATTGGTTTAGTAGCTTCTATTAAGGAAATCCTGATAGGAACTACAAGCTCTTGAATATCGTATCAACTGAGAGATATATGCTCCATATGCAAGTGCTGCTGGAATGTTGCTACATATAAATGGAAAGTTCACAATGGGAAAATTGAAATCATCTCCTTTGTCGTAAAGTTTCGTCCTCACTGTAAATTTCGAGGTGTAGATCAAGGTATGAAGCAGACCTATCTGTATCTGTGGTATCTTTTATTTCACGCTCAATGGGGTAGATGTGATCAACAAAATCACCAAATCTAGAATTATTTAGTGAAAGGACATCATCTATATAGCGGGACGTGAAATTAAAGGATCGGGCTATCTTCTTTTCGTTTTTATTGAGAATCCCCTGTATGAAGTCTGCCTCATACGAATAAAGGAACAAGTCGACGAGAAGAGGAGCGGAAGGCATGTGTATCTACGTTGGCCATTCTTTTTTCATGAAACACAGTTGGACCAACTTTCATAATCTGTCCTTCAGCTTAGAGTGAGGAATAGTTGTGTAGAGAGTAGAGAAGTTAAAGGTTTTAATGTTATTGCAGGAGGAGATGGACCTAGATTGTATGTACTCTAACAGATCTTTAGAATTCTTCAGAATCCACATCTGATTCACATCTCTCCTCGAGTGGCTAGTGTCACAGAAACTCTGAAACCCGATTTGGACCGCCGATAGAATATATGTTAATAATTAGGAAAGAGGTTTCGTGGAGCTTTTGGCAGATCCAGCAATATAACGCTGTTTGAAAGGACACTTATGTAATTTTGGAATCCAGTAGAGTGATGGTAGATCCAGTTCTTCTTCTTTGGTTGAAATTCCAAAGGAACATAAAACAGACTTACGATTGTCCAGGATTTCCTCTTTCGTAAGTGTCGTCGGGGTATATGTAGGGTTGCCAAGTGAATTGTCAATACCTAATTCCTTTATCAAGCAGTCTATGTAATGTGATTTACACACAAAACAATATTGTTAGGGGCCTTGTCGGCGGATACAACAACATATTTGTCATGGAGGAGAGACAGGTTTTTAGCAACATTTGGATCACTCTCATAATGATGTCACACTCATTATCTTAGACAATAAATATAGACAATATTACACCTATAACTTTTGTTTTAAAATATAGACAATATTACAACCCTTTCCTTTGCCTTGAAAACATAAACTACTTGACACTCATTATGGAGTATAGACAGTCCACTCAGTATTTTATCTTAAGAATAGCTATGATATGACACTAATTTTATTTTGGTTTTGAATATAGGCACTTTGATACTCAATACATTGTCTTACCATTTAACATTATTGGTGATCCTATTACATTTTGATTTTCCATATAGATGATTCACACTTTTCTTTTTGAATAAAGATAATTCACCCTTTATTTTTGGAATAAAGATTATTCACCTTTTAATTAAAACAAAAGACGATTCTCCTTTTATTGTTTAGAATATAAATGATTCACATGTTACTTTTTGAATAAAGATGATTCCCATGTTACTTTTTGAATGAAGATGATTCATATGTTGCTTTTTGAATAAAGATGATGCACAAGTTACTTTTTGAATAATGATCATTCACATGTTACTTTTTGAATAAAGATGATTCACATGTTATTTTTTGAATGAAGATGATTCATATGTTGCTTTTTGAATGAAGATGATTCACATGTTGCTTTTTGAATAAAGATGATTCAAATGCTGATTTTTGAATAAAGATGATTAACCTGTTACATTTTGGAATAAACTTGATTGTTGTTTTTCTTACCCAACAAATTTACATAAGGAATTACATCTAGAACTCTTATTTCGGACACGTAGTCTGTCTTCTCTTGTAATGTCTGTATAACATGCTGTCCAAGAAACCCAGATCCTCCAGTCACTGTTATTACATCCATTCTGTCCATCTGAACAGAGTAATGGCAGGGATACACGTGTCTGGAAATACACAATTTTATTTTTTGATATTACGTTTGCGTTGGAAAACAAACCCATTATAGCAATTTCAATGTGCTTTTAGTTAGAACGTAGAAGTGAAACTGTGTCCTCTTTGCCACTGCAACACAGTCAGATTAGTTAATATTTGAAATGCAGTCAAATTTCGGCCATACCCGGTATTTAATTTTCATAAACAACAGCTAGTTACTTGCCGATATTTCGTTATGCATTTTGAAAGCGTAATTTCGTATATTGAAAAGTGGGAACATTAATCTATCTCAGTAGCTTATTATTAAACGATCTCAGCAGCTTATTATTAAACGATCTCAGCAGCTTTTTATTAAACGATTTCAGTAGCTTATTATTAAACGATTTCAGTAGCTTTTTATTAAACGATCTCAGTAGCTTATTATTAAACGATTTCAGTAGCTTATTATTAAACGATTTCAGTAGCTTTTTATTAAACGATCTCAGTAGCTTATTATTAAACGATCTCAGTAGCTTATTATTAAACGATCTCAGCAGCTTATTATTAAACGATCTCAGCAGCTTATTATTAAACGATCTCAGTAGCTTATTATTAAACGATCTCAGCAGCTTATTATTAAACGATTTCAGTAGCTTATTATTAAACGATTTCAGTAGCTTTTTATTAAACGATCTCAGTAGCTTATTATTAAACGATCTCAGTAGCTTATTATTAAACGATCTCAGCAGCTTATTATTAAACGATCTCAGCAGCTTATTATTAAACGATCTCAGTAGCTTATTATTAAACGATTTCAGTAGCTTATTATTAAACGATTTCAGTAGCTTTTTATTAAACGATCTCAGTAGCTTATTATTAAACGATCTCAGTAGCTTATTATTAAACGATCTCAGCAGCTTATTATTAAACGATCTCAGCAGCTTATTATTAAACGATCTCAGTAGCTTATTATTAAACGATTTCAGTAGCTTATTATTAAACGATCTCAGTAGCTTATTATTAAACGATCTCAGTAGCTTATTATTAAACGATCTCAGTAGCTTATTATTAAACGATCTCAGCAGCTTATTATTAAACGATCTCAGTAGCTTATTATTAAACGATTTCAGTAGCTTATTATTAAACGATCTCAGTAGCTTATTATTAAACGATTTCAGTAGCTTTTTATTAAACGATCTCAGTAGCTTATTATTAAACGATCTCAGTAGCTTATTATTAAACGATCTCAGCAGCTTATTATTAAACGATCTCAGCAGCTTATTATTAAACGATCTCAGCAGCTTATTATTAAACGATTTCAGTAGCTTATTATTAAACGATCTCAGTAGCTTATTATTAAGCGATCTCAGTAGCTTATTATTAAACGATCTCAGTAGCTTATCATTAAACGATCTCAGTAACTTATTATTAAACGATCTTAGTAGCTTATTATTAAACGATCTCAGTAGCTTATTATTAAACGATCTCAGTAGCTTATTATTAAACGATCTCAGTAGCTTATTATTAAACGATCTTAGTAGCTTATTATTAAACGATCTCAGTAGCTTATTATTAAACAATCTCAGTAGCTTATTATTAAATGATCTCAGTAGTTTATTCGGAAATCAGAACTATTTGTACGTTTGGAAAACGAGCTAAATGCAATACTTGTACAATTCGTGATAGCAAATTAAGGTGTCTATCTATATATACATTTAGCTTAAATTTTGAAGAAAGATTCTATTGTTTGGCCCTATGACAATAACACCCATCATACGTTTACTAATAACAAATTAATTTTATTGCCTGCATAGTGACTTTTGACGTCATGACTTTTTGTGTGCATTTTGTAATCGCTACTTGTAGGACAACAATAGTGAGAAGGTCTATGTCTTCTTGAATGAACTGAGAAACAGTCAATAATAAGTTCTGGAATCAAATATTGAAGATAATATGTAGCTAACTTCTTGTTTGTTTGTTTTTAAATATGTAGATGATATGTATTAATATATTTTGTCCACTTTGGTGAACTAGTATTTCAACAGACGATTGGTATTCCAATGGGTACACATTGTACTCTGCTAATCCCTGATTTGTTTCTGTTCTCTTAGAGATAAAATGTCGTGCATTGGTTTCTCAAGAATAAAGAATGAAGAATTGAGTGGTTAATATTAAAATATATCTATTATGCTAAAATATATGTATAACTTAAAATGCTAACTTTGAATTTCAAAATTTATTACAAAACAGTATGCTATGAAGACCAACTTGTTTTTACATTGTAACTTTTGTGTACTGTAACATTGTGTATATAGAATCATGTATGTATGAATCTGTTCTTGGAAAAATAAACAAATTGCAAAAATGAATAAAGAATAAAGAAAACTCTTATTCCAGCTTCCTCTATATAGATGATGTTCTGTCAATGTATAATTCTCCACTCGGTGATTATTCGCATCTCATTAATCCAAAATGAGCTTGAAGTAAAGGATACTACTGACACCCAAAAGTCTGCTTCTTACTTTGACCTTCCCCTTGAAATCGACAAATGTAGGAGGATTCAAAACAAAACTCTACCACAAACGTGATGATTTTACTTTTCCAAGTCTATTCGCTTTTCATTAGTAGAAATATTTCAGTAGCACCAGTTTATGGAGTTTATATTTCACAACTCATACGTTATTCTGGGGCTTGTGCATATCACAGTAATTTCCTGGACATAGCTCAGCTGCTGACGAAAAAGTTACTCAAACAAGCTTACGTTGTCCCTTTGTTGGTTTCATTGCTCCCAAAACTTTAAATTATTTGGCTTTCCAATCTTTCGATTTTGAGCGTATCTGATGAAGGTTATTCCAGAATGATTTTGAGCGTATCTGATGAAGGTTATTCCAGAATGATTTTGAGCGTATCTGATGAAGGTTATTCCAGAATGATTTTGAGCGTATCTGATGAAGGTTATTCCAGAATGATTTTGAGCGTATCTGATGAAGGTTATTCCAGAATGATTTTGAGCGTATCTGATGAAGGTTATTCCAGAATGATTTTGAGCGTATCTGATGAAGGTTATTCCAGAATGATTTTGAGCGTATCTGATGAAGGTTATTCCAGAATGATTTTGAGCGTATCTGATGAAGGTTATTCCAGAATGATTTTGAGCGTATCTGATGAAGGTTATTCCAGAATGATTTTGAGCGTATCTGATGAAGGTTATTCCAGAATGATTTTGAGCGTATCTGATGAAGGTTATTCCAGAATGATTTTGAGCGTATCTGATGAAGGTTATTCCAGAATGATTTTGAGCGTATCTGATGAAGGTTATTCCAGAATGATTTTGAGCGTATCTGATGAAGGTTATTCCAGAATGATTTTGAGCGTATCTGATGAAGGTTATTCCAGAATGATTTTGAGCGTATCTGATGAAGGTTATTCCAGAATGATTTTGAGCGTATCTGATGAAGGTTATTCCAGAATGATTTTGAGCGTATCTGATGAAGGTTATTCCAGAATGATTTTGAGCGTATCTGATGAAGGTTATTCCAGAATGATTTTGAGCGTATCTGATGAAGGTTATTCCAGAATGATTTTGAGCGTATCTGATGAAGGTTATTCCAGAAATGCATCGTGCACACTCAATATGATATCCACGTTTTTATTGAAGTCAACTCTACAAATACCTACGATCATCTTGAAGTATTTAACGACTAGCGAACTATACATTTCTTAAATGACAATGGATCTTTTCCCTTGGCGTATATTTTTTTCTTTCCTATATCACCGACAAGACTTTTACCGGACCTGACTATATGATTAACGCGGCGACGGGAGTCTTATATGAAACGACAATTGCTTACCCTTCTCGAGCACATGGGTTTATTCTCGTTATTTGTTTGATGAGGTTCGTGTTGGGCTAGTTTTCTATGTTGTGTTTTATGTTTTGTATCTTGTATGCCCACTTTTTTATTCGATGTCTGGAATATCATATAAGGTTTTCTTGTTCATTTGACAGTATAAATTAATTATATGTAGATAACCGCCTGTTCTTCTGAACGTCCAACCTAATTAAATGTAGCCAACCGCTTGTTCATCTGAACGTCCAACCTAATTAAATGTAGCCGATCGCTTGTTCATCTGAACGTCCAACCTAATTAAATATAGACAACCGCTTGTTCATCTGAACGTTCATCCTAATTAAATGTAAGCAACCGCTTGTTCATCTGAACGTCCAACCTAATTAAATGTAGCCAACCGCTTGTTCATCTGAACGTCCAACCTAAATAAATGTAACCAATCGCTTGTTCATCTGAACGTCCAACCTAAATAAATGTAGCCAACCGCTTGTTCATCTGAACGTCCAACCTAATTAAATGTAGCCGATCGCTTGTTCATCTGAACGTACAACCTAGTTAAATGTAGCCAACCGCTTTTTCATCTGAACGTTCATCCTAATTAAATGTAACCAACCGCTTGTTCATCTGAACGTCCAACCTAATTAAATGTAGCCAACCGCTTGTTCATCTGAACGTCCAACCTAAATAAATGTAACCAATCGCTTGTTCATCTGAATGGTCAACCTAATTAAATGTAGACAACCGCTTGTTCATCTGAACGTCCAACCTAATCAAATGTAGCCAACCGCTTGTTCATCTGAACGTACAACCTAGTTAAATGTAGCCAACCGCTTGTTCATCTGAACGTCCAACCTAAATAAATGTAACCAATCGCTTGTTCATCTGAATGGTCAACCTAATTAAATATAGACAACCGCTTGTTCATCTGAACGTCCAACCTAATCAAATGTAGCCAACCGCTTGTTCATCTGAACGTACAACCTAGTTAAATGTAGCCAACCGCTTTTTCATCTGAACGTTCATCCTAATTAAATGTAACCAACCGCTTGTTCATCTGAACGTCCAACCTAATTAAATGTAGCCAACCGCTTTTTCATCTGAACGTCCAGCCTAAATAAATGTAACCAATCGCTTGTTCATCTGAACGTCCAACCTAAATAAATGTAGCCGATCGCTTGTTCATCTGAACGTACAACCTAATTAAATGTAGCGAACCGCTTTTTCATCTGAACGTCCAGCCTAAATAAATGTAACCAATCGCTTGTTCATCTGAACGTCCAACCTAAATAAATGTAGCCGATCGCTTTTTCATCTGAACGTTCATCCTAATTAAATGTAACCAACCGCTTGTTCATCTGAACGTCCAACCTAATTAAATGTAGCCAACCGCTTGTTCATCTGAACGTCCAACCTAAATAAATGTAACCAATCGCTTGTTCATCTGAATGGTCAACCTAATTAAATGTAGACAACCGCTTGTTCATCTGAACGTCCAACCTAATCAAATGTAGCCAACCGCTTGTTCATCTGAACGTACAACCTAGTTAAATGTAGCCAACCGCTTGTTCATCTGAACGTCCAACCTAAATAAATGTAACCAATCGCTTGTTCATCTGAATGGTCCACCTAATTAAATATAGACAACCGCTTGTTCATCTGAACGTCCAACCTAATCAAATGTAGCCAACCGCTTGTTCATCTGAACGTACAACCTAGTTAAATGTAGCCAACCGCTTTTTCATCTGAACGTTCATCCTAATTAAATGTAACCAACCGCTTGTTCATCTGAACGTCCAACCTAATTAAATGTAGCGAACCGCTTTTTCATCTGAACGTCCAGCCTAAATAAATGTAACCAATCGCTTGTTCATCTGAATGGTCAACCTAATTAAATGTAGACAACCGCTTGTTCATCTGAACGTCCAACCTAATTAAATGTAGCCAACCGCTTGTTCATCTGAACGTCCAACCTAATCAAATGTAGCCAACCGCTTGTTCATCTGAACGTACAACCTAGTTAAATGTAGCGAACCGCTTTTTCATCTGAACGTCCAGCCTAAATAAATGTAACCAATCGCTTGTTCATCTGAATGGTCAACCTAATTAAATGTAGCCAACCGCTTGTTCATATGAACGTCCAACCTAATTAAATGCAGACAACCGCTTGTTCTTCTGAACGTCCAACCTAATTAAATGTAGCCAACCGCTTGTTCATCTGAACGTCCAACCTAATTAAATGTAGCCAACCGCTTTTTCATCTGAACGTCCAACCCATTTAAATATAGCCAACCGCTTTTTCATCTGAACGGTCAACCTAATTAAATGTAGACAACCGCTTGTTCATATGAACGTCCAGCCTAATCAAATGTAGCCAACCGCTTGTTCATCTGAACGTCCAACCTAATTTAATGTAGACAACCGCTGTTTTTCTTTTGAACGTACAGCCTAATTAAATGTAGACAACCGCTTGTTCATCTGAAGGTGCAACCTAATTAAATGTAGCCAACCGCTTGTTCATATGAACGTCCAACCTAATTAAATGCAGACAACCGCTTGTTCTTCTGAACGTCCAACCTAATTAAATGTAGCCAACCGCTTGTTCATCTGAACGTCCAACCTAATTAAATGTAGCCAACGCTTGTTCAAGCTAATTACAGTAACATTTATTCGTGCATCTTACCTGAACCGAATGGTCTGTAATAGACAATTCCGTACAATATTACTATGTAGAACTATATTCATTCTTCCATTATGTTTATATTGTATTAATATTACGGTTTTGTTTCCACTGCGTTGGCGTGAAAATAATACGGACATGTTATCAGCTTAATACACGTGATATATCATCAAACACCTGCAATGATGAAGGATTTGTCAGCTGAGACATTGATTGATTCTTCAGCCTTCTTTTTTTATTTATCGCTTTTGTTGGTACGAAGTTTTAAAATAAGAGCCAACTTTAATAGATAAAAAAGGAAGCCAGTGTAATGATATTGATTGATGCAGAATATGAGTTATGTTATAACATAATTATACGTCTTGTCTCTCTGTGAGTAATGTTACTAATCCGCTCGTCCACCAGTGATCGTAGGTATCATCTGGCGGGTTGTACAATCAACTGGTAGATCACTGTTTTTCGTCGCCCGAAGCTGGTGTGATAAATAAAGCAAATTATGATGGTTTTCTTAAGTCTTCTTTTCCTTTTATTTTGTAAAATTGTGTGTTCCGTGATTTAGAGCGGATACTGATACCATTATTTTTGTTTTTGTTTTTTTTTCTAAATCATTTTCAATTAACTTAAATTTACGAGTGCCTTACATGTAGCAGATATAATTGACATACATTGATGTTCTTACTACAAATTATATCAAATAGCACTATGAAAGTGTAATACACGTTACAGTATAAAAGATTATAACACATATAATTATATATAGATTCTGGAGTGGACATTTACTTTACACCTTAGAACATTTCTTACTCAAGAATGTTTTGTGTTAAATACAAGATTTTGTCAGATCCGGTACAGGGATAAGTCCCCATAAGTGAGAAGCTGTTCAAATAAACACCATCCTGGGAGAATGAGTGATGGCTGCTTAACTCCAAAATGAGCAATTTTTCATCTTCATCATGGCGAGAACAAACTACATTCCATGAAATAATGATAATGTGCACTTTGTACTAGACCAACACGCTTAATTAGATCTTTATAGTAATAGCTCACTAAAACAACAGTTCGGGTGTATACATGTCGCTCCAGTCGGACACATTATCCTAATTATGAGCCAACAAGCTCTTACTCCTGAAAGCTGTATGATTAGCGGAGAAATACCAATTTTGCCCCAACAGGAGCTCGATTCCACAAATTGATGAAAGTTTTTCCATAAACGCGTCGTGCGCACTAAATTTGATATACAAAAAATGTATATTTTTTTATTATATATCTACCACACTAGAGGCAAGTACACTATCCATTACACTGCGGTTGATCATCATCATGATAGACAAAAAGATAGCGTAATATTAAATAAAAAAACCCAACATTACACAATGATTGAACTGCCACAAATAAAGATGTGATCCCAGTTACCTATGGTGGGTCAGCATCTACTGCATGAATCACGTTAATCCACATATACCAAATATGGATATACACTGTAGTACAATTGTGGGTCAAAGAGAGTTATGTTTAATAGTTACATTAAGAAACATTTACACTCAGTTTAGACACAAAATTCCTATACTGGTAGACCAATTTATATGGTGACTACCATGGAATTTTTGAGAGATGCCTTTAGCTAGGTAATTGGTATCACTGACCAACTACTTTATTTGACAGATATAGTCTACTATTTAGTCGACCTTTTCAGCTGAAGCTGCAATTGCTCCATTTTTTCCACAATGCTATAACATTGTACAGGGTGGTGAATGTACGTCATAATTGGACGCCATTTTGTTCCGTTTGAATATAAGTGTTTACTCGTATCATTAGTTATTGTAAGGATAACATTAAATGTGATAGTGCGTCAAATCCCCGTGAATGTCCGCTAAATAACGGTGTGACAAACTTGTTGTCAAACTCTCAAACACTTCAACAATGTTATTTTCACTTGTTGCGAAATCGTTGTCGAAGTGTTTGAGAGTTTTGAACAAAATAGCGTCCAATTATGACGTACATTCACCCCTCTGTGGTACAACAAAGTTTACTACAAAATATATAATGTTATTGTTGACTTCTACACATGGTTTATGTTTTATTAATATATCCAGGGTGGGCTACATGCAATTACCACCACGAATATAAGCTGTGGTGTGAACTATTATGAACAACTAGCTGTATTATTATTAAATCTTGTGTTTCATCTGATAATTGTGGTTCGTTACATATCTATTAAGTCAAATATTAGATCGGTCTATATATGCTGACCGCAAGTAGGATATATGATGTATACTCTTGCTGGACAAATGGATCTCGGTTTCACGTGTTCTTATATAGAAACATATGCTATATTTCCACACTTAATTCTAGACGTATTAATGTTCAGTTCAGAATTGGTGGGGAAACTTCTTGATCCTCTGTTAATCACAAATATTTCTCGGAAAGTCCTCATATTTGCGCAAGTCTTATTTACGTTATTTGTGCTTGTTTGCGTATAATAATGTCCAGCACATATTGTGTTGTGTTTTTGTTTTGCTTATCTTCGTCGTGTGTACCCTGTGTTGCCAGTCTCTCTGGATTGTCCTTTTGTGATTGCACCTTCGGTATTCTCTAACGTTTATATACAAACGCACTAATAGTTCACTAAATAGGTAAAACTAATTTGATTATTATAATATAACAGATATTATAGTAAGGTTATAACCGAATTCTTTATATGGTTTTGTTTTCATCACATAGATTGTCTTTGATTTCGTATTATCAAATGTTACTTGAAAAGTGTTATCAAAGTAAAACTTAGATTTAGTGGTAACACATGTAGCGTCATCAGAGGATTAAAATGTTCTTTTAAGGCAATCCCTTGTAATATTACACTTCTCATAAAAGAGTATTGAATTTTTGTCTGATTTTTATTTCATTAACTTGTTCTTAAGGTCAGGTTTATTGTTATTGTGTATAAGATTAAAGTTCTATTTGTAATTTTCGTCAGTACGGCCATAACACTCAGAAAGAGGGAACCATGAGATCTGGTGTATTGCCATTTATATTCTTGTTTGTACTTTTAGAAGGTAAGTATCCATGTGCTGTGTGCTCACAATTACTTCTATTGCTTATTGTTATTTTATATTCGGATCATCATATTGTTCTTTTTTTATCCTTTGTGTGTTCGTATCCCGTTCAGGTGAGGTGTATTCGTTATAAAGTTTGTCAGTGACTTGAGACAGGTCGGTGGTTTTCCCTGGGTACTCCGATTCCCTCCACCAATAAAACTGACTGCCACGATATAACTGACTGCCACGATATAACTGAATATTGTTGAAAGTGGCGTTAAATACCATAACCCCCTCTTTTTTTTTTCTTTTATTTGTGGCGTTAATATATAAATTGACCCATTATTGAATTAGAATAGTGAAAATGTATATCCCTATGTAGAATAACCTGAAAGTACATACAATTGTTATACAAATAATATACGGCTATCGCGTGAGACAGTCAGTTCAAACTGAGTATCTTTTTTTTTTATCTAAAGCAGCTGTCAGGCATCTTCAGATTTGCATCAATTTGCCTGCAAACTGGAGTCCATATTGAAATAAAATAAAGACATTTAATGTTAGAATCATAATTCCCAAATTCTTTCTTTGTTATAAATTTTATTCTTTCCAGTTTTTGATCAGACAAAAGCAAAGGCAATCATAAAGAATTGCAAAGCTTGTTCAGTTAAAGACTGCTCAAGAAGATGTCATCAAAATAATTGTCAAGGAACCTGTACCCTCAAGATTAAGAAAAAGATCAGCTGTCCTCAAATTTGCAAGTTACAACACGGTATGTACTTGTTAGTCAATGAATTTTCAAAGTAGGGTATGGTTACGTTGGAAATAGGTTGTTTTAAGACAAAATCCTACCGACTGATTAAAGACAATACACTTTACGATGCAGCAATTATTCTGTGAACAAATAAATTAGTTTAGCAATGCTATGTTAGAAATTTTCTGTTTTCATTCCCCTCCCTAAGAACATCATTGAACTGTTTGAATTAGAAATAAGTTAAGAGTATTTTATCTACTTTATTTCCAAAATATTCAATAAAGAAAAATGAACGAAACATTATGAGACTGAAGATATATAAATTGATGAAGCTGTTTGGTAATGCCTCTCCCTATACATGTGAAAGATATAATTATTCAGCCAATCAGACTGATTGAGTTTGAAGATACCAAAGGGGTAATCAGAATCCGTAAATCGCAGGACAAACAATGGATCCTATAATATAATTGAATGATTAGTTGGTTTCTAACGCCATGCAACTTTAGCAGTAATTCAGCTATATCGTAGCGGATAGGACAGAAACAAGTAGTTAATCAAGTACATAATTTTTAAGAGAGGTGAAATTTGATTTCCAATTTGGCGTTTCAATATCAGGAAAGAAGAGTTAGAAGATACCAATGGAGTAATCAAAATCTGTAAATCGAAGAAGGACAGACAACGCAATGGCCAAAAGAAAAAGGACAAAAAGACAAACAACGCTCTACAAAATATACACATAAAACTAAAAATCGAATAAGACGAACCCCGCTAAAAACCTGTGACACCCGTCGTGTTACTGTTTAATAACACGAACATCATCTGATATGGGAATCGTGTTGGACACCAGTATGTGTAAATAAATACAAAAACATCAATAAAACATGAACCGCCTACATAACAAATGAGAATAAAGATGAGCAGAACTTCGTTTTTACGCGGAAATCGTAGCGGACATCATTGACAACATTGATCAACACGAACCCATTAACACAAGTAAAAAGAAACGGGGTGCTCCGGAAGGATAGTCAGTTCCTGCTCCACTAGTGGCATTCGTTAATCTAGTTACAAACCCGGTGATAAGTCATGAATGAGGAAGGGACCGGGAAGTGCCTACGACAAATGGAACATATCTGTGGTCATTTATGTGACACACATATTCTATAACGGTCAACCAAGTCATGGTGGCGACCCCAAAACTTTCGAAGTGATGACTTCAACATAACCAATAGGAACCCTTGGTTCAGTAGCTTCCTTGTTAGCAGCAACCCTCACTCAATGATATCCTGATAGGAACCACAGGCTCTGGAAGATCATATCAACTGAGAGATATAGATTCCATATGCAGGTGCTGCTAGAAGGTTGCTACATATAAATAGAAAAAGTTCACAATGGGAAAATCGAAATAATATTTTTTGTCGTAAAGTTGGTTTTTTAAACCACACACCCTCACTGTTAATTTCGAGGTGTAGGTCAAGGTATGAAGCAGACATATCTGTATCTGTGGAATCCTTTATTTCAAGATCAATTGGATAGATGCTATCAACGAAATCACAAAATTTAGAATTATTTAGTGAAAGGACATCATCTATATAGCGGAAAGTGAAATTAAAGAATCGGGCTAGCCTCTTTCCATTTTTCTTGAGAAGCTCCTGTTTGTGTGTTGTTTAAATGTGAAACATGGGGACGCCACAAAAAAGTTAATCAGAAATGTCGATTGATCAATTGGTTGTCCAAGACGTGGGATAAAGTGACACAAACATGCATTTCAAAGTGCTTCACAAAAGCAGGATTTATATAGATGCCGAAATTCATGAAAATATGAATGACAACGACGTATACGAAGACAACATTGACGATGAAGACAACATTGACGATGAAGACAACATTGACGATGTTGATAGCTTTGACGATGTTGATAGCTTTGACGATGTTGATAACTTTGACGATGAAGATAACTTTGACGATGTTGATATCTTTGACGATGTTGATAACATTGACGATGTTGATAACTTTGACGATGTTGATAGCTTTGACGATGTTGATAACTTTGACGATGTTGATAACTTTGACGATGTTGATAGCTTTGACGATGTTGATAACTTTGACGATGTTGATAACTTTGACGATGTTGATAACTTTGACGATGTTGATAGCTTTGACGATGTTGATAACTTTGACGATGTTGATAACTTTGACGATGTTGATAACATTGACGATGTTGATAACTTTGACGATGTTGATAACTTTGACGATGTTGATAACATTGACGATGTTGATAACATTGACGATGTTGATAACTTTTAGTTACGCTTTACATCACTGGATGTTTAAGTAATATGGTTTCATATTGCAGTAATTCTTTGTAAAATATATTGTTTATTAAATATAAAATATTTTCTATTTGATGACTTTGTATTAAAAAAAAAGATATTTGCACATTTCTAAAGTCATACCGAGATCATGCATCTTAGCAAATCATTACACAATACATCTGTCCATTTTCGGATACAATTAATTCTGGTAATAGATAAAATTATTTCTGGTCTCCTCAGAATTTCATTATAATGGGAGTGGTCTGTAGTAGTTTATGTACAATATTTTTTCCAACAAGTTGATGACCTATTTATTCTGATCTCTCGCCAAGACCATCAATTTCTTTAAATACCCATGACTAATTGATATTCTAACATGACGTCCTTCATTGGCTATATAAATAATACAATGATAAAACTCACGATATATTTTAATTCGCTCATGCGCATTGACGAACAAATTACAAACATCATTCCCTAGTGAACTCATGTATTCATACAGGACCGTGGTGCATAGCAAGCATAAAAATGCCCGTATTTTTTTACCTATATTTTTCTGGACTAAATACACTTAAGACAACCATCTATGGACTTTAACTTTTAAAATTTAACGTCTTCAGGTGATGTCGTTTACAAGGAACGCTGATGACGTTAACACACATGGTTACTGATTTATTTTACGATTTTGTGAGCAGTTTACTTGTTTAAGCTGCTAAATTCAAAATGCCATCAAATTGGAAAATATCAGTAACTTCATAGCATCACAGTCTAATTATACATATAAGGAAAACAACAGTGAAGGGTGTGGTGTATATGTTTTGCTATGTAATATATCATTCGTGACGAAGTATCTGTCTCAAGTTCCTTAATTGTATTGTTAGCAGCTCTCAGGAGTATCTCAATAATTTCATTGTCTTCTAGACAAAAAATATCTACAGAGTTTTGAACTGGTAATACATAAACAATTTTATTGAACAAGTTATTTCTTTCTGTTATTAAGTATAATTAAAACGTTATAATTAATTTTACGCCAACATATACATTTATAGTTGTACTTTTTACTTAAGGAATTATTAGATAGATCGCGAACAATCTTTTTGTATTTACACCAAATCAAATAAGTTTAAAATTATGCCCGATATTTATTCCTTAGCGATCTTAAGTCTTTATCCCGAGAAAGATCAGTTTCAGAGGAATATAAAAAAAGAAGAAAAAATCATGCAAACAAACAAAAACAACTGGCTATATATAGGAAACACACTAATAACACACTACAGTTATTACAGTTAGGCACTGCTAACGAATACATAGTATTTGATCATTAAAGATTGTAATCCCATCAACAACTACGCCTTAAATTGGAAAAAGAAGTAATGGAAAAAATCCAACTTTATTAGTGGATAGTTTAATGATCACAACAGTATGCCATTTAATATGTTTCTTTTTGTCATTCACAACAGCCATATTATAAAAAGGAGAAGAGAAAAGACACGGATGAGTGAGTCCTGTTGAGATGACAGATAACATCTATATTACAACAGCATATCTCAGTATTAAATAATAAAATAATGTTTACCTGCCTTGTAACTAAAATATGAACAAACATAGACAATATAAACATGTTGTTATGATTGGCTATATATAGTCCATCATTAATGTGTACCTTTTCATGTTGTTATGATTGGTTATATAGTCCATCATTAATGTGTACCTTTTCATGTTCAAGCATTTTTTATTTATTTAAAAGCAATTACAAAATCTACCACAAAATAAAATTGATACAAAATGCAGACCTAAATGTAGATTTCTCATGCCCATCCATTTGTTAGCTATTTTACATGTCTTAAAATGTTTTAAATTCATATGGAACATAGAAAAATGACACTCTTTAATATCCAGAATGAATTTATCCGTCTTGGTATTACAACGAAATCTACAAGATTGACCTTCCTACGAGATGATGAATTAATTTCACTGGTCAATATAACATATACAATAATTGTTAGTAATTTACAGAAGAATTAAAATTGACTTATCATAATATTAATTTGTAAGCTTGTTTTCGTAACTGATAATTAATACTTTTGCACAAGAAAAGTTTGCAGATCTATACAAATGGGGTAATCAGAAGCCGTAAATCAAAGGACAGACAATGCAATGGTCAAAAGAAAAATGACAAATAGACAAATAATTGTCGACAAATAACTACATAGAAAACTGAAGATTGGGCAATGCCATATCCACTAAAAATCGGAGGTAAGCTCCAGAGGGGTAAGCAGTTCCCGATCCACTAGTGGTACCTGTCATGTTACTGTTGTGACACAGATATTCCATGGCGATTAACCAAGTACTTCCACTCTGCTATGCCTTTCAAGATATAGAAGCCAGACATAAAACAAAAAAAGAAGACATTTAGACAAATTACAGCATACATGTAGATATATATATACATATAAAAGCAGGTTAATGTAAGCAAAGCATTCTGATTTCTGGACCCACACTCAGCAATCACCACTCTATGCTCTGACTGTTGGTGACCCAGGAATCAGATTAGAATGAAATACTAAAAAGTTAAAAGCAGTGAATCAGCACTAATAAAATATAACAAAATATGCATATGATCAGCTGAGTAGCAAGCTGACCAATGACGTGATGTGCCATTCTTAGAATTTATCAATTTTTTTTAAATTTGTGAAAATGAAGATTCTTTCCTAAAGTGGTCTAGCAGAACATTGCAAGTTTTAACTGAAAAATATTTAAATGAATTTAACCCATACCTTGTTGTCTGTGCCCTGGGTAATTGTGCTATATCTTAATACCTAAAAGAATATTTATTTTGCTTGATTAAGAAATAATTATCGGTGTAAAATAATGACAAATATAATGCCTACCCATGTTAAAATAAGCATAGAGCCTGGCATCCGATAATTATTTTGATTCTAACAGGGCATTAACGGTAATTTTATGCATTCAAGCGTACCTAGACAGTGGTTATTTTTGGGCGCTGTTCCAATTACCTCCCGCTATTATTTACAAGAATATATAACCCTACATATCAGCAAAAATGAATGAAGTATAATGAAAACGGCACAATTTGTATATTTATTATTTT
Organism: Bathymodiolus septemdierum; assembly: GCA_963383655.1. Lineage (NCBI taxonomy): Eukaryota > Metazoa > Mollusca > Bivalvia > Mytilida > Modiolidae > Bathymodiolus > Bathymodiolus septemdierum. Next base: position 112,264,303 of record OY726517.1, on the reverse strand, counting down.
TATTCTTTTAATTTAACATACATAAAGTACAAATATGCAAAATACGCTGTCGATTAGATATGCCTTCTGGGCATGTGCTAGGGTGTTCTGTGCTAATTAGGGCCCTCTATTGTTTTCAAAGCGAAAGTAGCACGCCATGTTAGAATTTGAATTAGATCATGTAGATAGACTGGACTCGGCTCGTGTTACTGTTATTTTCCATTCAAATAAACCTTAACTCGAATAATACTGCGCCCTCTATCGGGACTATCGTTGGATGAGGGCTTGAACTCTTCTTGTGATAAAAACGCGTCAGCTGCTCTCTGAAAGAGAGAGCCAATCAGCGATGATTATTTGCCGAGTATGCGCAAGGCGGTTCTTTCAATTTTCGGTAATGTTTACAAACAACAAGAAATGGAGATCGACAAGTTGATTAACGATGTTTAATTCATTTAGTTTTCCTACATCTCTTCTCTTTTCACCTTTTAGATTAGCAAGGTCAAACACGTGGGTACAATGAAAACATTTGACACCTGAACGCTCCATTGACCTATGCTTACAAACATTTCCTAAACTCCTCCTTCTTTTAGTGCCAAAAGTCACCACGCGCAGTTTATTCCCAGAATGCATTGCTAATTTGAAGCTTCCGATTGACGCGTTTTATCGAGAAAGTCGCGTTCAGGCGTTAATATAGCAAAGCGTAATATAACGAGTGGATTATTCGGGTTAAATAAGCCTCTCCTGAAAGTATATACAAAAGAAACCAGCAGTACCAAAGAAACACTAATAAAATTCAATATAATTATACAGGTGGTGGAAGGACCAGGCTCAAGCTAGCGACCATTAAGGCGATCTGTCTCAAAACCCAAAACAAAAATAAGAGTAAAATGTACTTTTAAAGATTTCTAGCGACCAATAACAAATATATTATTGTAAATGTATATTCAGCACAATGAATGAGTTCTTCCCCACTTGTGGTTTAAATCAAAGGTATTGCCCGGTCCTTTAACTGACTTAAGTGCCTGGGTGGGTTTCTGCACCTCAAGGCCACAGCAAGGCGTCAAATATCAACTTTGATATTTTAATATTTTTTTGTGGAGGGGGGGGGGGGGCTCTCTATAAATATCCCATCAAAAATGTATTAAGGACGGCAACGTTCTTGCCCGCTTGGAGTTTCAATCAAAGGTATTGCCCGGGCCTTTAACTGACTTATGTGCCTGGGTAGGTTTCTGCACCTCAAGCCCACAGCAGCGTGTCAAATATCAACGTTGTTATTCGAATTTTTTTTTTTGTGAAGGGGGTTCTCTATAAATATCCCATGACAAATATATTAAGAACGGCAAAGTTCTTGCCCACTTGGGGTTTAAATTAAAAGTATTTCCCGGGTCTTTAACTGACCTAAGTGCCTGTGTGGGTTTCTGCACCTCAGGGCCACAGCAAAGTGTCAAATATCAATTTTGATATTTGAATTTTTTTGTGGAGGGGGGGGGGGGGTCTCTATAAATATCCCATCAAACATATATTAAGGACGGTAAAGTTCTAGCTCACTTGGGGTTACAATCAAAGGTATTGTCCGGGCCATTAACTGACTTAAGTGCCTGGGTGGGTTTCTGCATCTCAAGCCCACAGCAGGGTGTCAAATATCAACTTTGATATGCAGTGAAGTACCATGCACTGGGATATTCCCTACTCTACAAATAGCAACGTCATTTTCGGAGTTTCCGTATTGATGGATCATTCATGAAGACCTCCATAAAGGATTCCAATACAACTAAATGTAACTACCATTGTTTATACCTTTCCATTTAATTTTTTTTCTTCAAAATACAACAAAGCGAAAGGAACTTTTTTCTTTAAAAAGGACTACTTTTGTATATGTTCTAAACTCTGATTGGTGAAATAAATTGGTGATTTGACACCTTTAAATACACAATTTAAAAATAAATACATGTAGATAAAACATGTGACACGCACATGCAGGATTTAGATTTTGTTTATTTTTGCATAAAACTTACTGTTATATTTTTCTAATGTTCTATAATTACACTATTTTTAGATTGATGAGATGTCTTCATGTGAAGAGGAATCTTATGACTTGATATTGCTTGACAAAACGCTGTCCAAATTATCTACCGGTTTAAAACATTTAAAGGAAATTATTTTTTAATCAGTGTTTATTCAAAGCGTTTTTGTAAGCTCGCCATCCGAAAAATATTTATGTCTTCGTTATTTTGTATTGTGTGTTGGGGGGGGGGGGGGGATCTCTAGAAATATTCACTGGATGCCCCGATGTCGATTTATTGTGTTGACTATGCATTTACAGTACTATATTTGTTATTGGTCGCTAGAAATCTTTAAAAGTATATTTTACTCTTATTATTTTTTTGGGCTTTGAGACATATCGCCTTATTGGTCGCTAGCTTAGTGGTCGCTAGAAATTGGTCGCTAGCTTGAGCCTGGTGGTGGAAGGGTGGGTCAAATGATTAATTTTCTGTAACAAACCACAACTTTTCGGTCTATGATTCACAGGATTAAGGAAGTGACATATATATATAAATTGCTGAGTTAGATTGCTGTCAAATAATACTATTAAGTATATATGTACCATCTACACACGCTTATACACATGTCTTACGTGTATCCCTAGATTTGCCTTACGAGAAAAGGTAACACTACGATTATTGAAGCTCCTTTTTAAGGGAGTGGATGTAGTCGAGTGGTCTAGGGTGCTCGACGGGATTTGAACCCACACCATTGATACACTGCAGCACCATTCGCTTAGCCTTACGTCCAGCGCCCTAGACCACTCGACCACACACACATATATATATATAAAGTCTACGTTTTCACTCTATCAAAAACTTTCGAAACTGCGCAAAAAAAAATCTTGCGCCGCTTTTTTGCCAATTTTTGTCATGAAATCTGGTGCGAGAACGATCAAACGTATATATTTCGTTTCGTTAGATATTTATCTACATTCTTCTATACTTACTTTCCTATTAATATTCATTTCCAGTTCATTATCATAACAAATATCTCATTTGTGACAAATCCTGCCTACTTCGTCCGCCATCTTGCTTCTCCGTAGTCTCGTTCTGAGGTCACGTGATTTTTTTCCAAATATAACCCTATTTATTTATAAACCGCAAACATATATTTGGAAAAATCACGTGATCTCAGAACGAGACTACCGGAGAAGCAAGATGGCGGACGAAGTAGGCGGGATTTGTCACAAATGAGATATTTGTTATGATAATGAACTGGAAATGAATATTAATAGGAAAGTAAGTATAGAAGAATGTAGATAAATATCTAACGAAACGAAATATATATGTTTGATCGTTCTCGCACCCGATTTCATGACAAAAATTGGCAAAAAAGCGGCGCAAGATTTTTTTTGCGCAGTTTCGAAAGTTTTTGATAGAGTGAAAACCGTAGCCCTATGGTCCGCAAAAATAAATAAATAAAAAGGACCATAAAGGGCTACGGTTCCGCAGCTACGGATCGTCGAGATATGATGATGCAGCACAAGTTTGGGATTCGACTATTAAAACTAATTACCAATTATAACCTAACAAAGAAAAACAGACTACTACGCACCAAAGATCTAATGATCACTACGGATAACGGATTTAAAATCTCATATATTTAATATGTTAATTGGCCAATTTGGTATTTTTTGATTGAAAATAATTGGCGATTATATAAAATTTCATACATTTAATATGTTATTGGCCAATTTGGTATTTTTTTATTGAACTTTTTGAAACTTTGAAGCTTTTTGAAACTTTTTATTTCACTAAAGGCCCCACATAGGGCATGATAGTACACATAAATATAAACAATTAAACAACATGTAATGCATGAACATATATATAAATTATGAAACATATTTATGTTTGTTGGGAGGCAATATATAAATACAAGACATATTTATGTAATTGCAAGGCAATATTAACACTTGTAAGTATTACTTGAATACAGACATGACTATTTTAGCATATTTTGATAAACCAATGAGTACATATTTATCATCACTGTTCATTAACTCACTAAAACTAATTGTATTTGGAACATTATATATATACTCAGGAATAAATGTTTTCCTTTCATCTTTGAAAAAAGTACAGCTAGACAGATAGTGAAATTCATCACCCAGTTCTTCCTTATTATATAAATCACAAATTCTTTCTGATCTGTCAATGTTAAAAAATCTACCCATTTCTATAGGCAATTTATGACTACCACATCTAAATTTACACATGTTATACATTAAATCAGGCGATAATATAGTAAAGTATTTTTCCAAACCAAATTCAGATTTATGCAATCTATAATTAGTACATTTAGGTGCATTAAAGATTTGCAATTTCCAATTCTCAACATAAGAATCATAAAAGTACTGCTTAACTTTCTTAGATAGGTTAAAATTTCTAGGAACAAGTTGATCATTCCAACAATTTATAAAACCACATTTGTTCAATATATCTTTTACACAATTTAACCATTTAGAATGGTATACATCACAAAGATCTAATTGATACAAAATATCATACAGTGCTTTAGAAATTTTCTCTTAGTTACCGTTTACAATACGTGCCCAAAAACCAATCATCCTTGCATTTATATGAACAGACATAGGCACTCGACCTTGTTCACCATATACAATATAATTTGGTGTACATTTTTTAACTTGCATAATATATTTACAAAATTCTAAATGCAATGTTTCAGCAATATCATTTTTTTAATAACCCCAAACTTCAGCACCATATAACAAGATTGGTGCAACCATTACATCGAATAATTGTAACAATATATCAATTGGTAAAGACAATTTTCTTGCTTTTCTTAATACATAGAACATGGCTTTTCTAGTTTGTTGTACAAGTCGAGCTTTGTTTCTACCACAATTACCTTTTCTAGAAAAAATAGTACCAAGATATTGAAATTCATCTACAACTGTTAAACGTTCATTGTTATATATAAAATCTATATTTTCGGTTCACCATACTTTCACCCTGCCTACTTTTGGACTACATTAGTTTTGGCTGTATTCAATTTCCAAGTTTCACAGTACAAATACACTACAATAAGAGCTGACTGCAATTCAGCCGCAGTTTCAGCAAATATATTTGTATCGTCAGCATACAGTAACAAGTACAATTTAAAATATACTTCAATATCGTCGTTGTCAAATAACAAATGTGAAATATTACAAACATCATTAAGACCATTGTAAGCATGTGACATAAACTCAGTTAAGTCATTTAAAAACACTGAAAACAACAGAGAGGGTAGATCTTCCCCCTGCCTTACACCAATATTTGATGGGAAAAAATCTGAACAATTGGACCCATCTCTAACACAATACTTTGTATTTTTATACATATTTTGTATTACAATTAACATATTACCATCAATACTAGTACGTAATAAGTTTTGCCATAACAATATTCTATCAACAGAATCGAAGGCCTTACGGTAATCTATAAAAGCACAGTACATGTTTTTCCCGTCTAAACAGATACAGGTCAATAAGACATTTAAGATTAAATATGTGATCAATTGTACCATACCCTTTTCTGAAACCAGCCTGCTCTTCACACAGTAAACCTAAACTTTCTACGTAATTAAACAATCTGTTATTCAAAATACAGGTAAGCAATTTGCCATAGCAACTAAATATAGTTATCCCTCTGTAATTATCAGCATTTGCTGGATCACCTTTGGCTTTAAATATAGGGCAAATATAGCCTTCAGACCAGCAATCTGGTATGATACCACTCTCAAAAATAATATTGAAAAATTTAACAAATACAGGCATTAGCTTATCAGCTGCATGTTTCAAAAATTCGTTAAGTATCATATCGCCACCACATGCTTAATTATTTTTCAAAGATTTAATAACATCAGTAACTTCTTTCTCAGAGATCGTTTCATTTATAACAGTATTGTACTCACTAATATTATCAGGCAAAACAATATCGACATCATTCTGCATATTACTCAATTCTTTAAAATGATTAAAAAATACATTCAATGCAACTTTCTGGGTAACAGTTTGACTTTTATCACAACCTTTATTCAGTAAAGACTAATTAGCCTTAGGGTCAGAGGTATGCAGACCTCTTAATTTGTTTACAAATGACTTTTGAAACTCATTAAATTGTTTTTGTATAGTCTTTTTGTACTCTTTACATCTACATACCATATCACAATAATTTTCATTACTACGTACTCTATAATAATACTATTTAGACTTGTGATATGCTTTTCTTTTCACATCACAATCACTATTAAAATACCTTTTACTACCTGAATTATGCTTGTTTGAACACTTTTTTGTGTGGATTTATGTACACAAACATGCCCGCCTTATCTGCAGCAGACTTAATTATATTGCTACAATCATTTACAATCTTGTTAACAGTTACAATATTAGTATTTTTGGGATTAACAGCCCCAAGATTAATTAACAGTTCATCTATGCTGTTCTCATCTAAGCTGTCCTTGAATACTGGAATACGGTCACCGCACCATCTTGGCCTAACAACAGTTTCACCCTCACGGGTGATTACAATATGAGAGTCTTTCGATTCACCCACATGGGTAATTACAATATCAGAGCTATTTAGTTCATTATCAATGTCTGTATCTTCAGTCAAATTAGAATTATTCACAATATTAGTTCATAAATGCAAAAAAAAGTTTATGAATGTCACTTAATATTCGATCAAATGTTAAAACGTTAAAATCAATGACTGACCTAAATAATGTGGGTGAAATAAGTGCATAATCAATCATAGAGTTAGAGTTATTACAAGTTGGTTGGCCAATACCACAATCAGTACTAACTCTACCATTTACAAGTAAGAGCTCTAAACTTCTACATAAGTCTACTAACCTATTACCATACTTGTCAATTTTATGTTTATCCTGTAAACATCTTATTGCAGGGATATTACATTCTTCTAAAATATGTAAGCTATTCAAAGGTAACTTATCATCATCTTGTAGATTGAAAACATCAAGAATATTATTATCAATAACAACATATTCACTCACATACCAGTGTGTGCATTAAAATCACCAATTAAACAAGCCTGTAAATCATTATCAAGTAGTGTATTTTCAATGTCATTAAACATATCAATATTGCTATATATACTATTATCAGGTGGTATGTAAACCACTCCAAATAAGGTTTTTTGCACTAACAATCTTTCATCAATCGTAAACCAAAAAACACAATGACTAGAATTAGTAAAAGGGTCATTAACATGAACATATTTACAAAAGAAATCTCTCACAAAAACGCAGATTCCACCCGACCTTGCTATACAATTTTGACGATTTACAGGTGGTAACAATTTATAACCATCTTATTCAACCTCATCATAATTATTCCTGTATTGACACTTTACAGTGATCGTCTGACTCCGGGAAATTGCTTCTCATGACAGTTGATGGAGTTGAAGTAGGACAGGGAACAATTTCGAAAACCTGTCATAGCTTTGCTTGTATATATTTTTAATTGGATTTTTTAAAATTTGCATCAGATTTTTTTTTTTTAATTCGTGTGGTCCAAATCTGTGTCTTTACTTCCTTAATTCTGACAGTCGACACCGATTTTGTTGTCCCGTTTATTCCTTAATCGTTGGCATATTTTCATTATACATGTACATTCTTATATTTTAAGCTGAATTTAAATTTTGAATAATTAACCTTCAGTTTTATGATGGTTTAAGAAATTTCTTTGGAGAATACTTGATAGCATTTAAAAATTTGTGTCAAGTCAATTTAATTGGCAATTAAAATATGTGTATAAATGAAATGTCATTATGCCAGATCATAAAGAAAGTGCTGTACAAAAGGAACAATAAATCTGGGAAATCACAAATTCTGTAGAAAAAACAGCTACCGAATAAAATACAGATTGCTATTGATATATATTCGCCATGATATAGCTGAAATATTGCTGAAAGTGGCGTTAAACACAATAAATCAATCAATCGCTATTGATATATTACTGCTTAACTTTCCACGAGCAGTATATCAGCTATATTCAGTACGAAAATAAGTTCATCCATATATAGAAACGAAACAGAAATAGGGGAGGTATGTGTGAACTGAGGACACGACTTTTGATTGCTACAGGTCGGTTTGCAGTGTTGAGTTAAGTCTTTTGTAGTGGCTGCGATGTGTCGATTTTTTGTCAAAATCTGTAAAAGAGGTATTCAACGTGTAGCGAGCGAAGCACTCTGCAAGCACGGTACACACAATGGTCCACGGTGAGGCTTTCCGTAATATGACTTGAAAACCCTTTATGCGCATCTCCGTGGGATTGGGTGCTGGAAATTGTAAAGTAAAGTAAAAAAGAAATGGTAATTGAAAACACATATCATGATCAGTTGTCATGCTCATTGATAGCAAATTAAAAATGGCACTTAAAAAATAGAAAGACGAACGCTGAGTATCATTATAAGGGCAAACATAATATTTAAGGTTTCTCTAAATATGTGATTCAACAGTTTTCAATAGAGACAAGGGTTACATATTGTAGGCTGAAATAACCCAAAATTCTTAGATCCACACATTTGCGAAATATTTGATCAAGGAAACTAACATGATTTCGATCAACTTAGTGTCATACATAACCATGTCTCGATAATATTCCAGGTTAAGTTACTTCTAATCAGGAGAGCTATACATACCTCGGTGAACTTATCGCCTTAGCACGAGAAACTACTAACTCAGTGTTAATGCAATTACCTTTTCGTTTACCGTAGAATTATTTTGGTATTGACATTCTGTTCGACATAAACACAATACCAGGAACAAATTAGTACAATTATTGGAGAAAATAGATGGTTCCTGGTCTGCTTGTTTAACGCCATTTAGTTCAGTAGTTATTATTTTGTACGCTAAAACTGGTGATTTGTCCACTTTTAATAAAAGAGTTCAATTGGTATTCTGGTCATCCTGTCATATTAAGACAGGACTACAAGTAGATAATGATATTGTTGACATTAAGATCTCTTGAAACTACAGACAATAACTTAACATCACGGTTGTTTATCATTGATAATTGAGAGGGCTGCTATTATACCAAAACAAAACTGAGACAAAGACAATAACTTTTTCTTCTGAAATAATTCAAGAGAGCTGTATGTAAATTTAATTATTGAAATGATTTAGTTTGACCAAAATGTCGTTGTATGATGTAACACCATCACAAAATTGGAGGAGGGGGGAGGGGAGATAGGGTTAGGGTCAAGGTGGACTACCAAATTGGGATGAAATATGTTAATCAATATTTCGGGAACGCGTTATAATAGAGATTGTACGATGTTGCATTTATTTGACGACCTATGATTGGATAAAAATCATTCCTAAAAATAACGATAGAAAGGAGAGCCATATACGGAAATCTAGAGAATAAGATTAATACGCTTTAGCTGGCCAGGAGAAAATTCCATTCATAAAAATAACGCGCAGTAACGAAATGATGCAGGCGGAAAATTACAGAAGGTCAGTGGGCGGTGCCTAATTTTGTGTAGTGACCATTACATCTTTAGCCTTAGAATTCCATTCATGAAAATAACGATGCAGACGATAGATAAACTTGCAGGTATTTGACCATGTTCTCTCTATATATGTGTGTGGATTTTGAATTAGCATAATTAAGCACAACTGCAAGAAAGATGATGATTTATCTTTTTTTCTAAAATAACGTGCAGCTACGAAACGATGGAGACGGAAAATTACAGAAGGTCAGTGGGCGGTGCTTAATTTTGTGTATTAACCATTACGTCTTTAGCATTATAACTTCAAAGAAAGTCCGTCAAACATAGGTCGTGGAAAAAAAACTTAGTTACTGTTTCAAGTTATAGATCAGCAACATCGTGCAAAAATGTTATAAGCTCCCGTGACCGACTATGGTTATTTAGACGGTAAGTAAATAGTTGAAGGGTTCACACTGGAGCGCTCACCCTTCAACGATTTACTGACCGTCTAAATAACGATAGACGATCACTATGGAGCTTATAGCTTATATTGTTAACATTCAATGAACATTTTTGGTATTTGAGAATTGTAGTGTGTGAGACAAGGGAAGTTTGCTTCTGTGAGTTGTTCTCAATCCCGGTGGGGTTTTTTTTGGGGGGGGGGGGGGGGGGGGGAGCTTTCGGACTGATTCGTATCGATTCCAACTTTATATCATTTCATGTTTGACAAGTAGTGTTTTTTGTCTTTCTGAACAGTGATAATTTATTCCATTTGTACCCTCCCCTCTCAGTACTATTTCATATTTTCTTGGGTATTGTTTATTATCGAATAAAAACACCGTTAAAGGTTTCAATTATGAAGCAGATTACAAGTACATGACACATTAGTTGATTCGCTTCAATGAACGACTCAAAAATATACAATCTAATATTTCAGACCTCGTAGTCAAAGACTGGCTGCATTATGCCATGCATATTAAAATACACACGAGAGTAGACAGTCTAATGCACAGTCAGACATTCCATTATTGAGATACACAGGGGTGTCATCTTGTAGAAAATTGCTTTGACTAAAAATAGTTTTAAATCATCTTTTTTTTTAAATCAAATATTAAGTTATTTCTGATAAAATATATTATGTATTTATTGAGCACGAGACATATTGAAACAGGAGATTTACAGTTTCCCGATGTCTCGTAAAATCTCGTAGTCAGAGATTTCAATGTCAACATAATTACGTCAAAACGCTATTAAATATTTCAAATTAAAATATTTCATATCTTAGAAATTTATTATTTTCTATTAAAATAACTTTTATTACTCCGTGTGGTATATTTTCATATAATAAAAACGTTATCTAGTTTGACCTAGATTTTGTTGATTTCTATTTATACATTTCGTCGTGGTCGTGATCGCATGGAAGTTAGATTTACAACTATTTATGCAATCAGTACATATCACCATTAAATTTGCGAATTCGCATCCAGCTGATGGCGAGGTGTACTCGTTAAAACATTATGCTATAACGTTTATCAGTGACTTGCGGCAGGTCGGTGGTTTTCTTCGTGTCCTTCGGTTTCCTCCACCAATAAAACTGACCCTCACGATATAACTGAACAATTGTTGAAAGTGGCGTTAAACACCATCAAACAAACAAACAAACATTTGACCATGGCATTGTCTGTCATTCTTCGATATACGACTTAAAATTACCCCTTTGGTATCTCCAAGCTTGTCTTGCTCTATTGTAGAAATCATTTACTTGCTTGTCAAAACATTTTGCAGTGTAAAAATGTCAGAACGTAGCAAATACAATACTTGTATAGTATTTTAGAATGGCTTTTATATTTGTCATTACCATACGAAAATATTCAAATTGTCTCCGTGGGAATATCTGTCAAACTGACATCAATATTAACACGGTGAGGTCATTTCATTCCTGGCGGACAGCCGATACCAGATGTATTAGTATTGATCATTGATGCTGTATTAAGCGACATTTAGATAATTATTGTTTTTTATTTATGACCATGTCTGCAAAAAAACTGGAGAATCACATATCACTGTGTTATAAAGAATGTTGTAGAAAATAAAATTGTTCTCTGTCTTCACATCCTAGTAATCTTTGTGGAATTACCAACAGACACCAAAGAAGCTAATAAAATACTTTAATTAATAACGCCTAGTTATGCTGACACCTATAATGAACTTTTTTGCTCTTCGTTTTCTTTGTATTTATACAGCATAGTGAACTTGCAGGCATAGAGACATCTTTTTGCTACCACCACGGGCAAGCTTTTCGTATTTTAAGCTAACAAATCCTCATCACACCCTTTCTGCCATCTAGATACGCACTGGGCAGATCTGCAGGTTGAGCCTTTGGAACAGTCATAATTATATACCTAGTTCTAGTTTGATATTGTCGCTATTTAACACTATTTAAGAAAGGAATAATGATGCTTACGGACCTGATTAAGAATGTGACAATTGGCACACATTCACATGGTTGTTGTTATTGATACTGGACATGGAAGAACGGAATTTATCGATGTGCTAATCAAACAAACATAATTATCTTAATTTATGACACTGAATGTTACTGTAAAGACAGGATTTATCCATGTACCCAAATAAACATTTCTTATTGATGACACTAAATGTGAAAAGACACTAGTTGATCAGGAACTGATTACACTTCCACATCACATTAGTGAGGTTCGAGTTGCTCAATGTTTAATTTTCTGTGTAATGTTTTGTGGATCATTATTTATCTATTGCCCTTTTTTGGCAATTGTACTGTCTATCCTTTTTCGAGTTACGGTTTCTGATTACCACTGTGGTATCTCCAAACTTTTCTTATCGATGTTATCTTAATTAATAACAACATTTGAATTATACATACACTTTCTTGATCGGGGTATACATGTGTTAATTGTCTGTAGTGTTGATGTCTGCACTTAACACAAATAACTTCCATTTTCTCTTTCATTTTCATTTTTTTTTAGTTGAAAACCTGCTAGTGTTACAACCTTTAATAATATCATTGCAGGATGTAGTATGGTAATTACTATTATATTTATGTATACCATTATTTCCAAAAACAGCATCGTGTATATCAGGTGACCAGACACATGTCTTTTTTAAACGATTTATATATCGCGTCGTGTTGTGCGCAACGTCAGTACATACATTGATATCAGTGTGAATCAGAATAGCTTAGAAATACGTGCACCACCTTCATTAATCTAAACTTTAACAGATCATTGAGTGTAGGCTTAGTAGTGGTATGTTTGAGCCTTTATCTTCAATGCACTGGATACTTGTCAACATTGTGAGGTTATTCTCCTTCAGGCATATGTTATCATAGCCGATTTTGGTTATCCTGTTGGTTTTCTTGCTCCCATAGATCCATAGTTTATTTGGCTTCCCAGTCTATTGATTATGAGCATACCTGATGAAGGCTTTCCAGAAAAGCGTCGTGTGCAGTAAATTAGATATCTACGGTTTTATTGCTTACTTTTTTCTATCAAACAAATAACACAATAATCTGTCAATTTTTATCTATATTTTGCATACACAAAAACAAAATGTTAAATTGAAATGTCACTGTAGTTTATGTATGGTTTACTCGATTGATAACATTTAGGCTATAATCAGGAAAAGGCAATCCATTTTGTATAATTCAACTCTTTTTCAAGATTTTTTGTATTGCAACAAAAGCATGTCAAATGCAATTTATCTTTCTTGTCGACAAAATAGTAATTTCCTATTCTTTCTCTCGTTATGTTTGTTTACGACTAAGGAGGCTAGAACAACATGATCAATGTCTTTTTTTGCTTGTTGTTACTAAAGAAATTGAGGATAAATATGCTTTGTTTAAGAATAAGGGTAATAACAAAATTACCGAACTCCGAACAATCTAACAAAGGGAAAGTCAAAACTCATAAGTATATAAACAGACAAAATCAGTCAACAACCGGAAAACTGTGAAAACCGTAATAACCCTGACTTGGAACAGGCATTTCTAAAGAAATGGTGGGTTGAATCAGATTTTAAAGCGCCAACCCCCCCCCCCCCCCCCCCCCCCCTCCCTTTCATTACGGCTCAAAGTTTCCGGCTGTCACTATAACAGTATTTACAACAATACTTGAACAAAACAGGTAAAACAGTTGTCAAATCAGCGCCAAACTCAGTGAAGTAAATGTCAAAAACACTTTGACATTTAAAACACTTAAAAACATATCAATTTTTAATCGATTTTGGGGTTTATACGGAAATGCAATAAAACTAGAAACATAAATTTGCATATACTAACACATAAAGAATTACACTAATAAATATTGTCAAAAGTATTTAGCTTGTGGAAAATAAATAAAGAACAGAGATTGAATATTCGTTAACCAATCAAGTATTTTGTTGATGCATCCGACACAATAGGTTATTTATTTCGCCCTTGCCATTTCTCCATACTTTTTCAGTGGCAGTCAAGTCATTGTCTAAGTTGTACTATTTCGCCCTTGCCATTTCTCCATACTTTTTCAGTGGCAGTCATAAGTCATTGTCCAAGTTGTATTATTTCGCCCTTGCCATTTCTCCCTTGCCATTTATCCATACTTTTTCAGTGACAGTCACAAGTCATTGTCTAAATTGTACTATTTCGCCTTTGCCATTTCTCCATACTTTTTCAGTGGCAGTCACAAGTCATTGTCTAAGTTGTACTATTTCGCCCTTGCCATTTCTCTATACTTTTTCAGTGGCAGTCAAGTCATTGTCCAAGTTGTACTATTTCGCCCTTGCCATTTCTCCATACTTTTTCAGTGGCAGTCATAAGTCATTGTCCAAGTTGTATTATTTCGCCCTTGCCATTTCTCCCTTGCCATTTATCCATACTTTTTCAGTGACAGTCACAAGTCATTGTCTAAATTGTACTATTTCGCCTTTGCCATTTCTCCATACTTTTTCAGTGGCAGTCACAAGTCATTGTCTAAGTTGTACTATTTCGCCCTTGCCATTTCTCCATACTTTTTCAGTGGCAGTCAGAAGTCATTGTCTAAGTTGTACTATTTCGCCCTTGCCATTTCTCCATACTTCTTCAGTGGCAGTCACAAGTCATTGTCTAAGTTGTACTATTTCGCCCTTGCCATTTCTCCATACTTTTTCAGTGGCAGTCAGAAGTCATTGTCTAAGTTGTACTATTTCGCCCTTGCCATTTCTCCATACTTCTTCAGTGGCAGTCACAAGTCATTGTCTAAGTTGTACTATTTCGCCCTTGCCATTTCTCCCTTGCCATTTATCCATACTTTTTCAGTGGCAGTTAAGTCATTGTCTAAGTTGTACTATTTCGCCCTTGTCATTTCTCCATACTTTTTCAGTGACAGTCACAAGTCATTGTCTAAGTTGTACTATTTCGCCCTTGCCATTTCTCTATACTTTTTCAGTGACAGTCACAAGTCATTGTCTAAGTTGTACTATTTCGCCCTTGCCATTTCTCCATACTTTTTCAGTGACAGTCACAAGTCATTGTCTAAGTTGTA
Organism: Bathymodiolus septemdierum; assembly: GCA_963383655.1. Taxonomy (NCBI): domain Eukaryota; kingdom Metazoa; phylum Mollusca; class Bivalvia; order Mytilida; family Modiolidae; genus Bathymodiolus; species Bathymodiolus septemdierum. Next base: position 112,249,281 of record OY726517.1, on the reverse strand, counting down.
CTATTTCGCCCTTGCCATTTTTCCCTTGCCATTTATCCATACTTTTTCAGTGGCAGTCAAGTCATTGTGCAAGTTGTACTATTTCGCCCTTGCCATTTCTCCATACTTTTTCAGTGACAGTCACAAGTCATTGTCTAAGTTGTACTATTTCGCCCTTGCCATTTCTCTATACTTTTTCAGTGGCAGTCACAAGTCATTGTCTAAGTTGTACTATTTCGCCCTTGCCATTTCTCCATACATTTTCAGTGACAGTCACAAGTCATTGTCTAAGTTGTACTATTTCGCCCTTGCCATTTCTCCATACTTTTTCAGTGGCAGTCACAAGTCATTGTCTAAGTTGTACTATTTCGCCCTTGCCATTTCTCCATACCTTTTCAGTGGCAGTCAGAAGTCATTCTAAGTTGTACTATTTCGCCCTTGCCATTTCTCTATACTTTTTCAGTGACAGTCACAAGTCATTGTCTAAGTTGTACTATTTCGCCCTTGCCATTTCTCCATACTTTTTCAGTGACAGTCACAAGTCATTGTCTAAGTTGTACTATTTCGCCCTTGCCATTTCTCCATACTTTTTCAGTGACAGTCACAAGTCATTGTCTAAGTTGTACTATTTCGCTCTTGCCATTTCTCCATACTTTTTCAGTGGCAGTCAGAAGTCATTGTCTAAGTTGTACTATTTCTGCCTTGCCATTTCTCCATACCTTTTCAGTGACAGTCACAAGTCATTGTACAAGTTGTACTATTTCGCCCTTGCCATTTCTCCATACTTTTTCAGTGACAGTCGCAAGTCATTGTCTAAGTTGTACTATTTCGCACTTGCCATTTCTCCATACTTTTTCAGTGGCAGTCAGAAGTCATTGTCTAAGTTGTACTATTTCGCCCTTGCCATTTCTCCATACCTTTTCAGTGACGGTCACAAGTCATTGTCTCAGTTGTACTATTTCGCCCTTGCCATTTCTCCATACTTTTTCAGTGGCAGTCAGAAGTCATTGTCTAAGTTGTACTATTTCGCCCTTGCCATTTCTCCATACCTTTTCAGTGACAGTCACAAGTCATTGTACAAGTTGTACTATTTCGCCCTTGCCATTTCTCCATACTTTTTCAGTGGCAGTCAAGTCATTGTACAAGTTGTACTATTTCGCCCTTGCCATTTCTCCATACTTTTTCAGTGGCAGTCAAGTCATTGTACAAGTTGCACTATTTCGCCCTCATTTTTTATATATAGTTGTACTTGTTCTCGTTCTGAATGTGGGCGAAATATTTACCGCGGGATGTTAAGCAGCAAACAATTAATCAATCAAGTATCAATTTGGGAATATTAGCGACAAAACATACGGCGCCTCATTGTGCTCAGAAAACACACAGCTCTAGCGCTTCGATGTTGGTGTAGGGAGGGGTAATAACGACAGTAGATAGTTGGCCAACAGTTCCACGAGTATCGACAAAAACGAACAAAACAGAGAATAACTTCTACTCACCCCAACTCTTTGTACACAGGCTCTGGTTGGGGACAGGCACACGAAGTAAGGGGGTTAAACCGGTTAATAGGATCACAACACTCCCCCTCTTGGTGCGTATTATATCATTGTGGGCGGCAACGTGGTATTCCATTAGACGCTATTTCGAAAAGGATAAACATATTTTATAAAGAGTCATTCGCAATAGAAATAAAATCAATGAACATCAACTAAAATATATGTATGTGCAATGTATGTGTACATAGTACAGAAAAAAATGTTTTAAAAGACACACTTTAGAGATGTGATAACTTCAAAAACATTCATTAAAATACTACACCCACACGAATACGATAATGGTTCCTTGCTATTAGAGAACTAAATCAAGGACATAACATACATCTGGTTAAATCATTCTACATCTTATCAATATTTTTGATAAACTGGATTTCAGCCCAACTTAGTTGCTGTCTAATCATCGGCATATTTTGATTTCAGAGAAAAACATAAATAATAGTTCAATTTTTCAACCAATTTTTTTTCTTTTTATTAAAGTGCAATTTCAACACGTTTTAATCAGATGATTACAAGGTGTAATAGTAAAACTTTTCAAATTTCATACGGAAAATGGAGGGCGGTTTCCACAAATAGATGTAAACACAAAACTCGTTTTGGTTTTAGCCAGTACTCATGGCAACGGGCGACAACCTAAAAGAGCAAACATTAGTATAATTGTAAAAGGCATACAAATAAGTCAATACGTCGTGGTCGCATGGTAGGTGGATTTACAACTACCGATGTAATCAGTGCATATCACCACAAAAGACAAAACAAAAACAAAAGGCGAACGTCAGAGGCTGCAGGTAAATGTTCTTCACGTTGATGGTAGTCAATTACCAAAGAGGGACAAAAGGACAAACAATGATTTACAAAACATTACACAGAAAACAAATGACCGAACAACATGTATATATATCAGCGAGAAAACGAGGTAGCATTCCTTTGTGAATTCAGAAATTTGAAACGTCCAAAATCTGAGACCGCCGCAGAATACGGGCATAGTCTTCGAATACTTGCACAAAAAGTATGTATACCATCTTTGAGATATTCTCATGAATTTAAAAAGCATGTCCAATTTCACCACCCTCAAACCTTTAACCAAGATATTACTTTTGCAAGTGAATTTAATGCTTTTTTGTGTCCTATAGACCTTTTTGTTGACTGATTTTGTCTGTTTATATAATTATGAATTTTGACTTTCCCTTTGTAAGATTGTTCGGAGTTCGGTAATTTTGTTATTAACTTTATATAGATAAAGCTTATTCAGTGGCGTAGCTATGTGGAAGCTTAGAAACCAAGACTTCCCCACAATGCTGTCAAAAAATATTCCTACTGGGGCTTCACAGAAATTCGGAAAGCATATGTGATGTTCCATGGTCTGTAAAAAAATCTTTAGGAAATCCCCTTTTGGAGCCTCACAGAAATTGAGAAAAAAGATGTAGGGTTCGATGGTCTGTAAACAAACTATAAAAATCCCCTTGGGTGCCTCACAGAAATTGGGAAATCATATGTGACAGTGGCATAGCTAGGCGGAAGCTTGGAAGCTAAGACTTCCACATCGTTTTGACAAAAAAAGAAGAGAGATGAATATATTCGCCTCAAAGCTAATCGTATACTATGTGGTTGTGCAAGTTTTTAATCACATCGGAATATCGCCTCCTATTCTGGATTGAACCCGTTACGAATAACGTTTATCAACGCATCTTCACATCCGGCTAAATGTATTTGACAAAAGCCAAAGTGTCAAACTATAAACAAATTCTTCAGTAAACAAATACCCACTTCATCGAAAAAGGTACAAGATAACACTACAACTGATAGTCCATCTTACTCAACTGCTGTAACCATTTCACAAGAACCTTTTACACCCGAGCATGACAGTGAAACAACCGCAAGTTCCAGTTCCTTGTCTAAAGCTGCAGTGGCCAGTAAAAATATACCTTGTTTTCCAGATATATCAAGTCTGAGTGATTCTGATATTCAAAACACAGATGTCAAGATGAAACTATTGACAGGCACTTTGAAAGATGCTCACAACTTTCTCTTTCCAGCAAGGTTTATTCATTGGTCCATTTTTATAAATTTCATTTCAAAGAAAGGAAAGGCATCAAAGGAAACTGTTCATAGGTTCACATAGTATGACTATCAGGATCAAACAAAGTAGCGACAAAAATGAATTCAAAGAGTGTTGATAGAGAAGACTTCAAAGTCAGAAGGACAGATGTGAAAAAAAACCACCCATCATGATGTTTGGCTGTCAAATCTTCCTCCGACGTCTTTTTCCTGATTGAAACCAAGGAGAACCAAAGAATTAAAAAAATGTTATAGGGGATCGAAATGCAACTGCCGTGCGGGAATTAGTAAGAACGAGCGATTGTTTTCCCCATTAATTTCTATTTTAGAATCCTAAAACTTTTGGCACAATGAAATCTTCAATTTTAAACACAAACAAGACGAAGCAAGGAAATCGTGATAATACCCCCACTTATACATATAACTTGATATAACAAAATGTTTCCTGCTGGAATTGAGGTTCGTGACGAAATGGGTAGAAGGCAAAAACTGAAAACGCTGTGTGAGACTAGATGGGCAAGTCGGTCATACTCCTTATTCACATTTCTGTCAGGATTTTCAGTTGTTTGTAGTTCTTTTGAATAACTAGAACATGGCGGTTATGCAACGGCTATGAGTTACTTGTGCCCTATTACAAAATTTGACTTCATTGTTTGTCTTGTTGTTGTGCAATCAATATCACAACCGCGGGTTCCTCTCCATGCAGCACTTCAAACAAATGACTTTGATCTAATCCGAGTTGTCGTTGGGAGTAAAACGGTCATTGACCTACTTCAAGGAAAGAGACGAGTAAATTGAGTGGGACCAGCTATTTGATCGAGCAGTTGAATTAGCCAACCAAACACTCTATCCGAAACTTTACAGCCAACAAATACAGATCATTACCCTGGTAGGAATACATGTCTAATTAAAACTTAGCCTTCATATCATTCCGACCCCAGCTACGCAACTGTGTGATGTTCCATGAGTGTAAACAATTCTTTAAAGAATCCCCCATGGGGGCCTTACTGAAATTAGAAAGAGATGTGGGGTTCGATGGTCTGTAAAAAAATAATAAACACTGAATTTGTTGGAAGTACAATACAATAAATATATGTTTAATTTTATCGACCATTTACATTTTTATTCCTGCGAGTGGTTGTGCACTGTTTTGCACGGAGGCATATAATGCCGCTAAGACAGCCCTGATACAAAGTCAGATTAATTCACAGAAAATGTTGATCTTGTTAGTTGTTGACAATTCTTCTGTTTATCACAATTGGTAAATTAAGTTATGGATGAAATTATGTTAATTGACCACTTATCCGCCATCATTGTAGACAACTGACAGTTTAAATTTTAAACTGTACTAACCATTGACATTAACTGTAAATGTGATTATTAGGGTAAATTGCTTTGCACTACTACAACTCACTAAACTACTAGACTTGGTGTTGTGTTTCTCAGAGACATAATTCGTATATCACGCCACAATGATGCACAAGCTAAGTCTGTTAGCGACTATCTCGACTATAATGACAATTTCTAGTGCAGTAATAATAGTCGAAGAGGTGAGTAGCATTTAGTCTATTTTCTTTTATGAACGTAGTCTTTAAACTATAGTGTGTGTAATTTTGGGGTATTTTCTTTAATAAACGTAGTCTTTATAAATAAGGGTAATAACAAAATTACCGAACTCCGAACAATCTTACAAAGGGAAAGTCAAAACTCATAATTATATAAACAGACAAAATTAGTCAACAACCGGAAAACTGTGAAAACCGTAATGACCCTGACTTGGTACAGGCATTTCTAAAGAAATGGTGGGTTGAATCAGATTTTAAGGCGCCAAACCTCCCGCTCTCATTACGGTTCAAAGGTTCCGGCTGTCACTATAACAGTATTTAAATACAGGAACAAAATAGGTAAAATAGTTGTCAAAGCAGTACCATATTCGGTGACGTAAATGTCAAAAATATTTTTACGTCACACATTGACAAAAAAAAAATATCCTCAACATTTTTTGACTTCTTTATCTTTATACATTTTCACTATATGAAAATGCATCGCTTATAATTTTTTCTGCAGAGACGGAATATATTTCGACAATATCTTGGTATCGGAATATAAACTTTTTAAGAGATCGAATAAGGCGAATCTTTTTATAGCCCTGGTCCAGTAGCCTGTTTCTCAGATGAAGATGACGTTTCAGGAAATCAGAATAATTGCTACTGGCCCTTGCATAGCGAATCAATTGCGAGATGTAAACACCATATGCAGGAGAAGCTGGTATATTGCTGCACATGTTTGGAAAATTTATGATTTTAAAATTGAAGTCGTCCCGCTTATCATAAATTTTAGTACTGAGTTGACCACTGTCGTCAAATTCGAGGTATAAGTCCAAAAATGATGCGGACGAAGCTATATCGGTGGTCTCTTTAACTTCCAGCTCTGGAGGATATATCAATGGAAGAAATTCTGCAAATCTAGAATTATTGATAGATAAGACGTCATCAATATACCTGTATGTGAAATTAAAGGCTCTAGCCTCATGAATCTTCTTATCTTTTACAAGCTTTTGAAGAAACTCCGACTCATATGAGTATAAAAATAAATCGGCTAGAAGAGGGGCACAATTCGTACCCATTGGTATGCCGACGACCTGCTGAAACAGTGTCCCTCCAAAGGAGACAAATATGTTATCAATGAGGAACTCCAGCATACTGATCACTTGTTTCTCGGAATAGCATGTTTTACCTTTTTGAATTTTGTTTGAAAAATATGTGGAATTGTAGCCTAACACAACAAATTTTGAGCCATAGTTTCTATGACTAAAAGCTTTATGAATTGTTTCTTTTAAGCGGGTTTTTAATTTGTCATGCGGTAGGGTGGTATATAGAGTTGAAAAATCAAGTTTTTAATGGAGGATACCTGAGAGAAAGATCTTTAGAGTTTTTCAAAATCCACATGTGATTTATGCCACTACGCGAGTAAACAGTTTCACAATATTTCTGTTGTCCCTCTTTTACTGCAGACAGAATCTTTGTCAGGTGAATAGACAATTCTTTCGTCGAACAAGTTGATGATCCCGCTATGTACCTTTCTTTGCATGGTGTCTTATGGACTATAGTGTGTGTAATTTGGCGGTATTTTCTTCTATGAACGTAGTCTTTAAACTATGTTGTGTGTAATTTGGGGTATTTTCGTTAATGAACGTAGTCTTTATACTGTAGTGTGTGTAATTTGGCAGTATTTTCTTCTATGAACGTAGTCTTTAAACTATGTTGTGTGTAATTTGGGGGGGGGGGGGGGGGGGGGGGTTCTTTAATGAACGTAGTCTTTATACTGTAGTGTGTGTAATTTGGTGGTATTTTCTTCTATGAACGTAGTCTTTAAACTATGGTGTGTGTAATTTGGGGGGATTTTCTTTAATGAACGTAGTCTTTATACTGTAGTGTGTGTAATTTGGCGGTATTTTCTTCTATGAACGTAATCTTTAAACTATGTTGTGTGTAATTTGGGGGGGGGGGGGGGGGGTTCTTTAATGAACGTAGTCTTTATACTGTAGTGTGTGTAATTTGGTGGTATTTTCTTCTATGAACGTAGTCTTTAAACTATGGTGTGTGTAATTTGGGGGGATTTTCTTTAATGAATGTAGTCTTTATACTGTAGTGTGTGTAATTTGGCGGTATTTTCTTCTATGAACGTAATCTTTAAACTATGGTGTGTGTAATTTGGGGGTATTTTCTTTAATGAACGTAGTCTTTATACTGTAGTGTGTGTAATTTGGCAGTATTTTCTTCTATGAACGTAGTCTTTAAACTATGTTGTGTGTAATTTGGGGGGGGGGGGGGGGGGTTCTTTAATGAACGTAGTCTTTATACTGTAGTGTGTGTAATTTGGTGGTATTTTCTTCTATGAACGTAGTCTTTAAACTATGGTGTGTGTAATTTGGGGGGATTTTCTTTAATGAACGTAGTCTTTATACTGTAGTGTGTGTAATTTGGCGGTATTTTCTTCTATGAACGTAATCTTTAAACTATGTTGTGTGTAATTTGGGGGTATTTTCTTTAATGAACGTAGTCTTTATACTGTAGTGTCTGTAATTTGGCGGTGTTTTCTTCTATGAACGTAGTCCTTAAACTATGTTGTGTGTAATTTGGGGGTATTTTCTTTAAAGAACGTAGTCTTTATACTGTAGTGTCTGTAATTTGGCGGTATTTTCTTCTATGAACGTAGTCTTTAAACTATGGTGTGTGTCATTTGGCGTTATTTTCCTTCAGCCAACATTTGTTAACAAGTAATATATTACATATATCAGTACCAAATATGTACCAAAATATATTATATGTAAAGTCAAACTTTTCACGAATTAATCATTTCTGTCATCACTATAACATATCATCCACATTCATAGCAAGTTTGACTGGACTTTCCATTGCGCAGACGTACAGTTGATACTGATCTAGAAAATTGGTAAATGATGATGAACAAACATCTACACTAAGGTCTCACGAAAATAATGAACGCATTCGGCCTGAAAAGGAAACAGAAAAGAAGCTTTGTCAAGATATAATAAAACAAGAATCGAAATGGAGTTAAAGGACGTTGGTAGGGTTCATAGATCATGAACTATAAACCAGTAGCCACATTTCGTACCCCTTTCCTAATTTGGCAGTCTAAGGTTCTCCTCCCTCAAGCATAGGTGACATTAGCCGATATTGGTTATCCTGTTTTGACCCTTTATTTTTCTCTCAAACACTTTAACATTTTTGGCTTTCCAATATTTCGATTTTGAACGTACATGATGAAGGTTATTCCAGAAACGCGTCGTGCGCACTAAATTTGATATATACGTTTTAATTAGCTTAACACAACAGGTGCCACTAGTGGAGCAAGAACTGCCTACCTTCCGGAACACATGAGTTCACCCCGGTTTATAGTGGGGTTCGTGCTACTCGATCTTTAGTTTTATGTATATGTTTTGTAGATCGTTGTTTGTCCTTTTGCACTTTTTTTTTTGACCATTGTGTTTTCTGTCCTTTTTCGATTTACGGATTCTGACTCTTCTTATTGACATTTGGCAGATAATTTTCCAAATTTCTTTGTTATTGCGATTGTAAAATGTAATGCATTACAAACAGATACCTATATAAATGCATGAAATCATATTCTGTCAAAATATACCTACAGAAAAGGCGTTAATGTTCATACAGTTTTATATTTTTTGCAAAATAATGTATTGCGGCATCAGCATATTTGGGTCAATACCAATACAAGTCATAATAAAGGACGAAGTCCTTATAACGGTAGGCTGTCCGATTTTTCCTTCTATATTGATAGCCAAATATCTGTTCACCGGAAGTTTAAAAAATAGATCAATTGATAATTTAGAAACGCAAAAGAAATATATTTCAATGGAAAATTCCCAATTCTTTAATTATTTACTCTATGCAAAATCGAAATAAACTTGAAATAAAATTCTAATAAAAAAATCTCTTTCTACGAAACTCCCGACGGAAGAGCGGCGTACAGTATGTAACATGAACGGAACAGCCATAACAAATCGGCTACAAAATTCATTCAAAATAAAAGATAATAACATGTACGGATCATCGTATTATTGAAATTTCATTGAAGGATTTGCATTTGACCAGTTGATCGTTATTTCCTGTATTTTCGTGTTGTTTTAGTGTGGTTGTAATACAAAAAATTGCGTAGTTACACTGTAAATAAAAAGGGGGGTCTTGAATGGAATATCTTTGTTAGCAGACGAATATCTTCTAACTCGCCGAAGTATTTCTTCGCACACAACTTTTTTGAATTTGTAAGTGGTTTTTTGTCAACCGGAATCTCATAATTTGATCATGAGTAAACTGGTGACCAAAAAACATTCCTATGCCGATATTTTAAAGGGTTCCATGGCACAAACTCAAAATAAAAATCAAAAGAACCCTACCCATGAAAAACCAGTGCCTGCAACAATTTAGACACTGAGACTAAAACCTCCGACTGTACCCCTAAGGAAATTTATGTTGAAATTATTAAGATGAGCTCTCCTTCTCAAAATATAACCCCATCATGACCCATCAAATTTTCAATGTACACCTGCCATGCCTATGTCTATGGACTATGAACAATTTCAACCACCATCAAGTAATTTAAATCCCAATAACTCTAAGAAAATAAAGATAGAGAATGACCATTCACAAAATATAACCCCACAACAACCAAATTTACAGCATGTACAGGGTTCACCTATGCCTATGAACAATTTAAAACCCCACAAAATAATTTAAATGCCCCAAACTCTGGAAGAATTAAAATAGAAAGTGAAGATTTTCTTATCTATGATGTTCCAGGAGAGGGCCAGTGCTTCTTTCATGCTCTTAGTTTAACCATCACTGGCAATTTATCACAAAGCTTGGTTTATAGGTCATTGATCTGCTCAGAAATTTACAACAACAACTTTGATTTTTATGAAGATCAGTTAAAACTTAGTCACCATTCCAATATTTCAAGGCATGCATATCGGAATAAAATGGTTCATGGTAACCAATGGGCTACAAGAACTGAGATTTCAGTTGCTACTAGAATTTTGCAAGGCAATATAAATATTTGGTTACAGGGAAGAGATGGACATAACAATATCTGTTTCACTATATAAATTCTTCTCTCAGTCGAAATGTGGATTTGCTTCTACACCTGAATCATTTCAAATTGCTTATAAACAATTATAATGAACAAAATGGTTTCCACTTTTATTCGACAAGCATTGCAATGCAGCAGAAAAGCAATGAAGATTCATTTTCAAAACTGAATAAAATATATAAAAACAAAATATCAAAAGAAAAAACCATGAAAAGAGAAAACAACCACAGGATAAATCATCCACATTTGGGAAAAAAATTAAACTGACAAAATCTAACACAAATATAGAACAGAAAAATCCAACACAAAAACATGTGCCTGGAATTAGTCCTAATGATATTGAAATACCGATTTCTATTATAGTAAAGCATGTTTCTATATAAGATCTTTTAAAAGATCTATATATTTTATAAGATTTTTTTTTTGCAAACAAACATACCTTCAGTCTTCAGCTACACAGTCAAAGAGAGATAACTCCAGTCAAATAATAAATTAAAAAAAAACTTTAAAAAGTACTTGAAAAAAATAATACATTTCCTTCTCATGCCTCCCTCTAAACATTATAGGACTTCGTCCTTCAAACAGGGTGCCTGTCTCATATTTAGTAATAAGAACGAAGATCAGCTGATTCACATTGTAATTAATTTTTCAATGTTTAAACTAAATTTTCATTGCAAAAAGATAACAGAAGAATATAACCAAACAAAATGACAGACACTAACCGTTAAAGTTGTATTTTAGAATTATTTCGATTCTGATATGTCTAACAGTACAAATATGGTAGTATATTTTGATTGGAAGACGGTAAGTTATATCTACGTTTGCGGACAATGTCGCACACAATTTATGATGCCTAATTCGAGCAGACGATAATTCATCAGCATGTACTTTTACGACGGGATAGTCAGTCACATATACATTTACGACGGGAAAGTCAGTCGTATTGATGGAGCATCCGTAGCAATAATATTGTGTTTGTATGTTTTAATTGCGCGTCGCATATTATTAATTTTGGATATGTTGAATATTTTCAGTGAAATTAACATTAACAACATTGTATTTTTTTTTATTTCAAGTGGGATTTTCTGCCAAAATCATAAATTTGTGTTACCCATAAAAACTATCAGATATGATTGATGCCTTAATATAACGTGTTTCTGTAACTTATAAATGTTATGAAATGTACGCGCATCGGGGAAAAAAGGTACAACTGCTACTGTTTTGAGATTGATCAAGAAATGGACGCCATCTTAATGATTATCGGCATTGTTTACGGAATTTGCCGAATCGTCATTAAATCAGTACAACAATGCACTTGTTTCTTATTTTCTGTGAATCTGCTTTTAGTCGGCGTTAATTACGGACAAAGAACCATGCAAGTTTGCAGTTAATAAGCGACAAAATACAAATTATTCGTTTGTACCTGTCACTAGTAAGGCATACGGAGAAAGCGAGGTCAAATTATTTGCTTGCAAGGAAATAATAAATCGATGGTAATTTTCGTTCTCAAAAGGCGAAAAGTGGTACGATAAGCTGTTTAATGTGAAATATTTACCTTTATTTCATCATTTTAAAGTTATTTACCAATTTCCAAAACATAATTTTTTTGGGGTCAAAATCGTAGCTAATGCCGCTTTAATTATTTTATTACCTGGCTTAAATGTGTGCACCGGCGCATGTGCTAATGAGATTATACACAATCGAAAAATCGTTCGTTTGTTTACAAAGCGAAACAAGGACGTCATGTTAGAATATTTGTTTGACTTTATTACAAACATAACAATCTGGTGTATAGACAAAAACATGAGGAAAATGTGGGCTTCTTGACGAAATACGTGTACTTAATGGTGACTGTACTTCAAAAAACACAAGCCACTTATGGTTATGGTTTATGGTTCATGGTGTGTAACACCAATGTCAACAATATTTCAGCTATATCGTGGCGATCAGCTTTATTGGTGGAAGAAATACGAGGATCCGGTGAAAACCACCGACCTGTCACAAGTCACTGACAAACTTTATCACATAATGTTGTATCGATTACAACTCGCCATGAGCTGAATTCGAACTCACAAATTTAGTGGTGATAGGTATCGATTACACAGGTACTTGTAAATCCAACAAACATGCGATCAGGATCACAACGTCGGCCTCCTATTTTTGATATTATCCAGCTTTTAAATGTATGTACCACTACAAATTTAATAGTCTTGCATTAAATTTTCAAACATAATCTGACAAGGTAGATCTTTACATTCTTTTTTTTCTAAATCCTTGTTTTATTTTCTGTAGACGTTACGCGCGATGTTCGTACGTTTAACCATAATTAAGGTTGCCGCTTTATGAAGACCGTGCAGCCAAGATAGAAAAGAAATATTGCATTGAGAAATGTATATTTATGGAAAGTCTAAGTCCGTCCCCATTACTCTTTGTAATTAATTCCGATTTAAAATGTGTTATTTTGTAATTTTAAGCCGTGAAATGTTGATTTCGGTGAAAAAAGTCGTTGTCCCGTGTAACATTTTACGCTACAAATAAAAAATAAAGCCTTGTTAATGTTTTAATTTCTTGTCCGATTTCTTATTTTTTTTGCCACGAAGTGCCAAGAGTGGCAATCTTTGATGACGTAACTTATGATGTCATTATGACGTCATTTGCCGATTTGCCAGGCAAGTTCGAGAACAGTTACATTGTGTCCCATTCATCCAATCACAACTCAGACTTCACAAACAAGACTAAAATACAGCTTTATCATGAAAATTGGTGAGTAAATAATGTAACTATCAAAATGTTGTTTTAAGGAGTTCAAAATTTGAAAAGGACAAAGAGAAAAAAGGCAAAATCCCCAAAAAAAAATTATTTTCATTTTGGGTGAACAAAATGTCCCGAGTCCGATTTTTTAATAAAATAATGTAGGCAACCGTTTTCCGGATGGCTTTGTTAATACCAATTCAAGGCATAGAGCAATCAAAAATAAATGATGAAATGTTGTTGCTCTCTTCTTTTTAAATCTGAAAAAACTGCGTTGTTATTCATGACTATTCTGAAAATTATGGTTGCAAAGAAAAGTTTGAATTACAACAAACATATTTTCAGCGCACCGAGGTGTCCATACATGTATCCGTAATTTATAGACATGCTATTCTAGAAGTTGACGGTGTTGAAAGTTTACCCGATATACCGTTTATCGTAACAGAACACTTTTTCGTGATTAGCCCTGATGACAAACACGATCAATTTTTCACTGAAAAACTTCAAAACCTTATTCGGGACTATTTAGACACTATTCAATATAACGTGAAAGTAATACACGAATTCGCAGACGGATGCCCCGTTCAGTATAAATCTAGAATTTGTTTTGGACTTATTAAAAACATTTGCACTGAATATGACTACGATCTCTTCATAAGAAATTATTTTGAGACAAGTCATGCTAAGGGTCCGCAGGATGCCGCTGGTGGCTTTTTAAAGAATCAGGTGGATTTGGCAGTTTATCGTGGAAACGAAATAATACAATCAGCATCTGATTTTTTCAATTATTGTGAAAATCATTTAAAAGATACTAAGTCTACTTATTGTAAGCGCCGTATCTTTCGCTATGTTGAACAAATTTACAGAAACAATAGTTCATTCAAAGCAGTCCCTGGCATTAGGCGTTTACATCAAGTCGTTTCGACAAAATCAAATAATGATACTTTAGCAGTTCGCAATATGTCGTGTTATATGTGTGAAAACTGTATTAGATCTACTGGTAATTATAATAACTGTTAAAACAATGCCATTGGAGGTAAGGTGACAATTCCAATATCTGTTGATAATAACCGGAATTCTCGATCTGTTCAAAGCACGGAAAACGACGAGTATGAAATGGCGGACCTTATCGCGGAAGGAACTATTCTTGCGGTGTACACGGATGAATCGGACTCCAATTATTATCTATTTAGGGCAAGTTCATGTTCTCACGAAAGACACTACCGATGACTGGGGTATAACTTACAGAAAAAGAAGTAAAATTGTCCATGGTTGTTATTTTGACTGAACCAGAAAACTTTTATCATTCAAATTGTTTTGTTAGATAAAAAATGTTCTATTATTTCAGTTGCGTCTATAATTTATATTTCTCCAATACTTCAGTGCCTGAATGGGGCACTTAATCTTACTGAAACTGCACATTTGGATATTTTATCAGTTTTAGATGAAATGGAGGATAATGTGATAAAACGACTTGCATATATGTTTTGATATTTATGTTGTATTTTTTAACCGATTGAATAAAAATCATTTTATTTCTTGAAGAAAAGGATAAATGTTCATGAGACAAAATCAACACCGGGACCTGACATTTTTAATTGTTCTTTTAGAATTATTTGGTTAGTCATGTAAAAGTCAACATTTTTTTAATTCGAAGGAAAATTATTTTCGAGATCCATTTACTATGCAGTTTAGTGTAAAAACACATCCATTATTTTATACAAACTACGCAATATACAAACACAAAACATAAAAAAAAACTTTAAAAAACGTCGTTCATTTTGTTTTACGTCTCTTATGTTTATATGAACGAACATCGCGCGTAACGTCTGTACGATTTTCGATATTATTGTAAGATTGATAACTGTTTTAGAAAAAAAGTATTTTTCATATTTATTTTTCTAGACCCCAGTAAGAATGAGAAATAAAATTAAATTAAATGCATAATGTAGATAGCTATATAAACAATTGATGAATAAAAACGTAAATATATAATTTGGTACGCACGACGTGTTTCTGAACTAAGCTTCATCTGGTATGCTAATAAGTCAACAGGCTGGAAAGACAAACATTCAATTGATACATTATTCTATGTCCTGTTGTTTTCAGACTTTGCCCGATGTCGCATACAACTCATCTGATACTAGTATACCCATGTTAGTAGCTACATCAATAACATTTGAAAGTATTGGTGTCGGAAAAAAGAAAGTCAATGTCAACTTTAAAAAGATCGGCAACCAGGAACATGTGACCATTAGTTCCCAGTGGAGAGTCAATGGGTGGCCGTTGTTTTCGGGTAAGATCAGACTAGAGATACAATGAATAACGTTAGCCTTACTCTCCATGTTAGCATTACAAACAAACGCATAGTTACTTCAGTCTGCAATACCACGGTAACGGAAATTTATGAGGGTTTATAATAGAAATACCACTCATGTAAATACAATTTGATGCAAATTTCTTATTTAATAACATTTCATTTCATCACCCTTTTGATTAATTCTGCATAAATGCAAGGTTTCTGAATAGTATCTGATTTTGTTTCATGTGATAACATTTAATGATTAACGATAAACTTGATATCCATTAATCATTTTTTTGGGGTCCGTGTTGCTCATCTTTTTAGTTTTTTGTGTTGTCCTATTATGTGTCCATTCGTCGCAACGTCGGCTGATTCCGTAGGGAGAGAAGCGGACTCACCCGAGGTTTGCCGATTGATTATGTGTCTCTACGTTCTGAGTTCCGTGTTGTGATGTCCGTTACGATTTCCGCATAAAAATGATGTTCGCTTCGTACTTACCTGTAGTTGTTTGTAGGAGGGCTCATGTCTTATTTACGTTATTTGTGTTTGTTTGCGTATAGTGGTGTCCAACACATATTCATTCAAAATCAGTTAAAGTGAACCAATGTTGATTCGTCATGTCACAGCATATTTTTAAAAACATGAAGCCGAGTTCGGAAAACATATCTGGTGTATTTTATCTAGAACTAAAGTATCTTCTTCCTACATAGTAATGCAACGCCTATTTGTTAACTAAATTAAAATAAATAGATGTTATATATGGATGATGTTCACGAAAATGCATGTCACAAACAATAGGTCAGTTCCCTAAGGCGCCCGTAAAAGAAATGAAATCATTAAGCTGTTAAGACTTTGTGTTTTCTGGAAAGTAAAAACGCCATATAAACATTAAAAGACATGTGTAAGCAAATTTTTGCCAACCAAAAACTGACATGAACTGAATTTTAGGTGTCATAGAATCTATAGTGAATTACGTTACGAATTTAGAAACTCTAGCTTAAGATCCTGATAGAAGAGAATCTCATTAGAATATATTTAAATGGTCGTTCTATAGACAAGGAATATGAAAACAATCCATAATGCTTCAATAGAAAACTTTTCTTCGAAAGAAAAGATCATAGTTTTATTTTTTTAAATTTTACATTTAATTGTGAATTACGTTACGCGTTTGTTCGCTAATATACTTACTTTCAATGGATTTCTCAATTTATGACTATGACACATGTTGATGTTCCATGTGATGAGCATTTAACTATATTGACTATCTTCTGAAATTATTTTTCTGCAGACAATATAATGCATTTTCGTGAAATACGTTACAGTGAATTACGTTATGCAGTTTTCCTTTTAAACAGCTGTTGAATTATTTCTATGGCAAAATTATGCAGGTAAAGCTTAATTATGCACCGATTTACATACGGTCTACCTTATATGCTAAGCTTACTCGAGGAAAATGATCAAAATACAAGAAAAAACTTGTTAAAGTTGTTGAATAGAAATTGAGAGTGATTTCAAAACTCAAATATTTTCTGGTTATGTTAATGTCTTAAATAATCTATATTGCATCTCCGTTGTATTGAATAATCCATATATAATATTGATAAACAAAAAGCAAAACATTTTTTTTTATATCTCTCAACAGGTGGGTCAAAAACGAAAGTATATATATACGTATTCGCTACAATAGGAAGTACGTCTAACATTAGTAACACTTATGAAATGACTCTCAAAATCCGTATTGCAAGATTTAGAAGAAAAAGAAATTAAAATGAACAGTTGTAACTTATATTTGACCAGTTTTGGGGCTGAAAATCTGTATATTCAAGCAACGATATTGTGTTGTTGAGATTTTTTCGAGAATTGTTCTATTTTTATATTAAAAGCTAGTTAGAAGTTTGTTTTTACGCAACAAGTTGATCTTGTTTCATTGTTGTTTGTTGTTTCTTTTCGATTAGTAACAAATAAAAGGAAAATAAAACATGTCATACATTTTTATAGGGAAAATTGAATTACGTTACAAAGAGACGATTTATTTCAACCCAAGGTAAAAGAAAACATTGTATACAGTCAAAAATGGATAGAGTATATAAAATGTTTTAAAATGAAATAAGTGCATTTAGTACTCTTTTTCTATCGCTTTGAGTTCAAAAATGTTAACTATAAAAAGGATGTAAACAAAAATATAGAAACTTTATTACCAACAAATTGATGAACGCCTTTTCATACAGGTAAATTTCTTGTTAATAGAAACTTTCATACATTTTTATGCTTTAAGTAAATATTCTTCATTTTTCCAAATTTATAACATTATTTTAACTTATTTTCGACCAAAAAGTTAACTTAATAAAGAACACATCGAGCACTAACGTAAGTCACTTGAACGATTACCTTAATGTATTTACACAACGAATATTCAAAAGAAAGACACGAATCAAGAACTGATATAGCTGTTTTCTTATTGTTCAAATGTTCAATTTTCAAAATAAAACATCTATCAGATATTCTGTGTCAAAAAGTTTTCAGCCGTTTTCTGATTGCTTTTGGCTCAACTTAGCTGATTTTGTATGATTGTGTTGTGATTTTGTTTTGTTTTTCTTCGTCTTGTGTAGCCTATGTTGCCGGTTTCTCTGGATTGTCCATTTCTTATTGCCCCTTCGGTATTCTCTAACGTTTATTAAAATCACATCTTACTAATTATTTAGCCCCATTTGTATTCAGATGAAAAGATTCGGGAAAATTAGAGATTCATACAAAGCCGTAGTAATGCTGGTCTTACATGTTACCATTTATACATTTTCTTAGGTTATAAAAATAGCTACAACAATTATACGGTCGTCATCACAATCTGGTTGACCGTTGCGAAAAATCCATATCTCTATACAGAATGCTGAATGTCTGTTGACACACGTTAATGTATCAAGATAGAAATAAACTATATAGAATGCTGAATGTCTGTTGACACACGTTAATGTATCAAGATAGAAATAAACTATATAGAATGCTGAATGTCTGTTGACACACGTTAATGTATCAAGATAGAAATAAACTATATAGAATGCTGAATGTCTGTTGACACATGTTGATGTATCAAGATAGACATAAACTATACA
Organism: Bathymodiolus septemdierum; assembly: GCA_963383655.1. Lineage (NCBI taxonomy): Eukaryota > Metazoa > Mollusca > Bivalvia > Mytilida > Modiolidae > Bathymodiolus > Bathymodiolus septemdierum. The sequence goes on along the minus strand of OY726517.1, from coordinate 112,230,901 downwards.
GAATGCTGAATGTCTGTTGACACACGTTAATGTATCAAGATAGAAATAAACTATATAGAATGCTGAATGTCTGTTGACACACGTTAATGTATCAAGATAGACATAAACTATACAGAATGCTGAATGTCTGTTGACACACGTTAATGGATCAAGATAGAAATAAACTATATAGAATGCTGAATGTCTGTTGACACACGTTAATGATTTGATTTGATTTTGATTGTGCTTAACGTCACTTTCAGCAATATTTCAGCTATATCATGACAACCAGTGTTAGTGGTGGAAGAAGCCGGTGTACCCGGAGAGAACCACCGACCATGGGCAAGCAACTGGTTTAATTTGATCACTTGCGGCTGCGAGTCGAGTGCACCCTTTTTGAAATGTAGAATGCCGGGCGCGAACCCACGCCGTATTGGTGATAAGCTTGTATGAGTTGTTAGGAAATCCTACTACCTAACTCATTGAGCCACCCGGTCCCTCACACGTTAATGTATCAAGATATAGATAAACTATACAGAATGTTGAATGTCTGTTGACACATGTTGATGTATCAAGATAGAAATAAACTATACAGAATGCTGAATGTCTGTTGACACATGTTGATGTATCAAGATAGAAATAAACTATACAGAATGCGGAATGTCTGTTGTCACATGTTAATGTATCAAGATAGAAATAAACTATATAGAATGCTGAATGTCTGTTGACACACGTTAATGTATCAAGATAGAAATAAACTATATAGAATGCTGAATGTCTGTTGACACACGTTAATGATTTGATTTGATTTTGATTGTGCTTAACGTCACTTTCAGCAATATTTCAGCTATATCATGACAACCAGTGTTAGTGGTGGAAGAAGCCGGTGTACCCGGAGAGAACCACCGACCATGGGCAATCAACTGGTTTAATTTGATCACTTGCGGCTGCGAGTCGAGTGCACCCTTTTTGAAATGTAGAAAGCCGGGCGCGAACCCACGCCGTATTGGTGATAGGCTTGTATGTGTTGTTAGGCAATCCTACTACCTAACTCATTGAGCCACCCGGTCCCTCACACGTTAATGTATCAAGATATAGATAAACTATACAGAATGTTGAATGTCTGTTGACACATGTTGATGTATCAAGATAGAAATAAACTATACAGAATGCTGAATGTCTGTTGACACATGTTGATGTATCAAGATAGAAATATACTATATAGAATGCTGAATGTCTGTTGACACATGTTGATGTATCAAGATAGAAATAAACTACACAGAATGCTGAATGTCTGTTGTCACATGTTGATGTATCAAGATAGAAATAAACTATACAGAATGCGGAATGTCTGTTGCTACATGTTAATGTATCAAGATAGAAATAAACTATATGGAATGTTGAATGTCTGTTGACACACGTTAATGTATCAAGATAGAAATAAACTATACAGAATGTTGAATGTCTGTTGACACACGTTGATGTATCAAGATAGAAATAATCTATGCAGAATGCTGAATGTCTGTTGACACACGTTAATGTATCAAGATAGAAATAAACTATATAGAATGTTGAATGTCTGTTGACACATGTTAATGTATCAAGATAGAAATAAACTATACATAATGCTGAATGTCTGTTGACACACGTTATTGTATCAAGATAGAAATAAACTATGCAGAATGCTGAATGTCTAACAGTTTTTAGACAAATTGATATGCCACTATTTCATATTTTGCTAGCAAAAAAAAATATCAAAATAATTTAATTTGTATTTTTCAGAAGACTTTGACGACTTCGTACCTTCTACCACAGAATACATAGATAAAAATGGTCAATCCATGATTTCATTTAGCATAACATCAGTTTCTGCTATAACATGGTACCAGTTAAGAAATAAATTTAGGCTACAAGTTGAATTTGTGCGATATGAATCACTATTCTTTGTCAAAGAGAAAAGAGAAAGAGAATTCTATAGCCACATTTCATATGAAATCAGATTTTTCGGTTCATTGGATTTACCATATACATTGGTTTACGATTTAGACCCGTTAGACTATTTCATCAAAAAAGAAAATGATGGCCTGCATTATAGTGGAAGATTTACGTTACCCGATTATACAACATCAACTATACATTGGACGATCGCAAGTGTATCGGGTTTCAATACCTCAGAAACACCACCAAAGGTCTATGGGAGATTTGATATAATCAACATACGCTGGTTATCAGCTTCAGGGAGATTACCAATGAACCCGGACAACCTTCAATTAGAACCTTGGAGACTATTAGGAATAATACACACAGCTGAAGTGACTTCTAAAAATCATGAATTTTACATGAAACTCACAAACAACACCCTTGATGATAATCCTGGCATATTGAAGTTATCTATATGGATCCAACATCCTTATTTCATTAACAATGAAATGAAGTTTGACCTTACAAGTAATCTAAATGATGGACTTGATTACCAAGAACCACTTTTCCCAAACAATGCACTGAAAATGAATACAGGGTCTTTTTTCCATACAGAGAAATATTTACTTTCCTGTGACGCTCAAGGACCACGAAATGTTTCTGTCAGGTTCTACAGACAAATTCCAGGAAGTGAATCTAGAGTAGAGCTCACCAAAGATGTCCTTAAATCGGCTAATTTTTTTAGCGCAAAAAGTTTCTTGATATTTGTTGGTGAACGGAAATCAATAAAAGGTGCGATATACTGTGTTGTAACTGGAGAAAATAACGGCATCACTCATAGTATTGAATATAATTATTGTGACGATAGTTGGATCCGATGGAAAGTCGATTTTTGCCCCGACAACTGAAAAATTCAAATCATGTGTTTCCTTATAACAAAGGGTATGATATGAAAAATGACATGTTATGATATATTTATCATATACTTCAACAGAGGATATAGCTGATTTGTACCATAATGTTTAGTCATTTTTGGCTAGAATTAAATATATAGTTATAGAAAAAATTTCTTGTTTTATTATGAAATCCAATAAATGCACTGTTTTAACACTTTCAATAGGCAGAACCACAAAGTCTTGGAGGAAACTAGGCCCCTAGATGCACGGCCCAACCGGTGGGGACATGCCCTAGTGTCTGCAAACCTAGTTCCCAGCTATGGGTTAAATAGTTCCACTGTTTTGTGGATGGAGAGGGAAACCTCCGCTGCCTTGCGGCATACCCATTTATGGGAAAGGCTTCGGGAGAAAACTCCGGGGATAAATCCAGTTTGGGACCTGTAAATTCCCTCCTGTGCTTCCAGGAAAATCTTATGCCAGAAGTTAAGGGAGAGGTAACCCTAACAGAAACCCCGAGTGCTGAAGTCGGAGGTGCTGGGTCGTAATTGGCGCACTCTAACAGACCACAACACCACGCATTTACAGCCATTATATATACACACACACACACACACACTTTCAATATCATAAGAGAGAAAATTGGCAATTAATATTTTTCTGTGCAAATATTCAATAAAACAGTAAATAGTCCACCTGTTTGTAAACAGTTTTCCGGAAATTCACGAAGTGAACTTACGAACATTGACGGAAAAGCATGTAATAACATTCCGGAAGCAGTTAATAAACTTGCTTTATCAGCCCGCTTGGGCCATTCTTGTGAAACTGGGTGAAATAAACATGACTCCTCTTATTATTCTAAACAAAATTCAAAGCTTTATTCAAAGTTTTATTACAGGGTAAAATGTTTGCTATATTATCTACAAGTATATGCTAAATGTTTTTATCTAACATTATATACGTTTTCCTTTGAAATTAACGAAAGTCGCCTGTCTGGTACAAGGTGTCTGATACAAGATGTTGTATCACCACAATCACCACAGTGTGGTGATAAAAGAATGGCGCGACGTTACACGAGACGTTCTCTGTCGAACTACTTTGACATGACGTCATACCATTGGAATGTGAGACTAATAGGTTCTTACATACGTTCTTGGGAAAGACCGGGTGATCTTCCACGAGTGATATAAATTTTATGTCTTTTCGCGAGTGGAGCGCAGCGAAACGAGCGAAAAGACATAAACATTTCTATCACAAGAGGAAGATCACCCGGGCTTTCCCAACAACGCATGTAAGTACCTATTTCTTCCGTAAACCAACAACTTTCACTATCGCGAACTCCTAGGGACGCCCGCCATTGATCAGTAACTAATTTGCATAAATTATCAGATCAATATCATTGAGCGTTATGAAATACACACCACATAAAATTGACTTTTGTGACACCGACTAATAAACTAAGTAGCTTTCTACTGATATTTGAGCTTTTCTCACTAATATTTTATTGAAAGTACAGTATTTTCCTTCATGAGACACCCCATACATGAAATATGACGTGACACATATTTTGACGTCATTGAAGAATGACGTCAAAGGTACGGAAAAGGACATCTAGAAATACGAAAAATTGAAAATTAAAGACACAAATATATTTAATACGGTTGGAGTCTGTATTTGAAAAAAAAAAAAAACCAATGGTTAAATCCGTAATATATCTGTTATTCAGCTATCAGACAGGGTATATAATGTGACATTCCCGGCTTAGGGTATATATTTAAACGATTTTTTTTCTTGTTAGAGACGTTCTGATTGGATGTCACAACGAGTAAAGACGAGTGCACGTGGACTCGTCTTACCTCGGTCGTCTTCACCCGAAAACGGCCATTTACGGAAGAAAAAACACAGTAACCTGACGTTGGTGAATGAACGGAAAAAATAACGTGACGTCATACACAAAATGTAGTCTCCCTCAGAATATTGTACACATTTTAATTCAACCCTTGCTATTTGTTTAAAATTCGTTTTTATTGAAAAGTTAGATAAAGTTATTACATACATAGTGTGGTGGTACAAGACTGTGTATCAGGTCTTGTCTGTTGCGTGAACTAACCGCATCACAACTCGTCGCTATCGCGACTCGTAGTGATACTGGTTCACACAACAGACTCGACCTGATACAAAGTCTTATACCACCACACTATGTATGTAATGGGTATCTATTTAACCATGATGGTGGTTTGGTCCACAATGGCACTGTCCGTTCACACAGTGTGCGTGACCACCGTTGTGACATGTGTGACAATCATTGCTTATACAAGCTGAAATAAGAATAAATGCGTGAAAATTATACAATTTATAGATGAGGTAACAAATACAGTTATCACTATAGATACAATATCGGTGTATTGACGGTAAATATAGCATTTATGTGGCGAGGCTTAGAAACGGGGGAAAGTCGAGCTTTAGCGAATATTTCCATCCGTTTCGTGCCGAGTTACATAAATTCTATATTTACCGTCAGTATACCAATATTGTATTTATCCTGCAATAAAATTTGCAAAAAAAAGAAAAATGTTATCTAATTTAATAATAAAAAAAGATAACGGAAACCCCATTGATACCTCAATAGTAGTTACGGTAAGGGGCGTGGCTTAATAGCTTTATTAGGCTAATGTGAACAGTGCTATTATGATAGGGGTGTCGCTTAAATAACTTGTTTAAGCTAATGTGAAAAGTGTTATTATGACAGAGAATAAGATTAATACGCTTTACTGGCAAGTGGAAAATCCATTCCTAAAAATAACGACTCGATGCAGACGATAGATAAATCTAGAGAATAAGATTAATAGGCTTTACTGGCCAGTGGAAAATTCCATATGCCAGGTGATTGCAGCATTATGTAATCTATTATTGCATAATTTGACCTTGACGCTGTCCCAAAATAAAGAAATATTTTAATCGATAACTGAGACGACGTATGCCCAGTGTACCTGACCAGGTTCACTCTATATATGTGTGTGTATTTTGATTTAGCATAATTAAACACAACTGCAAGAAAGATGATGATTTATATTTTCTTCTAAAATAACACAGTAACAAAACCATTCTTGAGACACAATAAAAAAGAAATAAATTAACGTTTCTAATAAACTACTTAAAAGAATATACGGCTAACAAATCTCGAGTCAGTCCCTTCTTATACACGATGGTCACGGAACAATTGTTGAAAATTTGCTGCTTTACGACGGATGTTTCCGTAAATTCTTCAAACAGTTCATTTACGTCCAGACCGTGCAAACATTCGTTAAATCCTTTACTCCCATTATTACGGCGCTTTAACCCCGCTGAACCAGTGGTGGAAAAATCTGTAATCCTCTAGAGGATTAAAATGTCTGGTGCCTTTCCCCGCATGTTGTCAAATCGATAATTAATTGGTAAATCGGTAAATAATGGGAGAAACAAATTCTCCTTCAGTTGTCCATGTGGGTTACGATATTTCTCCACTCTCGAGATTTAAATTAAAAACTTGAAGCACTCGCCTGACGGCTTGTGGTTAACATTTTTAATTTAACTCTCTTGAGTGGAGAAATATCGTAGCCCACGGGCAACTGAAGGAGAATCTATATGTATTGCTTTTTCATTTTTCCCAAAATGTTTTGGTTTAAATGCAGTACAGGATAGAGCGCCACTGAACACTGAACGGTAATGTTTTAGCCCTGTAAATCTTTAGAGCACTTATACAGAGCACTGCGGGACTGAACTTTCTCGGTAAACTCCTGTGTTGTACCATCCTCTATAGTTAGAATGTTAGGAGCAGGCAATGCTTTAGTGGATGTGGTAGATGGCAACGCTAATGTTTTACTAGTTTCATTTGTAATGCTCAGCGTCAAAGTTTGTCCCATCCGAATGTTGTCATCATCGTCGACCCTTTGGTATAGTGCGAGTGATGCCACAGACTTATGTCCTGTAATGGCCATGATCTGAGAATGAGAGTAGGAATTTGTAGCTAATATTGTAGCACCTGTAGCTCTGATAGAATGATTAGTATATGTTTCCGACAAATCGCATTTCTTACTCAAGACAGATATAAAATTTCCAAGTCTCTTTTGTTCGATTTCCTCATCGGTAGTCCATTACACATCGATGCAGACGATAGATAAATGTGCAGTTACGAAACGATGCGGAAAATTACAGAAGGTCAGTGGGCGGTGCTTAATTTTGTCTAGTGGCCATTACGTCTTTAGCCTTAGAACTTCCAAGAAAGTCCGTCAAACATAGTTCGTGGAAAAAACTTAGTTACTGTTTCAAGCTATAGATCAGCAACATCGTACAAAAATGTTCTAAGCTCTCGTGACCGACTATGATTATTTAGACGGTAAGTAAATAGTTGAAGGGATTGCGCTAAAGCGCTCACCCTTCAACAATTTACTGACCGTCAAAATAATCATAGTCGGTCACTAGGGAGCTTATAACTTATATTGTACAAACGCAGGTATTATATATAATGCGTCTATCTAACATTTTCATATGGCAAAAAGATGATAATACTGTTAGATATATCCATTATTTAAACAAAATAACGTTCTGCCATTAAAAATAAATATATACATCACTGATGGTGTTGCATCACGTCATAACATTCATTTAACGTTTCATTCATCAACCTCTCTCTCCTTGTATAAATATACAACCATTGCTCTTCGAGATTTGTGGCCTGGTGTGTAAATTCTATTGTATTAAAATATATAGTTCCCTGCAATATGAAGCTGATCTCGAAAGGTTAAAGCGTTATTCTAAAGAATTCCCCAAGATGGTCCCGAAGACGTCATGAGATTCTTCCACATTCAGAAGAGGTTACCGATATCACGACCGTAGTTCCGACCAAACTATACCCTGTATCACATACATATATGATGCAAGGATTTGTATCTGTTGGGTTGTATAGATCTTGTGTTGAATATGCATGCAAAATCTGCACCGTGCGTTAAACAACAAACAAGCAAATAAAGGTTTTATTTGTGACGGAAATCGGAGAAATCGCCACCTTGTTTCAAATCACTGACAAAACTTTATCACATTAAATTGTATTGATTGCACACACCTACTGACAGAAATCGTACTTAGAGTTGTATTCGTGGTATGTACTTTAATTGTAAAAGTAGATGTAGGACCAATTATCATACGATCGTGGTAACGCCATCTGCTATCAAAACTCTGTGTTGTATCAAAAGTGTAGAGTCTGGTATCCTTGAACGAAATCATGTAATGTCCTGGTAATTCTACAAAGAAAATATGATTAAAACTATTTTTTTTTACATAAGAATGGGTAATTATAATAATCAAATGTTTTATCTAAGAACATTATAATAAAACGTATCAAATTTAGTGCGCACGACGCATTTCTGGAATAACATTCATCAGGTATGTTTAAAATCGAAAGATTAGAAAGCCAAATTTAATGTTTTGGGAGAAATAAAACAAACTAAACAGGATAGCCAAAATCAGCTAAGGTCTTTTTTTTTTTTTTTAGCTAAAACAACCATGTATTATTTTCTCTCTCCATGATTCCATAAATGAAGGTCATTTTCTACTGAGCTACAAATATCAGCAAACATACTTAAATTTGGAACAATTCGTGAATAAACAACACCTGTTTGAGAATAACCTCTGGCTTTTATGATTTGTTATCAAATCATCGTGACTTCTCAAATTCAATGCGCATGATTACGACTGTTTTACATATTTCGTTTCCTGATATCAGGAAGGTATAAATTTCTACTGACAAGAACGGATTATATACAATTAAACCTGACATGATGAAGGCTGCTATACTGTGTTTCGTAGTACTGTTTGGTGAGCTTTAATAGGGTTTGGGGTATGGTGCTTAACGCAACGGTTAACAATATTTCAGTTATATCGCGGCGGTCAGTTTTATTGGTGGAGGAAACCGGAGTACCTGGAGAAAACCACCGACTCCTGCAAGTCACTGACAAACTTTATAGATTGATAGATTAGATAGATAGTTGTAACACCAACTACCATAAGATCACGACCACACCGTGAGCTTTCATAATATTATCTAAATACTATGCTGGTTTTCAGGGATTTACTTCCTTTAGAACTGTTAATACAAATAGGTGTTTTTACTGAAAAAGGAGTATTGTATCCACATTGTCATTTATTTCGTACATACGTCTCTGATCAGGTCATTTATATCGTACATACGTCTCTGATCAGGTCATTTATATCGTACATACGTCTCTGATCAGGTCATTTATATCGTACATACGTCACTGATCAGGTCATTTATATCGTACATACGTCTCTGATCAGGTCATTTATATCGTACATACGTCTCTGATCAGGTCATTTATATCGTACATACGTCTCTGATCAGGTCATTTATATCGTACATACGTCTCTGATCAGGTCATTTATATCGTACATACATCTCTGATCAGGTCATTTATATCGTACATACGGCTCTGATCGGGTCATTTATATCGTACATACATCTCTGATCAGGTCATTCATATCGTACATACGTCTCTGATCAGATCATTTATATCGTACATACGTCTCTGATCAGATCATTTATATCGTACATACGGCTCTGATCAAGTCATTTATATCGTACATACGTCTCTGATCAGGTCATTTATATCGTACATACGGCTCTGATCGGGTCATTTATATCGTACATACATCTCTGATCAGGTCATTCATATCGTACATACGTCTCTGATCAGATCATTCATATCGTACATACGTCTCTGATCAGATCATTTATATCGTACATACGTCTCTGATCAGGTCATTTATATGTTACATGTGTTTCTGATCAGACCGGTTCATTTAGATTTCTAAGATTATATAGTGTGGATATATTGGTAATTAAGATATACTACAAATAGTAATATATCATACGTTTATTGTTGTATTTCCGTTGAAACAACTTGTCCCACTTTTGACAGAACGGAGTAATATTAGTTAGCAAGAATGTATGTTGTATAGTAGAATTTGACTGCTCGTAGGTGCTTTCCAGGATAATTGAGGGTACCATATCTATTTTACCACCGATAGACAACTCGCCAATAAAGGTACTTTAGTTGTGTACTATAGTGTCCATTAATCGAGGAGCTGTCGTGGTCGTGATCGTATGATAGTTGAATTTACAACTACCTGTGCAATCAGTGCCTATCACCTCTAAATTTGTGAGTTCGAACCCCGCTCATGGCGAGGTGTACTCAATACAACATTATGTGATAAAGTTTGTCAGTGTCTTGCGACGGGTCGGTGGTTTTCTCTGGGTACTTCCAGTTTCCTCCACCAATAAAACTGACAGCCACGATATAGCTGAAATATTGTTGAACGTGGCGTTACACACCATAAAGCATTCCATTAAGCGTTCCATGTTATTGTAATCAATTTGTTGAATAGCATAATAATTATCTGATTTTATTTTAGCTCTTGTTTATGCTGAACCATGTCACAATTCAAGAACGTGTCGATTGGAAATTTGCACTCAAGGAAACGCGATGGCTTGCATTCATAACATTTGTACCTGCACAACAGTGCCTGGCAATTGTAAGTAAATATTGTTTCCCTCAAAATAGTAAAAGATGGTCTAAAATAAAAGATCAAACGACATAGTAAAATTGTACACAAATGATTTATTCACTATTTGCCTGAGGTGAAAACATTTCTTTCTGATTTGTGTAAGAGTTGTCTATCTTTGGACGGTATTTTGACATCACTGTAATGGAGAAATTATGTAATAAAAACGTAGATATCAAATTTAGACAGAAATAATGTTCGTGCAAAGGAAATAAAATCGTAAGCAAAAGATAGATAAAAATATATGAAAATTCTTATATGGAACTATATGAAAATCCCTATATCAAAAGGGACATAACTCTTACAGCACTTTAATAAGACAACTACAGAATATTGTTCGTTAACTTGTTCTCATTATGACTATAGCTGAACCCTGGACACTTGACGTTAGTCGACATTTAATAAACCAAATACAATTATACAATTGATGACATTCGATGAGGTGAATACAAGGATTGATCAACCCATAGAACATGATATTCACCGAGGCATCCGAGGTGAATATCATGTTCCATGGGTTGATCAATCCTTGTGTTCACCGAAGTTGAAAGTCATTAACTGTTTTATTTTATGACATTAAATCAAATTTGAATTTAACACCAAACAGCGCCGACCTTGTTCCCCAGACACCCCTATCTGCCCAACGTCTGTCATTCAAAACGACTTAGTTCAGACCAACTTTTATTTTATATGCTTTTTACTCATTATAACTAATGGGTATTACCATGTTCATATTATGTCAAATCATATGCAAGTTACATTTCGATATGTCAACATGCCATTTATCGAACAACCCCAAAATGTAAGTAAAGACTTAAATATTGAGGACATTGTGTTTTATAACAACAAGTCATTAATTATCCTGTGTTTCTCTATCATTTGTTAAATTGTTAATTCTTCAATTTTTTTGTGGATGCGGTTATTGATTTTAAAGTCTGGTGACGTAGAGAGAAATCCTGGGCCTAGTGTGTCTCCCAATCCTAGCTTTTCTAGTATAAATGAAACATCTATAAGTGATGATTTTTTTAGAATTGATAACCTTATTTATTTTATATTCTTAAATATAAATAAAAAACGTGGTTCAATCAGAAAACCTCTATTGATGATATAACTCTAGAAAATTATAAAATATCATACCGTTGTGATAGAGTATGACGGGTGAGGGGCGGGGGGGGGGGGGGGGGGGGGGGGATGTTGTTATTTATGTGAAAGAAAATATCTATAGTGAGGAAAAAGTTGAACTTAAACACAATGGTCTCGAATCCATATGATTGAAAATACACACAAAAGGGGTGAATATATTGTTTGGTTTGTTCTACCGACCCCCATATTCTGAAAACTATATTTGTGATCATATTAACCACTCTACTCTACGATGAATACTAACATCGAGAGAATAGTGATTTGCGGTGGTTTTAATGAAGAAATGCTTAATTCTCGTAAAATAAAAATTAAAAATATCTGCTTACAAAGTAATTTAGTACAAATAATTAACAACCCTTGCGAAATCACATTTACAAAACCAGATCCATCCGCAAACAATAATCTCATCAAAATATCGTTTTAAAGAATTCATTTTATTATTATTTTTTAATTAACAACCCTTGCGAAACATCATCCTTACTTTTGGGCTTAGTCATGATAAACGACCCTGACATTGTTATATATTCAGATGTAGGAGAAAATATTCTTGATGATGCTATTTGATATCATTGTCCAATAAGCGGGATCATAAATGTTGAAAAATGTAATAATAAAACTTTCAAAAGAAAAGTCTGGCAATATCACCGAGGCAATTATGAACTATTATACAGAAATTCTCCGGAATACTGACTGGGATTATCTTATAGATACTACCGACTTAGATACTGCCGTAGATAATGTTATAAATACAACATAGCCAGAAATCATGGGTGATTTTGCTCATGAATATTCATAAACCAAATCGCGTCATGTATGACGTCAGCAAATAAACGTTGAACCATATTTGGAAGACGCTAATGAAAACTCGTATCTATTTTTTTTAAATAATATTTCATCACAGTTTTGATCACATAAATAACTTCATAATTATTTGTGATCGTATCAAAATTAATTGTCATCATATCTTTATTAGGAATCCGATTATGTGTGTAAAAGATCGAAAATATATTTAATGCACTGCCTCCCCCCCCCCCTTTTTCCACGAAATAAAAATATGTAAATAAAAAATATATTGTGCATTTTTTTTCAATTTCTGCCTCATATAAGTATTAGTATGTCATTGAAATCGTTTAGTATATATATAGTTACATTTTTTGAACTTTATATAGCAGCAGTATTGTTATCAATTGTATTATAGTTACTTGTTCTGTTGTTTTGACGAAATAAAAAAATGCCCTTGTGGAGCCTTTTTTTAATTGTTTATTTACATTTACAATGGAATGCGGTGCTTACTCAAATAATGCTATGTCTAGCAGAAGCAGTTTTACGAAATAGTAGATTTTTTTGCGTGAACTCCTATTGAATCTCTACTAGAAAGGTAAAACAAAACTTGTGAATCCCTCTTTTAAATTATCGTGGAAACCTTTAATTTTTCAGCAAAATATTTATCGAAGAAAGATTCCTCAACAATGTTACCGGAACTGACCGAATTTGTCCCGGCAACTAGAATGGGGATTGTAAGAAAAGTGCTTTTAGGTCTTGAAAACCGTGCAGGATGCATTTTTCACTTCTTCTCAATGCTTTTGAATGGCACTTACGCTTCAAAATTTGAAACTGGGTGGGAACCTTGAGTTTTCATGGTACCGCTGTAATATTTTGAGATATTGTTCAAGCCGGTGCATAGTTTGATTTTTTATCCCGGCAAATTGTCCGGTCCAAGCTAACAGAAAGTTTCCCGTTCAACTATATGTTAAAATCCAAATTCTCTTTGAGCCGCCATTTTGAATATGCAAATGAGCAAATCACCTATCATTTCTGGCTATGATCTTTAATGCGGCTGAGATAGCTATTCCTAATAAAACTGTGTACACGACCCGTCTTGGATTATTGGATCAATCGTAAGATTATTAGAAAATGACTACGGTTACGTAATAAAGCTAAGCGAACAAATAATGAAAATGATTGGTCAAATTATCGTAAGGTGTGAAATAAATGTGTTGGTCTCGTTAGAACAGCCAAGGACGAGTACTTAGATAAACAAGCGGCAATACTAGATTCCCCGTCCCCTTCTATTAAAAACTGGTGGAAGTTACTCAACAACTTATCAGGAATTCCTTCAACAAATTCAGTTTACCCGCTGTTAAATATTGACGGACAGATAATTGAAATTCATGTTGACAAGGTAAATTGTTTTAATAATTATTTTTGTAAACAGTCTTCTATTGAAGATTCTGGTCTAAATCTCCCTTTTGAAAGAGGTAATGTAATTGATTATCCAAAGCTATGTAATATATCTATCAGTCAACGTAGAAGATGTACTCTTACATTTGAACATATATAAAGCATCTCGCCCTGACTTGACTTTTGAAAATAACTTCCGCTATAAATCACTACAATCATCTTATATTCCGCACATGTGGAAATTGGCTAATGTCACACCTGTTTTTAAAAACAAAGGTGAAAAAGATTTTTTATCAAATTATAGACCTATATCTCTATTGTCATCTATTGGTAACATTATGGAAAGGTGTATTTTTAAGTATGTTCATAGCTTCTTGTTGAAAAATATCCTCATAACAAAATTTCTATCAGGATTTAGACCTGGTGACTCTACTGTATATCAACTTATTAGTATTTCAAATGACTTCGGAAAAGCATTTGATGATGGAAAAGAAATAAGAATAATATTCTGTGACATAAGTAAAGCTTTTGACCGCGTTTGTCACAAGGGTCTTTTATACAAATTAAAAAGCAGTGGTATAGATGATACAGTTCTTAAGTGGTTTGAAAGTTATCTATCTAATACACGTCAACAAATGGTTATAACCGGTGAAACTTCGGACACCAAATATATAAATGCTGGGGTTCCCCAGGGGTAGTGAATCGGGTCACTATGTCGCTATTGACCCCTATGTTAAAACCTTTTTTCACTCCTCAATTGTGCAGTCAGCCGTGACTAATAACGGCTCTTACAGGCACACATGTCTCAATAGATAATGAAGAAATCCAAAATGTCTATTATTCTGTTTATCGGTAATCTATAATTAACTTTAATCAAATAATAATAAAATAAATTCTTTAAAACGATATTTTGATGGGATTATTTTTTGCGGATGGATCTGGTTTTGTAAATGTGATTCGGTTCTGACGCGCGAGGTTCATTCAAAAACAAGAGGCGGCACGATGGGTTTTTTACTATTTTACTTGTGTTGATGATTTTGTTGGATTTAGGTGTGTTTTGGAAATCATAATGTTGGAATATGATACCGGTAAGTAATTTCTGTCATAAAAATTTGTGCTAAAACCGTATCGAATACGTTTCACTGAAATATTCTGAATGTAGGTCAAATCAATCACAGTCGCTTGAATTTCAATGATTAACATCCATAATAACCCCACTCGGAAAGCATTTTAGATTTTTGTTATTAATTTTAGAAAGTTATTTTTTTTAGGGCATTGCATTAAGATTTCAAACAGTGTGCGACACACGTGTTGTGTGTCATTTTAAGATAAAATCATCATCACATGCCAGCCGTGAGAAACATAATACCATCAATGGTCTAGGCGTATACAAGATTGTCATTTTTCTGATTACTGGATAGTACTTCATATTGAGTCTTAGTACTTTTTAGTAGCTGGTGTATATGACAAATAGAACATCAAGACATCGACACAGAACCTATTACTAGTTTTTTTTTTATTTGGAGACTTATTCGAAAAGTTTATTACTAACAAAATAATTAGTATCACATAACCAGACTTTATGTTTTGCCATGTTTTCCTATACTTTCGAAGTAAATGGAGCAAAATGACCAGGTGGTTAGATCTAGGATCAGTAGAGTGTTCTTTTACAACAATGAGAAAACACTGTAAAGCCACCCAATTAAAACTTGTAAACACAGATTTGTCCTTGACACAAATTTTACATGTGACAATTGGGTTACAGAATATTTTGGAAAGATGTCGGAGGGAAGTGCAACTAAATATGTCGCTGTTGTTGGTGGGGGACTGGTAAGAATAAAATGAGATAATTAAGAAAATAATTAATGTAATTTTATTGACCCAAAATGGGCATTATGAATTAATGCATGGATGAAGTTAGCATGACACAATTATATATATATCTTTATTTCTGGTAACCTTTGTTGATACATTGGTATACAGATAACAAATTAAATACAAACATAATACACAATAAGATGCAATACAATACATAATTGAGTCTAGTTTTTGAATGAACCTCGCGCGTCAGAACTGAATCACATTTACAAAACCAGATCCATCCGCAAAAAATAATCCCATCAATATATCGTTTTAAAGAATTCATTTTATTTTTTTTCTTTAAAGTTAATTATAAATTACCGATAAACAGAATATTAGACATTGGATTTCTTCATTATCTATTGAGAAAGGTGTGCCTGTAAGAGCCGTAATTAGTCACGGCTGACTGCACAATTGAGGAGTGAAAAATGGTTTAACATAGGGGTCAATAGCGCCATAGTGACCCGATTCACTACTCCCAGGGCTCCATACGTGAACCTATGCTTTTTCCTATTTACATTAATGATATTGTTAATAATATTTCTTGTAATATTAAATTGTTTGCAGATGACACTTCATTATACTTGGTTGTTGATAATGAATAGGAAGCTGCCGATCAGCTTAATAAAGATATCGAAAGTATTCACCAGTGGTCCCAAAAATAGTAAATAATATTCAACCTTGACAAAACAGAAATTATGACGATCTCTAAAAAAAACATCATAAACCCCACCTGTCTACATAGACAATGTAACTATTAAAGAAGTGGAAACCTACAAGCATTTAGGATTAACTATTAAAGTGAAGATGGAAATTGGAATGAACATGTTAAAAATATTATGATTAAAGTGTCATCACGTTTATCTGTTTTCCGTAGAGTCAAGTTTAAACTAAAAAGGTTTCATCTGCAAACAATTTACATATCATTTATCAGACCACTTATGGAGTATGGTGATATAGTATGGGACAATATCCCAGACAATTTAAGGCAATCTTTAGAAAGTCTTCAATTTGAGGCGGCCCGTATAGTAACAGATGCCACCAAATTAACGTCCAAACAGTTACTCTATGATGAAACATGATGGGAAACGCTCCAGACTCGTCGTAACACCACAAATTAATAAAATTTCACGAAATGTTCCATAAAGATGCTCCTGATTATTTGAATTCTTTAGTACCTCCCCAAATATTTGAAACCCATCAACATAACACCAGGAGATCTAACAACACAGTATATCTTAACTGTAGGACTTTTTATTATTAAAATTCTTTTTTGCCGTCCTCGATTAAGCTTTGGAATAATTTCCCAAATCATATCAGATTGAATTCATCAAAATATTGTTTTAAACGTTTTTTAAATAGAAATTTGGGTAAAAAATCATATTACTTTAATATTGGATCACGAAAAGAGCAAATTATTTTCGCGCGCTTACGTCTCGAATGTAGCTCCCTTAAAGATCATCTCTTTCAAAAAAATATTATTGATTCAGGTCTGTGTACATTTGGAAAAATAGAAACTACTGCTCATTGCTTGCTGCAATGTCCAAATTATATATTTATTAGGAATGAAACTATACAAACTCTATGTACTGTCGATGTACAGTCTTTAATATTTGGTAACAGCTTAAAAAATGAAAATGAAAACAGATCGGTATTTGAAACTGTATCAAAGTACATTGCCAGAAAAAAACGATTTGATTAAACATGAATGTGGAAAGGAATTGACCAGACTGCACATGAACTATATATATTGGGTTGTAGACCATGAGGATAGTATGTGACAGCTCCGTCTTTGTATATTTTTTAGAAATATTTGTTTCAATTTAACCTGCAATTGCTTTTCGATTTTATTTTCTTCATTATGATCATTCTACTAACCACTGTTTACCAATGTTATCAATATCTAATTATAATTAGGGAGACAGATTTACATAAGTTTAATAACCTGTTTCTGAATCCCATTGAACATTGTTTAAGTATATATATTGGAATAATTGTATGTTGAAATTTCATAAAATAAATATTGTTTTAAACTAACCTCTGTCATTATTAATTTAATTGTGTACCGAAGGTAATTACATGTAGTAAGAACGCATCTGATTAGTCCATGGCAAAACTTAACCCGATGATGATTGACTACTACTTTTAAGATAATTGGGAAACACCATTTCTATTTTAAGGTGTCTGGAGGAGAGTTGGAATTTTATGTTCAACACTCGTGACTTTTTGCGCGTTGAATATTATACAATTGATGACTTTCGATGAGGTGAATACAAGGATTGATCAACCCATGGAACATGATATTCACCTCGGCATGTATTATATGACATTAAATCAAATTTGAATTAACACCAAACAGCGCCGACTTTGTTCCCCAGACACCCCTGTCTGCCCAGCGTCTGCCATTATTAGCGAGCACAGAGAGCTCTACAGAATCATGAGCATGCGCATGCAACACACAATCTTCCTTATGATGAGATTGAAATCCTTTCGTCCGGAAGTTGATAAAAGTTGGCAGTCTCGGAGAGAATGCCAAAAATAAAAAAAAAAAGTCTCCAATAAATGATTTTAAAACTAAAATGATATCATGAACTTCTAAAAATCGTATTTAAGTAACAAAAGACAATAAAAGGTGCTTACGTTGTTAAATTAATCAGAATGACATCTCGCTATCAAAGTCATGACGTCATGTTATTCATAGACATAGGCCAAAGTCGTCAACAACATTTCGCGGAATTTTAATTAAAATCTTGTATTTTCATTCCCGAGTTAAAAAATTTCAAAACGACATCTATTTCATTTGCAACTGCGTCAATTCCGTAAATCGTGACGACATGTAAACAAACACAGCACTTTTTTCAAGTGTGTCCAGATTATTAGATAAAAACCTTTCTAGTTACGGATTAGTAAAAGATGATTATAGAATAAATTTGACTTAATTTTGAACTACAATATTTTCAGAAAATATCAAATTTATTTTTTGGACCATTTGCAGCCGATGTAGAAAAACTCGCTTTGGTGTGTTTTAGTTTTGTTTTATTTTTTGCAGAATCTACGCGGGTGGTCTAAATATTTACTCGGATCGATCAAAACTTTGATTAATACAACACTGGCGTACGGAAAGGACTTTATGTTAACATGGACTATCAGGTTAAGGACAACAACTGTTCATTTTTTTATCACTGTGAATGACTCTTAAGACAACACGAATCTGGTCATTGTTTGACGTACACTGTATGGACATTTTATGTCACGCCCAACTGCATTTCACTGTCGCACTCCAGATTTATATTGACATTTCGTTACTGTATATATGACTTACCAGTTTAAAAGAAATCCAAACACAATTCCTGTCTCCAAGATTATTTATACATGTACCACAATATTCCTAAAGTTCTACAATAAATGCGTAGATAAAAACGAATCTGGCCACCATTCATCGTCATGTTAATATTTTTTTTATCACGTCATATTTTACGTTGCAACAAGTAAAGGTCAGCATTGAAATCGTATTTGGGTCACAACTGACACGCAAAGATGACAATGTTATCAATATTTTTTAATACGCATCTATAGTACACGTACAATAACTAGGAGGAGATCACAGGGACCTGCTCCCGGCCTTTCGTTATCAATAATTTTAACCCTACTATCAATGTGCGGTACTAAAATATCACAAGGGATGACACCCGTTCATATTTATACTTAATTCCTACCTTTCGTACGGTTTAGTTGTGTTGAATAATGGTAATTCCAAATAAATATCACAAAAATCCTAAAGTATACTAAAAATCCAGCTTTTTAAAATTTTGCCAAAGGAGGGGGGGGGGGGAGGGGTGCATGTGTCCCTTGCCACCGGCTCATATGTCTGATAAGAAAAGATAGTGGTGAACATTAACATTTTTCATTTTTATACAATTTTTGCATTTATTATTTCTTTGGCTAAGTAACAAACATTTTCTAACCATGATGTGCTTGCAAGGAACAGGGAACGCATTAGTTTTTCCTTATTTCTGTTAGTGTTAATTATTTCTATCAGTACCCATTTGTTTATTCATCTTACATTTTCCGTCAGTCTGATCCTACAAAATATTTGAATACTACCAACATCTGCCGACAATGGTTTAGAATAGTAAGACACAATGAATTTTATTTATTTAACTATTAATTATGCCGTTCATACTATATGTATATCTGTTATTATTTATTAAACTCAGTCTTTCAAAAATAAATGCTATAAAATTATTAACCAGCTTGTTGTTGAAACTTTAAAAGGTAATAACATTACACAAGAAGGACTATATGTCTCTGTATAATCTTGTCACAGATAATCTTAAAGAGTATGATTTCGATACTGAATAGTGCCTTAATATATATATCACGCCTCTACTGTGCTTTTTCCAATAAAAAAAATATTGAATATTGATAAATATTTTGTATGTGAAAGCAGAGACATGTCTGATGAAAGCGGTACCTATATAATTCTTTTAAAATTAAAAACTGTTTTGTTCACTTGGAGATAGCATAATATTGGCCCAAATACACATACTTTAAAATGTCGAAATGAAGATTATCAGTATTAAAGTAACTGTACGCAGTGCGGTCTTACATGTATGTATGGGCACAATGGACAGTTGCCCGGTGGTCACACAAGCAAATGAACCCCATGCTAATCTATGTATGTTGTATACGGCATAATTTTTAATTTTTAAACACTGATTTTGTTGGAAGTATCAATACAAGAAATATATGTTTAATTTTATCGACCATTTATAATTTTATTTCTGTGAGTGTTTGTATAGATATGGGCCTCAGTGCACTGCTTTGACCGGGGCCTATATTGCTGACAAGACGGCGCTGACCGTACGTCATTCATCATTTACACTTCATGAATATATATCGGCTGTACATAGCATGGTATAGGTCAATATTGCTTATGTATGTTGGTTGCATTAATTGATATTTTCGTAATAAAACTCTTTTCTTACGACTTAAAAGACCATACTTTCATTTTACAGACACCGGCGTCTACTACCCCCTTTAGGCTTTATAATGGTTGATACCACCCGCGTACTAGTACTAGTTAGTCTTCAATGTTTGCACTGTCCCTAGTGCAACAATAAAAGATTCCATACTTTTTTCTCATACTTTTCTATTCTACTTCATTTAACTTTCCAATGGATGTCATAGGGGATATCATTTAATTTCAAATACTAATGTCCTCTCTATAGGCCATGCCTACTCATATTAGTTTGTGATATTCAACTTTCACTCAAATATATACACACTGGCCAGACAGAAATGCTGTGCTCGCATCTAGGCAATGCCTACTCCATATTAATTTAATTGTGTACCGAAGGTAATTAGTAAGAACGCATCTGATTAATCGATGACAAAACTTAACCCGATGATGATTGGCTACTACTTTTAAGATAATTGGGAAATACCATTTCTATTTTAAGGTGTCTGGAGAAGCGTTGGAAATATAGTCTCTAACATTGTTTCCCGTTTATTACGATAATTTCTCAAATCAAGATAGTTAAATTTTCACATCTTAAAGTTCGAGGTTTACCGAGAACTTTAAAATGTGAAAATTTAACTATCGAGATTTGAGAAATTATCATAATAAACGGGAAACAATGTTAGAGATTGTTTCTCTAATGAACCACTAAACAATATGTGTTTGATTCTTTTTCTCACTAACTTAACAAAATATATGGCCGTTTTTCACTTTCTCAAATCGACGTCCAATGACGTCACACCCGTTAAGGAATGTTTTTGAAGTAATGATGGAGAAGGGACAAGATTCCAGACGAGGGGTTCTTGAAGACGAATGGTTAATGACGGTTAGTTACGGTTAATTAAACGATTTTATTGATACAATGACATTTTGCGAAACGTAGCATTTTTACGGGAAAAGTAGCGTGAAATTCTTATCGCACCCACGGGTTTGAGACATCATTGTGTAATTGACCAATCAGCGACTGAGAACAAAGTGATCCACACGTTGATTATCGATTTCTTCTCACACGGGTTGAGAAGTGTGAAAATTGAACAAGAATTAGAGAATGTTATATTCACCTTTCGTGACTGTCTACGCGTTGAATATAACGTTTTATCAAAGAACGTTTCTAGGGACGTCAGCCAATCAGAAAATACATTATCTGAAGTCATATGCCTGAGGGAGATGAACGTTAGTTTTAGTAGATACCCTTGGAAACAAAGATTCCATCAGCAGTAATAGCAATAAGATGAAGATATCTAATTTAAAATATAAAATAAAAAATTCAACTGAAATTGTAGTCGATATAAGATTGAAGATAACGTAAAAAAAAGCGGGGGGCAGCGGAGGTAGGGACGGTGTTGGTGTTGTCAGAAGCCATGAATCGAGAAAGACAAAAATACTATATGACCAATTGACTATGAAAACGGACATATAATAATTAAGCCATATGAACCTCACTAACAATCGAGGGTGAACTCAGAGACTCCGGACATTGATTAACTTTATAAAAAAAAACCTATGCACGGATATTAGGGTTATTAAGCCAAAGTTTTCTATCTATAACTTCTTTTATCTACATAAAATGCATAGGTAATAATAACGATTACATTATATTGTTTGCACAAATGATACGGTAATAAATATTATATCATAATATATCAAGTTATATCATGGGGATAACAGTGCAGATTTCAATGTGTGTGGTCTGTGTGTGATAGCGTGAGATGATGTGTTATTATCATTCTTAGAAAAGATTGACTTTGTCGTGATGGTATGTGTACTTCATTTAATTGGAGGCGGTGTTAGATGAAAATGCATTGTTATATTAAATGTAGTGTTATTTCCTATTTATGTTTTGCAGATTGTACCACCAAGGCTGAGTGTGACATTGTATGTCTTCACCACGGAAGAGACGGCCATTGTATAGATGGCACGTGTCACTGCAGACATTAACATTGTATTCCATCAATCGATCTAGTTGTATTATTGTTACTATTCACATTCTTTGTTGTCTTATTCGATAATACAAATACACAATACACACCATCGAAGTATTCAAGACACAGGCACCTGCGTCCAGGATTGTTTTTTTTTTTTTTTTCTAATTAAAATAAGTTATCTAGAATGTATGTTTAGTTTATGAGCCCCTGGCATGTTTTACTACTATTTTAGGCCATATTGACATTTCCCCCAAAAAATCTATATACCATCTAACTAACAAGGCCAGCAACTTCTGTTGTGCTAAAAATAGAACAAAATTTACTCACTGGGATCTCCACGTTTTTCAGCTTTAAGTCGCGGCCTGTAATGTTGAAATGTGCCTCGATCATCTTCTACCTATCCATTCTTACTGTAGAGCATAAATTATTTCGTAGTTAGATCGTTTGTCGTACAAGAATCGAGGTTTTTTTTCGCAAGCGAGTAAAAATATTTATCAGGGCGGAAGCCGTTTCATTTATTCAGGGGAGTTAATTATTCACGCAATCTGAGGAGTTCCGTATTGACTGGAAGCAAGGTAATGTCTAGGTGAGTTACGAAAACAAAATTTGGCGCAAAGATATGGATTGATTTACCCCCTCATAAAGTGATCTTATGTCAAAAGAGTTGATCATACGGCTTGAAAATGGCAGATGCTGAAATGATTGATAAAGAAATTATTATATCATGGATGTTCCTTTCCCTTATTCAAAAATCAATAAAGGGGACAACTTATGATTTGATCGTGAGTAAATTTTGTTCTGTTTTTAGCACAACATAAGTTGCTAGCCTTGTTAGTTAGATGGTATATAGAAATGTTTTGGGAAATGTCAATATGGCCTAAAATAGTAATAAAACTTGCCACGGGGCGCTAAAATTAAACATACACTCTAGATAACTTATTTTAATCTTAAAAATAAAATCCTGGACCCAAGTGCCTGTGATTCAAGACTGTGATCTATATGCTTGATTATTATAAATGGAATCTAAATGACTGCTGTATATGTCAACGATTGTACGGCATTAAGAAGAGTTTGAAGATGCCAAAGTGTAATCAGATTCCGTAAAGGACATACAGCACAATGGCCAACAGAAAAAGGACAAAAGGACAAACAACGATTTACAAAACATACACATAAAACTAAAGATAGAGTAAACGAACTCCTCTAAAATCCAGGAGTGAACCTAGAAGCTCCAGACGGGTAAACAGTTCCTACTCCACTAGTGGAACCTGTCGTGTTAATATATCTGTTTCTTGGGCTTTTGGTCTCACATAGTTATTCAATTTGAATCTTATGTACATGCGTTATACCACACAAGACAAACATCGTTTTTGCAATTTAACTAAATATCGTGACAATGCTCCTATGGTAAATCTAGATTTACATCTACCTATGAATGCAGTACCCGACGCCTCTCAAGTTAGTTCGATTCCAGCACTAAGCGAAGTTGAGCTCGGTACAAATTTATGTGATAAAGTTGTTGAGTTACTTGCCACAGGAAAGTGTTTTCCGGCTACTGCCGCCACCAATAAAACTGACCACAACAATATAACTTAAGCATTTCTGATAACGGTATTCAAAGCCCTAATTCTAATCACAAGAATTTGATATAAAATACTTCTGTCGATATCATTTGACTATCCACGCATCTGCACTATCATGAATGTAAAGACGGACAGGAATGCAACACTATAACTTTTCCCAGTTCTTTTATCCCAAGAAGGGACGTCGCCATTCGAATCTATAACACAACCAAGTAAACAATTACATCTTTAACAGCTGCTCAGCCAATTTTCATTTTGAGCATATTGTTTTTGAATCTTCGAATCCTCGGGGAAAGAAATGACCTTTGAGTTTCTCCACAGGGAATAAACTTGAACGCTCTCCAAATGCGTAATCGAATCCATAATTAGAATATAACTATTTCCGACAGAATGTAAACAGCATGATGAATGTCGGAGTTATCTCCCCGCAATGTGAACTACTTAGAAATAAAGCTTAAACATTTAATGAATTGATAGCACCATAATATATATTTAATAAATATGAAATACTTGCCAAATGTTGGTAGGGAGTCGTCGTGGCCGTGACCGTATGGTTGTTAGATTTACAACAACCTTTCACCACTGAAGTTGTGAGTTCGAATCCCACTGAGACGAGGTCTACTTGATACAACATTATGTGATAATATTTGTAAGTGACTTACGACAGGTCGATGGTTTTCTTCGGGAACTCCGGTATCCTCCACCCATAAAACTGACCGCCATGATATAACTGAAATATTATTGAAAGTAGCGTTAAACACCACACCCCTAACCCTAAAAATAAATAACAAACAGAGTAGACAAACCATCTCTACTAATACATTTCTTACCATTTTGCGTACAATATTTTCTTTTGTAATGTATCAATCAATCAATCAATCAATCAATCAACATATACACTCAATTTGTGGTTTACACTGCCACTCATGGTGAGATACACTTGTTTGAGAGGCCGGCGTTGGTTATGTTGGTAGGGTTTGACCTACACAGATGGCCAGCAGGTCCACTGGTGAGGAATATGATATCCTCTCAACTAGAGGAGGTGTCAGGTTATAGTACGAAAATCTCGACCGTGGACTATAAAGAATAACGTGTCAAGAGAGTGAGTACAACGCCCTTCGTACGTTAAAGACCTCTTTTGTAGATTTCGGTAAAATGTAGACACATTGTAGCAGTTATAAAAGGCTAATTATTTCGTCCCTATCCAACTTTCCATGTTCTTTAGGTGGCAGTCAAAAGTTGCTACACTGTATGTACCACCCTAGCCTCTTTTCCGTGGATATATATTCTTAGCTTGATCTCGTCTTGAATTGACAACTTCAATGAATCAATCAATGAGATAAAATTCATCAGTGACTTCCCAAGAGCAGATGAGTTGGGGTGCAGGGGGGCACTCTACCACTTTGAAAAGTGAAGTGCAAAGCAAACTATGTTATAATGTTATTGCCCCCTCCCCCCAATACGCTTTGTTTGACAAAAAAAAATTAGACAAAGCGAAAACTGTGGTATGAAAATAATAAATGTACAGTCAGTTTGTGACAGCTTGATTTGAAAGCTATTCCGAACTGACCGGTGAAAGCCACGGTCTTGATTAAGTGTTTGA
Source organism: Bathymodiolus septemdierum (assembly GCA_963383655.1). Lineage (NCBI taxonomy): Eukaryota > Metazoa > Mollusca > Bivalvia > Mytilida > Modiolidae > Bathymodiolus > Bathymodiolus septemdierum. Next base: position 112,205,177 of record OY726517.1, on the reverse strand, counting down.
TAACCTTACCACCTAAGCTAGGCATCGGCGCGGGATCTTACATTATTAGTCAACGACATTCACATGCCCACATGAAGCAGTATGATAAAAAAAAAATGCATGCTAAAAGAACAGGCAAAAACTAACACTAATGCAACTCTGTTTATTGATATATTACAAGTTTAATGTCTGCAGTAGCAAATCCACACAGTGGCTCGTGACAAAATGAATGACAATCACCCTGGGCGTGGCAAGCTGTCGATTACAAATAAGAAATTACAATAAATGAATTAGTCCAATGCATAATTACCTCTTACAGCCCACCTCTGTATGTGAAGTTTATATACACACCGACAAAGCCATACTATCATCAGATTATCTTTAGTGTATCTGAATTAACAACTATATTGGTTCTATTTCTACTTGACACCAGAAATAAGAAATTTGGAAATGACATACATCGAATCATTCGAATATGCACTTCTAAATCCATGACGTTTTCATTAAAAGCTTAGCCGATATCCATTGTCTAGTATTCATCTGTCTATTTTATATCATCAGCCATATAAAACGTATACATACAGATATTATGTACAGAGAGTTTGTTCTTAAGTAGGAGGCTTACTAATCCTATATGTCTATCACAGTAGTGATTCGTGTATTTGTGGTTAATTATATTATTGACCATTACTTTTTACATTCAAGTTATACACCACGGGTACCATGAGTAGAGCAGGAACTGCTCACCCTTCCGGAGCACCTGAGTTCAGCCGCGGTTATAAGTGGGGTTTGTGTTGCTCAATCTTTAGTTTTCTGTTCAGCGCTTTGTAGTTCTTTTTATTTTGGCCATTGTGTTTTCTGTCCTTCTTTGATTACGAATTCTGATTTCCTCTTTGGTATCTTCAAACTCTTTTTCTAGTATTCCAAAGCTCATTTTCATTGTAATATATTACAGTACGATTATAAGAAAACTGTTAATATTGAATGTAAAGTATGTTCTATTTTGTTTTTGTATTTGTTTATTTTTTGCTTGGTTTTTTGTTTTGTTTTTGTTTTGTTTTGTTTTTTTGTTTGTTTGTTTGTTTGTTGTTGGTGTTGTTTTCTTTTTGTTATAGTTTTTTGTTTTGTTTGTTTGTTTGTTTTGTCAGATTTACTATTCTTTAAAATTACAAATCCTAAATAAAGTAATTATTACTAAATTTGAGGTTCCACTCCCTCAGGCATAGGTAACCTTAACTGATTTGTTCGCCCTTTGAGGTTCAACTCCCTCAGACATAGGTAACCTTAACTGATTTGTTCGCCCTTTGGCTTTCTTGTTCCTTGACAACTTTGAATTATTTGACTTTCCAATTGTTTGATTGTGATCTGTAGAAGTTATTGCAGAGTCGTGTGCACTCAACCAGATACCTGCGTTTATTATAATTATGAATTTGAACGTATCTGTAGAAGTTATTACAGAAATGAATCGTGTACACTCAACCAGATACCTACGTTTATTATAATTATGAATTTGAACGTATCTGTAGAAGTTATTACAGAAATTAGTCGTGTACACTCAACCAGATACCTACGTTTATTATAATTATGAATTTGAACGTATCTGTAGAAGTTATTACAGATACAAGTCGTGTACACTCAACCAGATACCTACGTTTATTATGATTATGAATTTGAACGTATCTGTAGAAGTTATTACAGAAATGAATCGTGTACACTCAACCAGATACCTACGTTTATTATAATTATGAATTTGAACGTATCTGTAGAAGTTATTACAGAAATGAGTCGTGTACACTCAACCAGATACCTACGTTTATTATAATTATGAATTTGAACGTATCTGTAGAAGTTATTACAGATATAAGTCGTGTACACTCAACCAGATACCTACGTTTATTATAATTATGAATTTGAACGTATCTGTAGAAGTTATTACAGAAATGAATCGTGTACACTCAACCAGATACCTACGTTTATTATAATTATGAATTTGAACGTATCTGTAGAAGTTATTACAGAAATGAGTCGTGTACACTCAACCAGATACCTACGTTTATTATAATTATGAATTTGAACGTATCTGTAAAAGTTATTATAGAAATGAATCGTGTGCACCCAACCAGATACCTACGTTTATTATAATTATGAATTTGAACGTATCTGTAGAAGTTATTACAGAAATGAATCGTGTACACTCAACCAGATACCTACGTTTATTATAATTATCATCGCTCTCCTTTGTTATTTTGTTTTATTTGTGTTTGATGGTCTTTCAAGATGTTTTATTAGGAGAAAAATAATGCTTAAATTACCATGTCCATGTGACGGTGTGCACATGCAGAGAATATGAATGCAAGCTATTGAGGTGCCATGACTGCATGTTTCCAATTTACACGAATGCGAATCGTGACATGGTTCAGCATAAACAAGAGCTAAAATAAAATAACATTATAATAAAATATGTAGTCATAGAACATAAAATAATGTTCATATCTTATTTAAATTGAATAAGAAAAACATTAGATGGTCTTTCAAAAACAGGTCAATATGTATCCAAGGAAATATTTCATGAATAATACTACAGACAAAATAGTTATTAGTCATTGAACGATTTCCACATAAAAACGATGTTCGGTTCCGTGTTTACCTCCAGTTGCTTGTAGGAGGACTCATGTCTTTTTTTACGTATTTTTTTTTGTTTTGTTGTGAATAGTGGTGTCTAACACATAATGTGTTGTGTTTTGTTGTGAATAGTGGTGTCTAACACATAATGTGCTGTGTTTTGTTGTGAATAGTTGTGTCTAACACATAATGTGTTGTGTTTTGTTGTGAATAGTGGTGTCTAACACATAATGTGTTGTGTTTTGTTGTGAATAGTGGTGTCTAACACATAATGTGTTGTGTTTTGTTGTGAATAGTTGTGTCTAACACATAATGTGTTGTGTTTTGGCTTTGTTTGTCTTTGTCTTTTATCTTGTATTGCCAGTTTCTCTGGATTGTCCATTTGTTATTGCCCCTTCGGTTTTCTCTGACGTTTATTCATTAATATGTTACTGGTACTTATCTACAAATTTAAATAATTCTAAGTCTAGGGAAATAAACAATGGAGGGAAAATTTTCTCTAGCTAAAGTAGTATTACTCTTCTCACGGTTCACTGTGTGTGAGTGATGTACGAAATACACAAATCATTCCAATAGTATGACGTAAATAGGTGTCTCCCACACTCACCTGTATACAATATATACTAAACACTTATAACCAATAACCATATATTAATGTTTGTGTGACTTACCGCTGGATGTTTAACATTTCCTTATTACAATTAACCATGGCAATTGGTTTTTTTTCTCTCTTAAAAATCAGGGGTCCGTTGTTGAACTTGTTATTAAGCTAATCATATGATTAGCCCTAATGACATTTTTAATTCCTAATCACAAAATTAGCTAAAAAGAATTATATGGCGATAACAAATCATGAATGTCTGACGTCACATAATTCACATAAAAAAATAGTTTGTTTTATCAGAGTGCATTCCACTTTTAACCAAGTATAAGTACAATGTAAGCTAAAAGTCATACATCTGTCCTTTATTGTCAGTAGTGGCTTTAGCTGCAATGGAATAAAAAGAACATCTGAGTCTTTGTAATATTTCTACGATTAACAAAAATATTTTTTGCTTGTTTTGATAATTGATATTCTAAATTTTGAACATTATTTATGGCAATGCTAAAGAAAAGCACTCTTTAATTGACTTCAACGAGAGAGAAAAAATATAAATAGCACTCTTTAATTGACTTCAGCGAGAGAGAAAACATAAATATGTAATTTATGGGTCTTTTTTCGTTGAAGTCAATTCAAGAGTGCTTTTCTTTAGCATTACCATAAAAAATGTCCAAAATTTAGAATATCAATTATCAAAACCAAAAAAATATTCTTGTTAATCGTCATTTAAACCTCTTCTAAAAAAAAAATAAAAAACACAAATTTGATATATTTACTAAACATTTTGTTGGTTTTTTTTTTAACAATAATCATGTATTTAACAATTACATATTTTCTCAATGTCTTCTTTACATTTATTGGTTTATTCTTATATTAATTTACTTTTTGCTCGCAAAATATGTCATGTGACTTAACATATGTATCTCACACCGAGATGTGTCATGTGACTTAACATATGTATCTCATCAAAATATGTCATGTGATTTAACATATGTATCTCACACCGAGATGTGTCATGTGACTTAACATATGTATCTCACCAAAATATGTCATGTGACTTAACATATGTATCTCACACCGAGATGTGTCATGTGACTTAACATATGTATCTCATCAAATATGTCATGTGATTTAACATATGTATCTTACACCGAGATGTGTCATGTGACTTAACATATGTATCTCACCAAAATATGTCATGTGACTTAACATATGTATCTCACACCGAGATGTGTCATGTGACTTAACATATGTATCTCACCAAAATATGTCATGTGACTTAACATATGTATCTCACACCGAGATGTGTCATGTGACTTAACATATGTATCTCACCAAAATATGTCATGTGACTTAACATATGTATCTCATCAACATATGTCATGTGACTTTACATATTTATCTCAAATGACGTTTACTTCTTTATTTAAATTTCTAATTTTCTACTCAAAGTACAAACCTTTATACATACTATTAATATCTCTTCAACTGTAACATGTAGACTGTTTCGACAACCATCAAAATTGAAAAATAGTCTTTTTAGAATCATATATTTTAATAAGTACATGCTTTCATCGTCAGTGCAGTAATTTTCACTATTTCATTGTCCAAAATAGCAGGATAAAAACTGGATTCTATTAAAAGTCATTCAAATTATCGAATTCGAGACATGGTTTATTGTCCTTTCGTACCCCATTTCCCAGTATTGTTGGAAATTATCTTCTATAGGGACATACTAGTCTATGTCATACTATATATTGTAATAAAATAAATATGTCAGAGGTAAACAAATATTTATTTAATTTATTCAAATCTGAGTAGATTCCAGACATGGTATGAAAGAAGACCAATGCAAATTATTGCACATGCATTTCACTTGCATTTCATTTTTAGTGTACATATTTGTTATTGTTAAACGCCGAACATTAATATTGTATAATTTTGTTATTACCGTTATTGTATCCACATATCAATGAGTAGAACAAGTTTACTAACAATCAATTATTAAGATTAAAATCTGGTTTTGGACGGAGATGTTTTTCGTGTTGTTCATTTTGTATAATTACATGTTTTCACGTTTTTACTTCCGTGTTGTGATTTCTGTCACTATCCGTGAATACGATTTACATTTAAATACCCGGTGTTGTCGGCTTCTCTGGATTATCCATTTATGAATGCCCCTTCGTTATTCTCTAAGTTTATCTAGGCTCATATGTTCTCCCATTTGTTGACTAGAAGGTTCATGTTTTTATTTATATGATTTGTGTTTATTACGTAGAGAGGGTCTATATAAATAGCTTAATCTCACCTATGTTTAAAGTGACTATACCAAACATGAAAAGTGAACGATCATGTATTTATGTGATAGGGATATCGATGTTACCTCATGTATTTATGTGATAGAGATATCGATGTTACCTCATGTTTTTATGTGATAGGGATATCGATGTTACCTCATGTATTTATGTGATAGGGATATCGATGTTACCTCATGTATTTATGTGATAGAGATATCGATGTTACCTCATGTTTTTATGTGATAGGGATATCGATGTTACCTCATGTATTGATGTGATAGGGATATCGATGTTACCTCATGTTTTTATGTGATAGGGATATCGATGTTACCTCATGTATTTATGTGATAGGGATATCGATGTTACCTCATGTATTTATGTGATAGGGATATCGATGTTACCTCATGTATTTATGTGATAGGGATATCGATGTTACCTCATGTATTGATGTGATAGGGATATCGATGTTACCTCATGTATTGATGTGATAGGGATATCGATGTTACCTCATGTATTGATGTGATAGGGATATCGATGTTACCTCATGTATTGATGTGATAGGGATATCGATGTTACCTCATGTATTGATGTGATAGGGATATCGATGTTACCTCATGTATTGATGTAATAGGGATATCGATGTTACCTCATGCATTTATGTGATAGGGATATCGATGTTACCTCATGTATTTATGTGATAGGGATATCGATGTTACCTCATGTATCTATGTGATAGGGATATCGATGTTACCTCATGTATTTATGTGATAGGAATATCGATGTTACCTCATGTATTTATGTGATAGGGATATCGATGTTACCTCATGTATTTATGTGATAGGGATATCGATGTTACCTCATGTATTTATGTGATAGGGATATCGATGTTACCTCATGTATTGATGTGATAGGGATATCGATGTTACCTCATGTATTTATGTGATAGGGATGTCGATGTTACCTCATGTATTTATGTGAGAGGGATGTCGATGTTACCTCATGCAATTATGTGATAGAGATATCGATGTTACCTCATGCATTTATGTGATAGGGATATCGATGTTACCTCATGCATTTATGTGATAGGGATATCGATGTTACCTCATGTATTTATGTGATAGAGATATCGATGTTACCTCATGTTTTTATGTGATAGGGATATCGATGTTACCTCATGTATTGATGTGATAGGGATATCGATGTTACCTGATGTATTGATGTGATAGGGATATCGATGTTACCTCATGTATTGATGTGATAGGGATATCGATGTTACCTCATGTATTGATGTGATAGGGATATCGATGTTACCTCATGTATTGATGTGATAGGGATATCGATGTTACCTCATGCATTGATGTGATAGGGATATCGATGTTACCTCATGTATTTATGTGATAGGGATATCGATGTTACCTCATGTATTTATGTGATAGGGATATCGATGTTACCTCATGTATTTATGTGATAGGGATATCGATGTTACCTCATGTATTTATGTGATAGGGATATCGATGTTACCTCATGTATTTATGTGATAGGGATATCGATGTTACCTCATGTATTGATGTGATAGGGATATCGATGTTACCTCATGTATTTATGTGATAGGGATATCGATGTTACCTCATGTATTTATGTGAGAGGGATATCGATGTTACCTCATGCATTTATGTGATAGAGATATCGATGTTACCTCATGCATTTATGTGATAGGGATATCGATGTTACCTCATGCATTTATGTGATAGGGATATCGATGTTACCTCATGTATTTGTGTGATAGGGATATCGATGTTACCTCATGCATTTATGTGATAGGGATATCGATGTTACCTCATGCATTTATGTGATAGGGATATCGATGTTACCTCATGTATTGATGTGATAGGGATATCTATGTTACCTCATGTATTTATGTGATAGGGATATCGATGCTACCTCATGTATTTATGTGATAGGGATATCGATGTTACCTCATGTATTTATGTGATAGGGATATCGATGTTACCTCATGCATTTATGTGATAGGGATATCTATGTTACCTCATGCATTTATGTGATAGGGATATCGATGTTACCTCATGTATTGATGTGATAGGGATATCGATGCTACCTCATGTATTTATGTGATAGGGATATCGATGTTACCTCATGTATTTATGTGATAGGGATATCGATGTTACCTCATGCATTTATGTGATAGGGATATCTATGTTACCTCATGCATTTATGTGATAGGGATATCGATGTTACCTCATGTATTGATGTGATAGGGATATCGATGCTACCTCATGTATTTATGTGATAGGGATATCGATGTTACCTCATGTATATATGTGATAGGGATATCGATGTTACCTCATATATCTATGTGATAGGGATATCGATGTTACCTCATGTATTTATGTGAAAGGGATATCGATGTTACCTCATGTATTTATGTGATAGGGATATCGATGTTACATCATGTATTTATGTGATAGGGATATCGATGTTACCTCATGTATTGATGTGATAGGGATATCGATGTTACCTCATGTATTGATGTGATAGGGATATCGATGTTACCTCATGTATTTATGTGATAGGGATATCGATGTTACCTCATATATTTATGTGATAAGGATATCGATGTTACCTCATGTATTTATGTGATAGGAATATCGATGTTGCCTTTTTCTACGATTATTCTATTAGGATTTAGAACTGGTCCGAAAGTGTGGTAGGTTTTGTTTTTCATTTCATTATTTACGCATAATTAGTGTCCAACACGATTTCAATATTAGAACATGTCGCTTAGCTGGTAAAAAGAATAAGAACTTCTCACCTCAAGTCACTAAACATAAAAAGAACAATTACCTCTCACCTCAACTCATTGAACATCAAAAGACCACGACACGTGACCTTGGAAATGAAGGTCATGACTTGGGACATACAAAACATGTACAAAAAAATGAGGAGGGGCTAAAACAGTCTATATGATCTCAATATTTTAATAATTGGATCCCCAGTGGCAATACAGATATACACTGATGAACATCCTACATATATTCGCTCCCATTTACAAAACATATATTCTCAAATATTAATGACAACATAAACATATCATGAATTCTCGTTGTTAACTGATTACTAGCTAGGACTGTAGAATCTTTTTGCTAAAGAACATTAATCTTAGAACAAGAAATCATAACTTCTAACAGTTCCCATTTTATAATTGCGTCCAACACAAAATGCTCAAAACACCAGTTCAGAAGAATTTGACATTGATTAGAAAGTTGTAATTTCGTAAGACCTGGAAAGTAACAGCACTGATCAATAGCACCCTTGAATAGTAATCATACTGATCTTTTAACTAACTGTTATATATTTGAAATTGACAAGATTGTCATAGGTTATCAATATGACGCGTTTATTTTTCAAAATTAACGATACCACAGTGACAATTGTACCGACTTAGAATTATCTTTCTTTAGACATATATGACGTCGGCGAGATCTGTCAAGCAAGCGACCATTGCTAGGTGACGTCACCACAAGGTCAATCTCCAGTGTACTTGTAGACGACCGGTATCGCTATGATACACGCACTTGTAGAACAACGATGATAGTCCATCAGCTGGATCCGGAAAACATTTTGGTGCTGGATACCCCTGTAGACCGCAGTTTCTGGCACCATGCGAAAGATAAATATATGTAGATTAGTTATTCAAGTGTTGTACTCAACTAAATTATGCGGAAAATAGTCAGTACAACAGGCGCCCATTTACGGGTACCGAAAAATAGCAGACAAAAAACAAAGTCAAGCATTCCGATCAGTTAGGGTATACCATTTCGGTTATTTTTCTTCGGGAGTTATTTATATATGTTTATTTTATGTCATTTATGCTAGAAAGATGACAAATCCATAAAGACCACTTGTTATCGTGAATTCATGGGGAAAAAAAGGAGGGTGGTAATCTTACTAGATGTATATTATTTCAAAATGTTCACCTGTTGAAATAATTTAGTGTCAACAACTTCTGTGCTTAGCTTTGCATTGCTCGATTCTTCATATTTGCAGTAATTTCTGTAGTTCTAATCTCTCTATAATTAATTTAATGGGAGTAATTCTGTATCTTTGTCTAAAAAAAGGGGGTCTTGTACATTTATTTTGTGTTCAAGAGCCTGCAATCCAACAATAAATTTCCTCGAACTATCATTTCACGTTTTAATCTTCTTTCTCATAGTCACTTTCACTATCTCATTCTGATAGAGACTCTCTTTGATTCGTGTTTTGGCAAATATCAGAGCAGCTGCATACATATGTGCATGATAAACCTTGTGAAATACAAGAACAATGTTTTGTGGTGCAGTTTGCTTTGTACCCACAACTAATGAGCAGCATCAATCCCTCATATGCAGGCTGTTGTCCATCCAGTTAACAGACAACATATTTTTCTCTATCACCCATCCATGTTTTTTCTCTTTATGGTAGACCTAATATCGACTGACAGGCGCCTTTCCAAACTGCTGCCCGGATATTTGTTCTTTGTAAGTGTTTCTGCAAAGTATCTTTTGTAGGTGGTAGCTGATGACACTGGATGTTTGTTTGTTTTTTATTTACAAAACAAAAACAATCGTTCCTCATAGGAAATTTTCCACATCAAAGAGGAGGCCGTTTTGGGGTGTCAAAAGTATCACTTAATCTGGAAAGTGTTTGAAGAACCTTTACTAGTTCGGCTGAACCACTGGGGCTTTTTAACAGTACAGCCAGACCTACACGTTTCGGTGTTTTCACTTTACAACGAATAACATCGTATATGATGTCTTGTGCAAATGATACAACACGCCTATTGCTTGCCTCTGACATTTCAACGGATAAGTTTGAAATGGATCGATCTGATTGGTCCTCAGTCGGAACCCAGGCAATCAAGTTATGCAAAATGTACAACAAATTCGGTGTGGTCACAGATTGCTCATTTATAAAGCTACTAGTTGGGGCCATGGAACGGACGACTTGACTTCTGACAAAGTCAATCTCCGGATAGCGTTTGCTGTATAATACACATGTCGGGATATCCCATCAACTTTACGTCTTCTGTTGGGAGATCTGACACTTTCATATCGTTAGATTTGTTCTGCTTCATGAATTCTAAAGCTGCTTCAATGATCTGCTCTTTAAGAACGTCATCACAAAAAACCTACATTTGTATATATGAACGGTTATCAGTTGACCGCCAAAATGAAAGTTTGTTTCCGGAGCGTTTTTTGTTTCCTTTTTGCAAATACAAGGACTTGTAATTTGAGGCCCTCTTCACTAAGACGCTGACGAAACCGAGACTAAAGCTCTGACATAGTTACCACTTTCTATACTTTTATAACATTTGTTTCAATTTCGGAAACTAAAGTATCAAGAGATCTGTCAAATATTGCTGATTCCTCATTACCTGATATATTTTCCATGTTCTCATTAACTTTGTCAGTTATTTTTGTAGCATGTTTTATTATATAAAATACATAACCCAATTCTAATCTTTTCACGAGAAAACAGTCATTTTCACAGCTCTCTTCAACGAGGAAACGCCGTCTTCGGTTAAATTGTAAAACGTAACTGTTCCCGGGATTTTCTATCAGCAAGTTACTAAATAAATAACACATTTTGAACGGTCATATGTTCTAGGTAATTTGTCTGGTTAACTTGTGACTGGCACTTTGACATTGTTGTCGTTAGATTTTGCGCTTCAGTGGATACTTCAGATTAAGTTTAATAACACAGCCTATGGTATCCACTCCTTACACCGGCACTCCAGTATGGTTTTAGAAGATTGTGAACAAGGTCATTTCTTATTTCGGCTGAATTTCTAAACGTCTCCCAAGTCTACTAAGAAAAATTGATGGATCGCCAGTTTGACCAGTACAGAGACACTCTTTTCAGTTTATATGCTTCTCACTCGCCATTTCTTTTGATTTTGTCTAAATAAGCGTAATAACAAAATTATCGAACTCCGAACAATCTTACAAAGGGAAATTCAAAACTCATAATTATATAAACAGACAAAATCAGTCAACAACCGGAAAACTGTGAAAACCGTAATGACCCTGACTTGGTACAGACATTTCTAAAGAAATGGTGGGTTGAATCAGATTTTAAAGCGCCAAACCTCCCGCTCTCATTACGGTTCAAAGTCTCCGGCTGTCACTATCACAGTCTTTAAATACAGGAACAAAATAGGTAAAATAGTTGTCAAAGCAGTACCATATTCGGTGACGTTAATGTCAAAAATATTTTTACGTCACACATTGATAAAAAAATATCCTTGACATTTTTCTTGACTTCTTTATCTTTATACATTTTCACTATGTGAAAATGCATCGCTTATAATCGTTTCTGCAGAGACGGAATATATTTCGACAAGATCTTGGTATCGGAATATAAACTAAGTGTAAGTTCCCTGTCGCTCACTTTGAGCAAAGTATTGCGCTTCATGTGCATTAAATAAAATATTCAATTAATATTTACCGAAGAAAATCGACTCTTTAATAAGAAGATGTCTCCTTGCTTGAAGTACAGTGTATGTTTTTCCCAAGAATACTATCCCAATTATACAAAATTAATAAAACGTTGTTTTATGTATGAAAACATTAATAGCTATTAGACACGCTTTTCCTGTGGCAAGCTAAATTTTCAGAGCATAGTTCCATCACAGTGTTTCTTTTTTAGTTACATGATTTTTATTTAAAGCTTGTTCACATGATGAAATATACATGATAAGCTTGACAACACCAACAATTGATCAAGTAATCAACATTTGTTGCCAGTGACTATCACAACTATTCAAGTTGCGAGTTTGATATTCGCGCGTGGCGAGGTAATATCGATACACCTTTATGAGAAATTTGTCAGTGACTTGTGGCAGGTTAGTGATATTTCCAGACACTGGTTTCCTCTTCCAATGAACCTGACAACAATGACATAGCTGAAATATTGTTGATATAGGAGTAACAAATTCATAATCCATCCATCTACTGTTCGATTAAATGATCATATAGATATAGGATAACGGAAAATACCACTTACATGAGATATAGATATTGCCTTAGTATTTATCGTCACGTTATGCATTTTTTAGCTGCATAGTGAATACCAGCCTGGATATGACGAACTGACCGGTGAAAATGTCAGGCTTTTGTGTAAATGTTAGACAATCGGACATGGGAATAGAGAACGAAGCCTCGTCAGTGGCGTATACCCTGTGATTTAGAAGTTAAGAAACTTAACACGTCCACAAGAGAACAGTAAGATTTTTATTTTGTAGTGGCGGTAATTAAAATAAACAATGCAAAAAATAAAGCAACGTTGTTTATTGATATACAATTTAATGTCTGCAGTGACATATACCATCCACACAATTGCTGTCCGCTCCATGGTCGTGACAAAATGTATGACAATCATCCTGAGTGAGACAAGCTGTTAAATACAAATAATAAATCGCAATAAAGATGTTTGTCTACTGTATCATTATCCTTTTAATCACCATCTGTAACTAAAGTGTATAAATATGACGTAATTGGGTATGTTCTTGACGTCATAGTGTATATGCATGACGACATAATGTATGTACCCGACGCCATTGTGTATATACATGACGCCATAGTGCATGAGCCTGACGTTATAATGTAATACATGACATCATAGTGTATAATACCTAGCAATTATAGTCATAATAACATCAGACTCTCGGTAGTACATAGAGACTAATACATAACCTTTTCCATATCAGCCTGAGTATCATCCCGAGACCCCCATATATGAGCCCAAGGCGCAGTCGAGGGTTGATATATGGATGAAGGGATGATAGCTTGGATGATATGGGAAATGTCATGTATTAGTCTCTGTGTACTACTGAGAGTCTGATATTGTATAATCATCTATCATCTAACGTTTCTATGATTTTTATTAATGTGGTCTTCTTGACGATATGTTTTTCCTCTCAACTCGATTTGTCAAAAGTTACAGGCATCCTTACTGCCATACTAGTCACCTCCATCGATGCTTTTTGACACGATTAGTACGGATGTAACAAGGGAAAAACGTACTTTAACAATTTACGTTTGAATTCATATTTTCAAGAGGTGTGATCACCATAATTTACTTCCCGTGAAATGTGATTAGCTGGAAGTATTTTTCGTGAACCGTGACGAAACCCCTATCTCCTACTCATCAATGTTTGTAAACAGACGACGCCGGAAGTAACTTTCACGAGACGCACGATTATGGATATTTTGCACGAAACGTCCCTGATATGGGTTTTCAGGCTGGGGGTGAAATTATATCTCTTTTACTTCCGGTCGTTACACATATGCAAAAACTATCATATTAATGTTAATTATATGATAAATAGAGATTACGCAACGGAGATCGTGCAGTTGTCAATGTAAAGTCGTATTTTCTTCAATGAAATAGAAATAAAGGTTACTTATGTATAGGGTATTATCGTGATATATAGACTGCCCTTCACGATAATGCCCTATACATAAGTAACTATCATATAATTAAGGTATACTACTTTCATAATGAGATTCTTTCTAAAATGTATATCTTACTGTGTTACTAGGGAGTCTTCGTGATATTGATAACATGGTTGTTGAATTTACCAGATATCAATACAATCAGTGCCTATCACCATTAAAATTCCGAGTACAATTCCCGCACTTGACAAGGTGTAAGTACATATAACACTATGAGGAAAAGGTTTGTCAGTGACCTGTGACAGGTCGGTAGTTTTCTCTGGGTACTCCGGTCTTCTCAACCAATACTGCCCGCCGCGATATAACTGAAATATGTGTGATTGGCCCTAAGAAAATGAACAAAGCCTAAAAATGTGTGTAGGGTTTGAAAGCATGGCCTAGCAAGGGGCACAATATCAAAATAAGACAACGAGTGACCACAGTACGCATAAGGATTAAACGAGTTTAATTCTCAATGCGAGTGGTCTTATTTTGATATTCAAAATGTATGATTTAGCTATACTGTTTATTATACAGACTTCCAAAATTTCTAATATATTTTTTTCTTTATATATATATTCCATTCCACGCGTATCATTCTACGAGCAATGATGGCATGTAATCAATATGACAGCATATGCTAACAAGTGTTATCGCTTCGATGAAAGATTTTTTTAGATAAATATTTTGACCTAGACATTGTTATTTCGATTTTGGAGATGGAGTAAAAGAAAATTACTCCATAAGTTAACTCTGATCCACTATTGGGATTACAACAATAATATAAAAAGATAATAAATGATTTAAACGTGAATATAATGAAAATAAATATTTTGATCTGAAAAAATCTTCCGAGCCCTCCCCACCTTCGTAATCAAATGCTCGTCCCCTTATGGGATTGCTGACTATTATGGGTAAACGTGACCTTGAATCAGTATAAGGACTCTTCGCTTATTGTTCATAATACCTGCATGTATGGCAACACATCTTATTTTGTTGTTATACGTTTTGCTTCTGTAGTTTAGTTTTGTTTTTTGTTTTTATTTTTCTCAGTATATCTATTATTTTTGTTTGTTTTCAACTGCTTACTCTAACTGAGCAACTGAGTTCGCCGGCGTTTATCAAAGTGAAGCCCATTATCTCATTTGCCGTAGATGTTCAGTTTGAATGTGTACTTATAGTATGTCATTATGTGTTTTTATCTTCGTCTGTTGATTTCCTTTATGTTTTACGCACTCTTAGATATTCTACTTTTTTTCGTCTCTGTGACTGGTGTGAGACATTCAACATTACAGGGGCGTAGTAAAATAATTTTTGTTGGTACGGCATGCCAATGATTTTCGTTGTTACGGCTTGCATTGCCGTACCTATTATTTCGGTATTTTTGGGGTATTTTGAGTTTTTGTTTTTGTTTGGTTCTTCTTATCTTTAGTTAGTTTTGCTGTAACAATATTTGTTTCCTTGCAACGCCTCTACATTTCGAATATATATTTCATTTACTAGTATCATCTCTTCTTGATATCAAGTAATATGCAAAAAAAATAATCATATTCAATCAGAATTGTATTCGTTATTCAGCATTCATGTCTGTGCAAGCAAACGGCATGGAGTCCCCTCGTACAACGAGCACATGAGGTTCGCGATCTTCTTCTTATATTCCGCTTTCTGTCTGAGCAGACTACACAATCCTGTTCCTTTCGGCCGTCAAGTTTTTTCACTCTTACTTGTGGATTCACGTTATTACCGGCGTTTCTTTTTGTCAAATAAGCAGACGCTAAGCTTTCTATTACTGATTCTGTGAACTGAAGTCGTGATATAATCGGTTGTGATGTGTTCTGACAATACAGAATATAAGAGTTCAACATGATACGATGAAATATGAGATATATTATCTTCTTCCATATTTTGTTGCATTTCCTGTGATCGTTATATGCTACGATCATTTGGTCGCTAAGATCGACCCCACCCATGAATGTAAATGTATGCGCATATGATCCTATAGGTTTACCGTTCAATGTATTAGTAGCGTTATAGAAAGTAGATACCAATGTTACTGGTTTCTGTCTGTTGTGGTCGCGGAAACAACAAAGTATATTCTGTCCTTGACGTGCGTAAACAGCATCCCCCGCCTGTGGACGTGCATTCTTTATCATTTGTGGCATAGGTCTATTTTTCCTTAAGGTGCCGGTTAAATATGTACGCTCCCACAATAGTTTATTGGCTAAATTTAACGAGGAAAAGAAGCTGTCGGCGAAAACATGAAACCCTTTTCCGAGAAGTCGTGAATCCTTCATCAGATTCATACCTACGTTCGTTCCTTGTAGTGTTCCAATAGGGGTAGGATCAAAACGTTTCCCTTGATAAACAGTCATCTGTAAAACGTAGCCTGTGACGGACTCGACCAACATCCAGAATTTTACTCCAAATCGTGAGCGTTGCTTGGAATGTATTGCAGCATACTAGTCTTTCCTTTCGTTCCGACAAGAGATTCGTCAACTGACAATTCACGGCGAGGGTTGTAATAATGGAGAAATTTTCTATTCACAAAATCGATTAACGGTTTAAATCTTAAAGATGGCTTGTAAGACGAGTCATTACGTTTTGGAATTTTCTTCTTGTCTACAAGGTGTAAAAATTACAAAATGTTTTGATATCTGTTCCGCGAAAACATACAACGAAACAGGGTTGGCAAAAAAGCGGGAAATACTCATATTTCCCAGGACGGCGGGAAATACTGGTATTTACCGGGATATACTGGGAAATAAGATTGATTCTTAATTTGCAAATATAATGGTACATGAACCTGTACACATTGTGCACTTGTTTACTGTGCATAGTGTAAATTTCTTTGAGTTCCATATTATTGTGATATATCTTCTTATAAATAAGCAAATTGAACATTTATTTGGAGTATAATATAGACTTGAGTTAATCTGTTTGTAAAATCTTCATAATTTACCCAAGATAAATTCTAAAACACTAAGTGATCACTGTTATCATTTGGATTTAAGTTTCCTTGAATAAATTAGGATAAATTCTAAAACACTGAGTGATCACTGTTATATGCCTTAACTGTTTTTTAATCTTTTCTAAAGGTTATTGAAGATGTGTTAATTAGTTTGTAAAAACAAATTTAAAAAGTTAGTCATTATTATAGCATAAAGGAAATGTTCTTAGGATATTAGATTACATTTATACAACCTGGCAAAACAATCGGCTATTAATTGAAACTCTAAAACTGTATGATTGAACTGAAAAGTGTAGATATAAAATTGTGGTGACAGTTTTAACATGTTTTTAATAAAAGTCTTTTGTATAAATATTATGTTTATATGAAGATTACAATTTCAAAAGTTACATGAAGTCCTTCTTAATGGTCCTAGGTGGCTGTATACCCATATTTATTAAACTGATGTAACTTTCAACACTGTGTGTTAAAATGTTAAGTTTTAGCAACTTTGAAGAAATTAATCACATCTAAAAATCATATTTCCCAGTATTTCCCAGTATGTCCCGCTTGAGCTCAAATTTAGAGTATTTCCCAGGACGGTATTTCCCGGTAATTACCACTGGGAATTCCCGCCACTGGTATTTCCCGGCCAACCCTGCAACGAAACCAGGGTGTAGACTGAGAGGGATTACGCTTGTTCCAATATTCCTCAATGGAAACTTTACGAATTAAGCCCATGTTGTAAAATACGGCAAGGAATCCTTTGAACTCCGCTATCGATAATTTGCCCTCCTTCTTCCACTGCAGTTTCCGTGAAAAACGTCTGGACTGTCGAATTGTTTCATGACAAAGATCCTTTGCATACCTACAAACCCAATTTCAAACGCATCTAAAAACGGACTATAAAAGATATGTTTTTTATTTAGGTGCGTGCAAAATTTTGTAATATTAAAGTCAAAAGGGGTACAAATTTTAAAAACAACTAACATGAGTTATTCATTTGGGGCCCGGATTGGCTCAATGAGTTAGATAGTTGGATTACCTAACAACTCATACAAGCCTATCACCAATACGGCGTGGGTTCGCGCCCGGCTTTGTAAATTACAAAAAAGGGTGCACTCGACTCGCAGCCGCAAGTGACACATTTTATCAGTTGCTTGTCCATGTCGGTAGTTCTCACCGGATACTCCGCTTCTTCCACCGCTAAAACTGGTCGCCATGACATAGCTGAAATATTGCTGAAAGTGGCGTTAAACACCAAAAATCAAATTCAAATTCTATTCAACATTTCGGTATTATCTGTTTTCGTTTTTTTCACAGGCACTCGAATTCGGGGCCCCCCTTTTTCCTCATTTGATCCCTCCCGCGATTATGGTATGGATCTTTGTCTGGAAGTATATCTTTGAGCCATTTATCCATATTTTACAACATTTCGTGTTACAACTCTCTCGTTCTACCAACTTTTGTTTCTAGGTTCAGCTGCCGTTTTACTTAAAAAAACATAAAGGTAAGAAACAATCGTCAAAATTATTGACTTATTGAAACAGGAAGTACTGAAAATGCACACCCTCATGCTTTACTTATTTAAACTGTTTAAATCAAAACTGGGCATCAGAAATTGCATTAAAAGGGGCTTTTTGTTTTTTGTTTTTTTGGGGGGTAGGGGTGTCATTAATTATTTGTGATGAGCCTAGCTACAAAAATGTTTATGCCCGAGTGGAGGAAAGTTGGATGTGTCGTCGAGAATAAACTTGAATTTCGTCAATAAATATGTGTTGTTCGTACGTATGAACTAGATAGGAATGAAGGGAAATCATTTTTGAGGCGAGGACAAGCGAAGGTCCTTTTTAAAACTGGCGCGTTATTGTAAAATATCGAGTTGAAGCGAAGATTTCCTCTTCGTATTTTGACGATTGTTTCTTACCTTTATGTTTTTTTAAGTAAAACGGCAGCTGGACCTAGAAACAAAAGTTAGTAGAATGAGAGAGTTGTAACACGAAATGTTGTAAAATATGGATAAATGGCTCAAAGATATACTTCCAAACAAAGATCCATACCATAATCGCGGGAGGGACCAAATGAGGAAAAAGGGGGTCCGGTATTCGAGTGCCTGTGGTTTTTTCCCCTCTTTTCAAGCTTTGTAGGGATGCCTCTAGAGGGACGCTCGCTTTTATTCTGACAGTCAATATTGATTTTGCAATACATGCACATTTTCTTTTTGTTTTTCTCAAGCTTGTCTTCGTCTGTTTATCTTAGGTTTTTTTATCATGATTTTATTATGGACGTTAACGGATCCATTTGCATACACAATAGTTTTTAGAAGCAATAATGTCATCAATGAACTTTTTTTTTATGACAAAGAAATAAATCGTATGACTTTGTTGATCATTATCTTGACCGTGTATATATTTGACGGTGCAGATATTTAGTAACATGGTAATCATATGAGAAACTTGGAGGAAAAGTCGTCACAATACAAATTTATAAGTATCGTAGATCTATGGTTTAACCAACCTGTTTGTTTATCTGACAAACTCTTTGATGAGGTCAATTGGAAACAGCAAGTAAAAGTACGATATCGGTGAGGCATTTCATGGTGGCATATGAACAGGTCCGGTTGGCGCCCCATTAAACGGTGGGTCATTCACTGGCTATGGTGCGAGGACACGGAACCACGGATTTGCCATCTTCGCTCAGTGCTGTACTGTATCCATGACGTCAAAGATAAATATTCATGCTGAAGACAGGATATGTAAATTGTGTAATTCTGGAGTAGAAGACGAATTCCATTTCACTATTATATATGTTCAAAATTACAGTCTTGTGAAGATTTTTTCAAGGATATATGTGATGTTGTGCCTTCATTTATTAATATGTCTGACTTGGACAAATTTAAATTTATATTTAGTTGTAATGATCTAGACATATGTAAAATGTGTATATTAGGTGTCAATAAGTTGTATAGTCTAAATCAGTCTAAAAAACAAGATTAATCAGTGGTTTTAATTAATTTTTTATGTCACTTTTACTGATCTTTAATTGTCAATGGGAGGTAACTTGAAATTTTATACATTTGTATTGTATGGGAGATAACTCTGTCTTTCCTCAGCTGTTATGTTATCAAATATTGTGTACTTAAAGTTGTCTTAGTTGTATTTGTCATGTTCTGTATTGATGATAATCCTTTGTTTGGATTTTTAGATCAATAAAAATTATTATTATTATTATTAGATGCAACAGCCGATGCTTGGCAGTCAAAGGTACTGTTTTGAAATCGGCCAAATCGACCCTATGGCAGAGAACAGGTTAAGTGGGGAATACCTATATAGAGGGTAGATAAGTCAAATGCTTTTATGCTTTTTGCAGGAGGCGTAACATCTTGAGTAGCCATATATAGTGTCTTATAACCTTGAAGTCCGGCTTTGTTAGAACAGATGCTATTAATCTGGAAAGAGGTTTCGTTGATCATTTGGTGGACTTAGTAATATAACTCTGCTTGTAAGGACACTTGTGTAATTTAGGAATCCAGTAGAGTGACGGCATATCCAGTTCTTCATTTTGGTAGAAATTCCAAAGAAACACAAAACAGATCTATGATTTCCAGGGTTTCCTCTTTTGTAAGTGTCGTCGGGTACATGTAGGGTTGCCAAGTGAATGGTCAATACCTAGTTAATTCCGTTATCAAGCAGTCTATGTAATGTGATTTACACACAACTATAATATTGTTATGAAGGTTAGACAGGTGTTTAGCAACATTTGAGTCTTTAAAGATTGATGTATTACAAGTGCTCATTGACCTATTGAGGTTTTTTTTATTCAAATTTGCATCAACAATCGCACACTCTTCACCCATTCAGAGAGAGAGTATACATTATGTAAGCAATACACTCGGTGTGTGTAACAAGGGCTTCTTCAATATATATATGTGTAAATCTAACAATATCTGCAGATATTGAAATAATTTAAATTGTTAGAAGTGCGTGACTTTCGGTAGATTTGTGTCACCTCCCCTTTAAGCAAAAATGTATATCTCCAGACAATAGGTTATTTCTACATTCCTAAAAAAATGTTGGTCATTACTCTGAGAAAAAGTTATCAATTTATTATTCCAATGATACTTCTTTGTACATATTTCACACATTTTATATGGCATCCCTGTTCAGACAAACGTAAAGTTCAGTTACCTGAGCCCTTCAGTATTTATCAGAAACTCTTTTATCACTGCTTTACACCTTCAGTATTATTCAACATTTCTTGTCCTTTAATAAGCGTAATGTTCCCAATATCAAAATCACACAAGTCTTCAACCACAACATTTACTGGAGTCATGATCAGGACAACATATTTGTTCAGTTATTTATCAGACTGATGCAGTTGTGAATTTGCAAATTTTGAAAATATATTGATTTCTGTTTGAATAACAAGAAAAACTAGAGCCCCAGTGGGCTGAGCCTGTGTCGCTCACCTTTCATTCTGTTTTGAGGACACTTTATGCAGAACCTTCCATAGGTGCTTCCAACTAAATTCCTGTTCATATGGCTACTCGGTTTCAGAGGAGATTTATTTTTAGAAATCAACCAATCAGAAACAAGAATTGCCTGTGGCGGCCATGTTTGTTAACGGAATCGAGCAGAAATAAGCAAATATTATAGAGGAACTTTCATAGATGCTTCCTACCAAGTGTCGGTTCATTTTAATCAATCAGTTTCAGAGGAGAAGATTTTTAGAAATCGACCAATCAGAAACAAGAATTGCATGTGGCGGCCAGGTTAGTCAACGAATCGACCCGAAACGAGCAATTTTTATAGAGACCTTCCATAGATGCTTCCTACCAAGTGTCCGTTCATTTGGCCAAGCGGTTTCAGAGAAGAAGATTTATTAGAACTCAACTAATCAGAAACAAGAATTGCCTGTGGCGGCCATGCTTGTTAACGGATCAAGACGAAATGAGCAATCTTATATAGGACCTTCCATGGATGCTTTCTACCAAGTTTCGGTTCATTTTAATCAATCAGTTTCAGAGGAGAAGATTTTTAGAAATCGACCAATCAGAAACAAGAATTGCATGTGGCGGCCAGGTTAGTCAACGAATCGGCCCGAAACGAGCAATCTTTATAGAGACCTTCCATAGATGCTTCCTACCAAGTATCCGTTCATTTGGCCAAGCGGTTTCAAAGGAGAAGATTTTTTAGAACTCAACTAATCAGAAACAAGAATTGCCTGTGGCGGCCATGCTTGTTAACGGATCAAGACGAAATGAGCAATCTCTATATAGGACCTTCCATGAATGCTTTCTACCAAGTTTCGGTTCATTTTGGTCAAGCGGTTTCAGAGAAGATTTTTTAAATCGACAAATCAGAAACAAGAATTGCATGTGGCGGCTAAGTTAATTAACGAATCGGCCCGAAACGAGCACTATTTATAGAAGACCTTCCATAGATTTTTCCTACCAAGTTTCGGTTTATTTGGCCATGCAGTTTCAATATTTTTTAGAAATCGGCCAATCAGAAACAAGAATTGCCTGTGGCGGCCATGTTTGCTTAGCGGATTAGGACGAAATGCACAACCTTTATAGAGGACCTTACATAGATGCTTCCTACCAATAAGGGTAATAACAAAATTACCGAACTCCGAACAATCTTACAAAGGGAAAGTCAAAACTCATAAGTATATAAACAGACAAAATCAGTCAACAACTGGAAAACTGTGAAAACCGTAATGACCCTGACTTGGTACAGGCATTTCTAAAGAAATGGTAGGTTGAATCAGATTTTAAAGCACCAAACCTCCCGCTTTCATTACGGCTCAAATGTTCCGGCTGTCACTATAACAGTATTTATAACAATACTGAAACAACATAGGTAAAATAGTTGTCAAAGCAGTACCAAATTCAGTGAAGTAAATGTCAAAAACAATTTTACGTCAGTTCATTTGGCCATGCAGTTTCAGAGGAGAAGATTTTTTTTAGAAATTTGCCAATCAGAAACAAGATCGGGACGAACTGCACAATCGCTATAGAGGACCTTTCATAGATGTTTCCTACCAAGCTTCAGCTTATTTGGCTAAGGGATTTCAGAGAAGACGATTAAAATGTGAAAAGTTTACAGACGGATGACGGACGACGATGGACGGACGACGGACGCCAAGTGATGGCAATAGCTCACGTTACCGTTTGCAATTTGAGCTAAAAATGGTGATTTTCAACCGGTTTGCACGTAGTGCAAATATGGTTCTACTAAGGTGAAATAGCGAGTGCGTTGAGGAAAAGGGATGTAATGTAATGTAATCAACTCATTGCACAATTATTTACAACCAAATGATTTCTAACCAATACACAATTGTTATGCACATATTGAAGATATGCAACTGCCTTTTTGATGATGATAAATTAGAAAAGTTTGAAAAATTGGTATTTAGCCAAAAAGCGCACCTCAGATTAACCTTTACATGTCCAAAGAGCCTATAAATACGTGTGTGCAATTCTACATTAGGTCATTTACTGTGACGTTTTACACTGAAAGTAACGGTAAGCAAATTTGACTAAAAGTCATTTGGCACTGATCCGTGAAAAGGTTTTGGCATCCATAGGGTTAAATATATAGTATTAATGGAGAGCGGTCTATTTTAAGCCTGAAAATATACATTTTCAATTCCGAATGGTAGGATATGGCGCTTTAGAGGATAGTTGGACATGTTCAACGGTGAAACGCAAGCTTCTATTTTGTCAGCTTCTACAAGTTAAACTTCGATCCTACCTTCTGGTCATTTTAAGATGAAAAGGTGAAATTGGATAAAACGAGAATTCCAACATAAAGACAATAAGAGAACAAAAAACTTTACACAACTCGAAATAAGAGTGATAATAGTTTCTTCTGAAATCTTAGAATCGTTTAAATAATTTCGGTTTAATATATTCACAGTGGAAGACACGATGGTATCATTTTGATGATAATGATCTTAACTATTTTCCTTAACAGGCGTGGGAGGATCAAAGATTCAAGTTATAAATACAATCATGCATTATTTATAACATACAACTGTTTATTTATATATTGCTATTGACATTTCAATGTCTGCACATGCACTTTCCATCTACACAGTGGTAGTCTCTGTGCGAATCTTTACAGTCAGACATGCAGTCGTCTCTGCTTGTGCATTCTGAAAATATAATAAATATCTACAAATGTGCCTAGAATATGCAGTAAATAATATCATTTCCATTCAGACTTTTTTCATCGTGGTCATCCACTGAGTAATAAACTATTTAGTCAAGGATTTTTAAAGAATCGTCTCAAAGTTTTTCGGAAGATATCAAAACGTTGTAGATCAATTATTTTATCACTTGTAGTACTATATATATAGCAACGTTTTGTGTGTTTTTTTTATCATAAATTTTAATAGTTTGTTTACATAGATTGTAATATTTGATAATTTTTTCAACATAAAGATTTATCAATCTGTAAATCTATAAATATCAAGAAGGGATGGAGATCCCATTATCCGGTTTAATCTCGGCACAGTTTTGTGCCTATCTGGATTTCCGTCAGCATGTCTCGTCTGTTAAGTGTGCACTGATTTGAGGTGAGATATAGTTATTCCTTTTGTTGATTTTGATTGCATTGTTGATCATGCCTGTTTAAACTGAATGGCAAATGCATAGTTGCTGTGTAGAGTTGAGAAACGGTGTAGTGAATGAAACATTCAACATTAAACCAAATAAACATGTTTTGTATGGTGTAATACCTTATGGCAAATGAACAATGAAAAACAAATACCACACAGTCAGAACAGTTCCTAATTCTGATCAGAAAATCGTAGAAACAGAGGCATAATCGATACCCCTACCACACATATAGATGACCGTTTATGTTTTGACTTGCTATGTGTATTCAAATCAAATGTTAGACAAGTATCATAGGTCAAATATCATGATTTTTTCTAATTGTTGGTAAATGGGAAATGCTACTTTGGAAATGGATAATATTATATGGGGAAAGTAGAATTATGTAAAAGGAATCTATAATGATACATTGTGAAATAGATGAATGTGATTGGTCGTATTATCAACATTAGGTGAAATAAGATAGTAAATAGTGTAAAACAAATGATGTATGGCGAATGGTCTATCATTCCCGACAAATGATGTGAGTCGAGTGTATGGTGTAATGTTTAATGGTAAATGTGGAATTGTGTGACTTGTTTGTTACTTGATGTGGTATCAATACATTACATATTGTCGTACACTCGTATGGTACCAATAGCTTTGATCATTTTTTTTTACATTTATATTGATCTTGAACTTAATCAACTTACAGAAGGCATTGTGCATTGTTAAATAATGGAATGTGTTAAACAAAATTATGATGCCTTCAAGAGTAATGACTTCGTAATTATTGGATTGTATTATCTGTAGCGTCAGTTTTATTGGTGGAGAACACAAGAGTACCAGGAAAAAACCACCGACCCGCCGCAGGTCACTGACAAACGTTAACACAAAAGGCTTAATAGAGTCCATGAATAGAAGTCAATGATATTAAATACAACATTGTTGAAATCATATTATGTTACAATATATTTTAATTCTTATGTATTTTTATAACATAAGTAAGTTCGATATAAGGTAGCACTATACAAAAATTGATATTTTTTCATCAAAATTTTTTTAAATCAATTTTTATTTTATTATAATATTCTTGATACACAGGTGAAAAAATAATTCAGATATGATGTACCATTAATGAGCATTACTTTTAATTAGTTTTGTAAATAAACACATGTGCTTGAATCAGAGATGATAAAAACAAGTGGGCGGTCCTTAATTGTTTATCTATTGGATAATTTGATAGTTTTATGACCACTGACCAGTAATACTTGAGATAAGAAAAGATTCCATTAAGTGAAGGGGAAAGCAGCATGGATGTAGCTAACTTTTCATCAATCCCAAAAGAAATAAATTAGTTATTTGCAATGGAATTTATTTCAACATATCTAATGTATAATTTTCATTTAGTAAAATCCAACTAAAAGGGAAGAATACACATAATGAGCAAACTAAGATTCCAGGTGATTCCTGTTATAATTAGTGGTTCACTCTAGTCAGTGGAGGTGGAGTTTTGACCTTATCAGTAGGCAGTTAACCTCAAGCTAGGTCAGAGTGATGTAACTTCTCCCGCCAATTTCATGTGTTTACTGCACAATGTGTGCATTTTCCAGCTATATTTAGAGTTTGTGTGAAGAAATTCTATCTTTCTGGTCAAATCATTGTTGATTTATGATTCAAGGTCAATCCTGAAGTGTTCCCATGGCACATTTGTGACTTTTATTCAAGAAAATGAGGTACCAAGAGAAAAATTACAACTTTTGGGATTTTTCCACTACAATTTTTGACATAAAATGTTGACTTTAAATGAAATTAGCTCCTGCATTGGTACCCCTAGAGGTTTGGTTTTGGTATATGTTGTTCGTAGACCTATTATCTGCAAAATCGTGTCTCAGATTTCTGATAGAATTAATAGAACAAATTCTACACACAATTAAAGTTGGTGAAATCTTATGAAGTCAGGCTGTATACACATAATGGGGCTTTAAGAGAGATTGAAACATCACAGAAAAAATCTGAGACACGGTTTTGGAGGTCATGCTGTGTTGATTAAGAAATTGTAAAAAGTTTTACCATTTGAATAAACATGAAACAGCTAATTTTGGTCAAGTGCACACATCAAGATTAAATATAAATTTCAAGACAGAGAAGGAGATGGTGGCCCAGGTTTTGTTAAACAACCATTTGTGACAACAAAAGTTATGAATATGGCACAGTGGTTAGAAGCATTCCATATTTTTGTTGCTATCTATTGCGAACAATTCCCAAATGAGTCTCCTAGTTTAATGAAATACGCAAGTAGTGTGTCTAATGTAGCAAAGATATCTACAGAAGCAGCTGCTTTAATTTATGATCATGATTTTCGAAAATTACGGGAACGTGATTCTGCATGTATGAGATGGGATCATTTGTTAATGATTTATTTGATGAAGCACTTGGTGAGGGATTAAAGAGTAAAATAAGGGGGATGGAGCAGCTTTTTCTTGGTAAAGCAAAAATGCCAAACAAAAGTAACAGAAAACCCACCTGTCATAATTACAACAACGAGGGTTATTTCACAAGATCAAACTGCAGATTCGGACATTGTTGCCAGTACTGTGGGGGGTCTCATCCAAGGAAATTGTGCAGAAAGTGGCTTAACCAAAGACAAGGAAATCAGAATCCCCCAATACACAAGGAAGAACTTCACAGCTTACAAATCCAAAACCAACAACTGTCAAAAAATAATACAGCAATTGTCACCACAATAATACCTACTGAACTTGATAAAATGTTAAAAGAGTATAACAGTGAAAAGGTAAAATTATTGGTAGATGGTTTTACTTTTGGTTTTCGTATTCCTTATAATGGTAATGACACACAACGACTGTCAAAATATTTAAGATCAGCCACAGAAAATCTTGAACTACTTGACTAATTTCAGATGTAGTTTTTGTACACTTATTAATCAATATATAGTACCAGTACCATGTGTAAAACGTCATTAGTAAGTACACTTACGTGAGCCTGAAGATGAACCACATGTACATTGATGGTGGATGCACACTGGTGAACCTGATTGGCATGATGTCAAATGACAATTGTCCTGGTTACGACACATTTCACCATAAGCCACAGCTGAAGTAAATATAATATACTAGTATATAATATTTATTGTACAATTTTTTAATAACACGACACTGACATGGTTTATCATATATATTTATTACTGAAATTTACAGTTCCTAAATAATGTAATTATAAATAAATCTAAGGTTCTCTTCCCTCAGCCATTGATAACCTTAACCGAGTTTAGCTATCCTGTTTAGACCCTTTGGTTTTATTGCTCCTAAAATTTTAAATTATTTGGCTTTCCAATCTTTCTATTTTGAGCGTACCTGATGAAGGTTACTCCAGAAACGGATAGGGATTAATATAAGTTCTTGTAACTTGTTTCCCAATCCTATTAATTTCTTCTTATTATGTTATGTATATAGTTGAATATTGTAATGTTATATTGAATTAATTAATAAAATATGTTTAAACAGAAACGTGTCGTGTGCACTGAGTTAATATCTACGGTTTTATTACAAGGGAGATGACTCAGTGAGTTAATTGCATTCTCTTCGCTCTAGAGAAACATGCCAGTATGAATACGCAATACGATGATGATTCAGAACCCTTGTCATATTTCACTTAAGAGTGCAGATAAATGTAGAACAACAGGTGTCTCACACAAAGTTGGCAAGGAGGGTAAAGCGGACTAAGATATTCTTAGTTGTTAAATATTAATTTGTCACAATAAACATTGTGATCAATGTAAAAATGGAGAATGTGCTTTTTTCACGAAACTGATTGTTTGTTTCAAGCAACCAGAAAATCAATGTAGAAGAAATCAACAACAGTAGTCGAGACAGATAATAGTAATGTATTGATAAAAAACAAATCTATTAAATTTAGTGCGCAAGACGCGTATCTGGAATAACCTTCATCAGGTCCGCGCAAAATCTAAAGACCGAAGGGCCGAAACAGGATTGCTAAACTCGACTATTAGACAGCTTGTCAAACTAATCTCGACTATTAGACAGCTTGTCAAACTGACTCGACTATTAGACAGCTTGTCAAACTAATCTCGACTATTAGACAGCTTGTCAAACTGACTCGACTATTAGACAGCTTGTCAAACTAATCTCGACTATTAGACAGCTTGTCAAACTGACTCGACTATTAGACATCTTGTCAAACTGACTCGACTATTAGACATCTTGTCAAACTGACTCGACTATTAGACATCTTGTCAAACTGACTCGACTATTAGACATCTTGTCAAACTGACTCGACTATTAGACATCTTGTCAAACTGATTTTAAATGAATTTTGTTAACATAAGGATGAATAATGTTAATAGTCAAAACGTTTGCAATTTTTAAGATTTTGAAACATTTGATTCACACTATGTGTTTTCAGTGCGCAGAGCCAGCGTAAACCAATCAGGTGCCAGGTTCTGTGAGCAGTAATTCAGGAATTAAATTGTTAACTTACCAAACAAGACAACAAGACACAAAACTACGGCTTTCATTCTGCTTGTAGAAGTAAAGTTCCAACAAATAATGTCCACTTGTAAACTATTGAACTTTTATACCATTGATAAAATTTATCATGACACGATTTGTACAACAACATATTATGTCATATCGTGAGTGACCAATGACTTAGACTTCATAATGTTCCTGAGTGTTAATATATGTGTCGTCGTGTTAACCGATGTGTGTTGTGTCACTAAAGGGCAAATAGACTGACAATGGTTCACAAAACAACACACGGGAAATTAAAATTTACGACAAAAGAGATTATTGCCATTTTCCCATTACCACCTTTCCATTTAAATGTAGCTCAACATTCCGGCAGCACCTGTATATAGAACCATATATCTCTCAGTTCATACGATATTTCAGAGCTTGTGATGCCTATCAGGATTGTCTTGATAGAGAGTTGCTGGAAGCTACTGAACCAAGGGTTCCGATTGATTAAGTTGAAGTCGTCACTTTGGTCGCCATAATGACTTGATTAATAACAGTAACGGAATCACTGTGTCAGAGATGACCACGACTACATTTCATCTTTTATGACTTATCACCAAATTATTAACAAGGTGCCATTAGTAGAACAGGAATTGCAACCCTTCCGGAGCACGCGAGTTAGCCCCGATTTTTAGTGGGGTCGTGTTGTTTATTTTATCTAATTACATGTCTTTCCGTTTATAGTTCTTTGTTGTTATGTCTGCTACGATTATCGTGCTAAAATGATGTTCAGTTGGTTTTTACTCCCATTTGTCTTCCATGGCTTCATCGTTTATTTGTTTTATCTATATTAATAAACGTATACTAGTGTCCAACAAGGTGTAAGTAGTAAACGTTGGAGAAAGCAGAAGGGACAATCAACAATGGACACTGACAACACTGGGCACACAAGACACGGGACGAAGACAAACAATATAGGGGAAAAAAACACGGAACGAAGACAAACAATCTAGGGGGAAAACACGGGACGAAGACAAACAATTTAGGGGGAAAACACGGAACGAAGACAAACAATATAGGGGGAAAACACGGGACGAAGAAAAACAATCTAGGGGAAAATAACACGGAACGAAGACAAACAATCTAGGGGGAAAAACACGGGACGAAGACAAACAATCTAGGGGAAAATAACACGGAACGAAGACAAACAATATAGGGGAAAATAACTCGGGACGAAGACAAACAATCTAGGGGGAAAAAACACGGGACGAAGACAAACAATCTAGGGGAAAAAAACACGGGACGAAGACAAACAATCTAGGGGAAAAAAACACGGAACGAAGACAAACAATCTAGGGGAAATACACGGGACGAAAACAAACAATCTAGGGTAAAAAACGGGACGAAGACAAACAATCTAGGGGAAAAAACACGGAACGAATACCAACAATCTAGGGGGAAAACACGGGACGAAGACAAATAATCTCGGGAGAAAACACGGAACGAAGACAAACAATCTAGGGGAAAAAAACACGGGACGAAGACAAAAAAATCTAGGGGAAAAAAACACGCGACGAAGACAAACAATCTAGGGGAAAATAACACGGGACGAAGACAAACAATCTAGGGGAAAAACACGGGACGAAGACAAACAATTTAGGGGGAAAACACGGGACGAAGACAAACAATCTAGGGGGAAAAAACACGGAACGAAGACAAACAATTTAGGGGAAAAAACACGGGACGAAGACAAACAATTTAGGGGAAAAAACACGGGACGAAGAAAAACAATCTAGGGGAAAAAAACACGGGACGAAGACAAACAATCTAGGGGAAAAACACGGGACGAAGACAAACAATCTAGGGGGAAAACAACAATAATAAAAAAAAATACCAAAGACAAAGGTAAACAGCAGGGTTTTACCACAACAATAATAAATAACTAGACAAACGTAAACAGTAGAGTTTTACCACAACAACAATAATAAATAACAAGAAAAACGTAAACAGTAGGGTTTTACCACAACAACAATAATAAATAACAAGACAAACGTAAACAGTAGGGTTTTACCACAACAACAATAATAAATAACAAGACAAACGTAAACAGTAGGGTTTTACCACAACAACAATAATAAATAACAAGACAAATGTAAACATTAGGGTTTTAACACAACAACAATAACAAATAACAAGACAAACGTAAACATTAGGGCTTTACCACAACAACAATAATAAATAACAAGACAAACGTAACCATAAGGGTTTTAACACAACAATAAAAAAATAACAAGACAAACGTAAACATTAGGGCTTTACCACAACAACAATAAAAATAACAAGACAAACGTAAACAGTAGGGTTTTACCACAACAACAACAATACATAACAAGACAAACGTAAACATTAGGGTTTTAACACAACAACAATAACAAATAACAAGACAAACGTAAACATTAGGGTTTTACCACAACAACAATAAAAATAACAAGACAAACGTAAACAGTAGGGTTTTACCACAACAACAACAATACATAACAAGACAAACGTAAACATTAGGGTTTTAACACAACAACAATAACAAATAACAAGACAAACGTAAACAGTAGGGATTTAACACAACAACAATAAAAAAAATAACAAGACAAACGTAAACAGTAGGGTTTTACAACAACAATAAAAAAATAAAAGACAAACGTAAACAGCAGGATTTTACAACAACAACAATAAAAAAAAAAGAAGACAAACGTAAACAGCAGGATTTTACCACAACAACAATAAAAAATAACAAGACAAACGTAAACATTAGGGTTTTTACACAACAACAATAAAAAATAACAAGAAAAACGTAAACAGTAGGGTTTTACCACAACAACAATAACAAATAACAAGACAAACGTAAACAGTAGGGTTTTACCACAACAACAATAAAAAATAACAAGAAAAACGTAAAAGTAGGGTTTAACAACAACAACGATAAAAAAAATAACAAGACAAACGTAAACAGTAGGGTTTTACCACAACAACAATAATAAATAACAAGACAAACGTAACCATAAGGGTTTTACCACAACAACAATAAAAAAAATATAAGACAAACGTAAACAGTAGGGTTTTACCACAACAAAAGTAATAAATAACAAGACAAATGTAAACAGTAGGGATTTACCACAACAACAATAACAAATAACAAGACAAACGTAAACATTAGGGTTTTACCACAACAACAATAATAAATAACAAGACTAACGTAACCATAAGGGTTTTAACACAACAACAATAAAAAAATAACAAGACAAACGTAAACATTAGGGCTTTACCACAACAACAATAACAAATAACAAGACAAACGTAAACAGTAGGGTTTTACCACAACAACAACAATACATAACAAGACAAACGTAAACATTAGGGTTTTAACACAACAACAATAACAAATAACAAGACAAACGTAAACATTAGGGCTTTACCACAACAACAATAATAAATAACAAGACAAACGTAGCCATAAGGGTTTTAACACAACAATAAAAAAATAACAAGACAAACGTAAACATTAGGGTTTTACCACAACAACAATAAAAATAACAAGACAAACGTAAACATTAGGGTTTTAACACAACAACAATAACAAATAACAAGACAAACGTAACCATAAGGGTTTTAACACAACAATACAAAAATAACAAGACAAACGTAAACATTAGGGTTTTACCACAACAACAATAAAAATAACAAGACAAACGTAAACAGTAGGGTTTTACCACAACAACAACAATACATAACAAGACAAACGTAAACAGTAGGGTTTTACAACAACAATAAAAAAAATAAAAGACAAACGTAAACAGCAGGATTTTACCACAACAACAATAAAAGAAAAAGAAGACAAACGTAAACAGCAGGATTTTACCACAACAACAATAAAAAATAACAAGACAAACGTAAACATTAGGGTTTTTACACAACAACAATAAAAAATAACAAGACAAACGTAAACAGTAGGGTTTTACAACAACAATAACAAATAACAAGACAAACGTAAACAGTAGGGTTTTACCACAACAACAACAATACATAACAAGACAAACGTAAGCATTAGGGTTTTAACACAACAAGAATAACAAATAACAAGACAAACGTAAACATTAGGGTTTTACCACAACAACAATAATAAATAACAAGACAAACGTAACCATAAGGGTTTTAACACAACAATAAAAAAATAACAAGACAAACGTAAACATTAGGGTTTTACCACAACAACAATAAAAATAACAAGACAAACGTAAACAGTAGGGTTTTACCACAACAACAACAATACATAACAAGAGAAACGTAAACATTAGGGCTTTAACACAACAACAATAACAAATAACAAGACAAACGTAAACAGTAGGGATTTAACACAACAACAATAAAAAAAATAACAAGACAAACGTAAACAGTAGGGTTTTACAACAACAATAAAAAAAATAAAAGACAAACGTAAACAGCAGGATTTTACCACAACAACAATAAAAAAAAAAGAAGACAAACGTAAACAGCAGGATTTTACCACAACAACAATAAAAAATAACAAGACAAACGTAAACATTAGGGTTTTTACACAACAACAATAAAAAATAACAAGACAAACGTAAACAGTAGGGTTTTACCACAACAACAATAACAAATAACAAGACAAACGTAAACAGTAGGGTTTTACCACAACAACAATAAAAATAACAAGACAAACGTAAACAGTAGGGCTTTAAAACAACAACAATCAAAAAATAACAAGACAAACGTAAACAGTAGGGTTTTACCACAACAAAAGTAATAAATAACAAGACAAATGTAAACAGTAGGGATTTACCACAACAACAATAACAAATAACAAGACAAACGTAAACATTAGGGTTTTACCACAACAACAATAATAAATAACAAGACTAACGTAACCATAAGGGTTTTAACACAACAACAATAAAAAAATAACAAGACAAACGTAAACATTAGGGCTTTACCACAACAACAATAACAAATAACAAGACAAACGTAAACAGTAGGGCTTTACCACAACAACAACAATACATAACAAGACAAACGTAAACATTAGGGTTTTAACACAACAACAATAACAAATAACAAGACAAACGTAAACATTAGGGCTTTACCACAACAACAATAATAAATAACAAGACAAACGTAGCCATAAGGGTTTTAACACAACAATAAAAAAATAACAAGACAAACGTAAACATTAGGGTTTTACCACAACAACAAAAAAAATAACAAGACAAACGTAAACATTAGGGTTTTACCACAACAACAATAAAAATAACAAGACAAACGTAAACAGTAGGGTTTTACCACAACAACAACAATACATAACAAGACAAACGTAAACATTAGGGTTTTAACACAACAACAATAACAAATAACAAGACAAACGTAAACATTAGGGTTTTACCACAACAACAATAATAAATAACAAGACAAACGTAACCATAAGGGTTTTAACACAACAATAAAAAAATAACAAGACAAACGTAAACATTAGGGTTTTACCACAACAACAATAAAAATAACAAGACAAACGTAAACATTAGGGTTTTAACACAACAACAATAACAAATAACAAGACAAACGTAAACAGTAGGGATTTAACACAACAACAATAAAAAAAATAACAAGACAAACGTAAACAGTAGGGTTTTACAACAACAATAAAAAAAATAAAAGACAAACGTAAACAGCAGGATTTTACCACAACAACAATAAAAAAAAAAGAAGACAAACGTAAACAGCAGGATTTTACCACAACAACAATAAAAAATAACAAGACAAACGTAAACATTAGGGTTTTTACACAACAACAATAAAAAATAACAAGACAAACGTAAACAGTAGGGTTTTACCACAACAACAATAACAAATAACAAGACAAACGTAAACAGTAGGGTTTTACCACAACAACAATAAAAATAACAAGACAAACGTAAACAGTAGGGCTTTAAAACAACAACAATCAAAAAATAACAAGACAAACGTAAACAGTAGGGTTTTACCACAACAAAAGTAATAAATAACAAGACAAATGTAAACAGTAGGGATTTACCACAACAACAATAACAAATAACAAGACAAACGTAAACATTAGGGTTTTACCACAACAACAATAATAAATAACAAGACTAACGTAACCATAAGGGTTTTAACACAACAACAATAAAAAAATAACAAGACAAACGTAAACATTAGGGCTTTACCACAACAACAATAACAAATAACAAGACAAACGTAAACAGTAGGGTTTTACCACAACAACAACAATACATAACAAGACAAACGTAAACATTAGGGTTTTAACACAACAACAATAACAAATAACAAGACAAACGTAAACATTAGGGCTTTACCACAACAACAATAATAAATAACAAGACAAACGTAGCCATAAGGGTTTTAACACAACAATAAAAAAATAACAAGACAAACGTAAACATTAGGGTTTTACCACAACAACAATAAAAATAACAAGACAAACGTAAACATTAGGGTTTTAACACAACAACAATAACAAATAACAAGACAAACGTAAACATTAGGGCTTTACCACAACAACAATAATAAATAACAAGACAAACGTAACCATAAGGGTTTTAACACAACAATAAAAAAATAACAAGACAAACGTAAACATTAGGGTTTTACCACAACAACAATAAAAATAACAAGACAAACGTAAACAGTAGGGTTTTACCACAACAACAACAATACATAACAAGACAAACGTAAACATTAGGGTTTTAACACAACAACAATAACAAATAACAAGACAAACGTAAACATTAGGGTTTTACCACAACAACAATAATAAATAACAAGACAAACGTAACCATAAGGGTTTTAACACAACAATAAAAAAATAACAAGACAAACGTAAACATTAGGGTTTTACCACAACAACAATAAAAATAACAAGACAAACGTAAACAGTAGGGTTTTACCACAACAACAACAATACATAACAAGACAAACGTAAACATTAGGGTTTTAACACAACAATAACAAATAACAAGATAAACGTAAACAGTAGGGATTTAACACAACAACAATAAAAAAAAATAACAAGACAAACGTAAACAGTAGGGTTTTACAACAACAATAAAAAAAATAAAAGACAAACGTAAACAGCAGGATTTTACCACAACAACAATAAAAGAAAAAGAAGACAAACGTAAACAGCAGGATTTTACCACAACAACAATAAAAAATAACAAGACAAACGTAAACATTAGGGTTTTTACACAACAACAATAAAAAATAACAAGACAAACGTAAACAGTAGGGTTTTACAACAACAATAACAAATAACAAGACAAACGTAAACAGTAGGGTTTTACCACAACAACAACAATACATAACAAGACCAACGTAAGCATTAGGGTTTTAACACAACAACAATAACAAATAACAAGACAAACGTAAACATTAGGGCTTTACCACAACAACAATAATAAATAACAAGACAAACGTAACCATAAGGGTTTTAACACAACAATAAAAAAATAACAAGACAAACGTAAACATTAGGGTTTTACCACAACAACAATAAAAATAACAAGACAAACGTAAACAGTAGGGTTTTACCACAACAACAACAATACATAACAAGACAAACGTAAACATTAGGGTTTTAACACAACAACAATAACAAATAACAAGACAAACGTAAACATTAGGGTTTTACCACAACAACAATAATAAATAACAAGACAAACGTAACCATAAGGGTTTTAACACAACAATAAAAAAATAACAAGACAAACGTAAACATTAGGGTTTTACCACAACAACAATATAAATAACAAGACAAACGTAAACAGTAGGGTTTTACCACAACAACAACAATACATAACAAGACAAACGTAAACATTAGGGTTTTAACACAACAACAATAACAAATAACAAGACAAACGTAAACATTAGGGTTTTACCACAACAACAATAATAAATAACAAGACAAACGTAACCATAAGGGTTTTAACACAACAATAAAAAAATAACAAGACAAACGTAAACATTAGGGTTTTACCACAACAACAATAAAAATAACAAGACAAACGTAAACAGTAGGGTTTTACCACAACAACAACAATACATAACAAGAGAAACGTAAACATTAGGGTTTTAACACAACAACAATAACAAATAACAAGACAAACGTAAACAGTAGGGATTTAACACAACAACAATAAAAAGAATAACAAGACAAACGTAAACAGTAGGGTTTTACAACAACAATAAAAAAAATAAAAGACAAACGTAAACAGCAGGATTTTACCACAACAACAATAAAAAAAAAAGAAGACAAACGTAAACAGCAGGATTTTACCACAACAACAATAAAAAATAACAAGACAAACGTAAACATTAGGGTTTTTACACAACAACAATAAAAAATAACAAGACAAACGTAAACAGTAGGGTTTTACCACAACAACAATAACAAATAACAAGACAAACGTAAACAGTAGGGTTTTACCACAACAACAATAAAAATAACAAGACAAACGTAAACAGTAGGGCTTTAAAACAACAACAATCAAAAAATAACAAGACAAACGTAAACAGTAGGGTTTTACAACAACAATAAAAAAAATAAAACACAAACGTAAACATTAGGGTTTTAGCACAACAAGAATAACAAATAACAAGACAAACGTAAACAGTAGGGTTTTACCACAACAACAATAACAAATAACAAGACAAACGTAAACAGTAGGGTTTTACCACAACAACAATAAAAATAACAAGACAAACGTAAACAGTAGGGCTTTAAAACAACAACAATCAAAAAATAACAAGACAAACGTAAACAGTAGGATTTTACCACAACAATAAAAAAATAACAAGACTAACGTAAACATTAGGGTTTTAGCACAACAAGAATAACAAATAACAAGACAAACGTAAACAGTAGGGTTTTACAACAACAATAAAAAAAAATAACAAGAAAAACGTAAACAGTAGGGTTTTACATCAAAAATTTAAAAAAAATAACAAGACAAACGTAAACAGTAGGGTTTTACAACAATAAAAAAAATAACAAGACAAACGTAAACAGTAGGGTTTTACATCAACAATAAAAAAAAATAACAGGACAAACGTAAACAGTAGGGTTTTA
Organism: Bathymodiolus septemdierum; assembly: GCA_963383655.1. Taxonomy (NCBI): domain Eukaryota; kingdom Metazoa; phylum Mollusca; class Bivalvia; order Mytilida; family Modiolidae; genus Bathymodiolus; species Bathymodiolus septemdierum. The sequence goes on along the minus strand of OY726517.1, from coordinate 112,166,962 downwards.
CCACAACAACAATAACAAATAACAAGACAAACGTAAACAGTAGGGTTTTACAACAACAATAAAAAAAATAACAAGACAAACGTAAACAGTAGGGTTTTACATCAACAATAAAAAAAAATAACAAGACAAACGTAAACAGTAGGGTTTTATCACAACAACAATAATAAATAACAAGACAAACGTAAACAGTAGGGTTTTTCCACAACAACAATATAAAATAACAAGACAAACGTAAATAGTAGGGTTTTACCACAACAACAATAAAAAAATAACAAGGCAAACGTAAACAGTAGGGTTTTACAACAACAATAAAAAAAATAAAAGACAAACGTAAACAGCAGGATTTTACCACAACAACAATAAAAAAAAAAGAAGACAAACGTAAACAGCAGGATTTTACCACAACAACAATAAAAAATAACAAGACAAACGTAAACATTAGGGTTTTTACACAACAACAATAAAAAATAACAAGACAAACGTAAACAGTAGGGTTTTACCACAACAACAATAACAAATAACAAGACAAACGTAAACAGTAGGGTTTTACCACAACAACAATAAAAATAACAAGACAAACGTAAACAGTAGGGCTTTAAAACAACAACAATCAAAAAATAACAAGACAAACGTAAACAGTAGGGTTTTACAACAACAATAAAAAAAATAAAACACAAACGTAAACATTAGGGTTTTAGCACAACAAGAATAACAAATAACAAGACAAACGTAAACAGTAGGGTTTTACCACAACAACAATAACAAATAACAAGACAAACGTAAACAGTAGGGTTTTACCACAACAACAATAAAAATAACAAGACAAACGTAAACAGTAGGGCTTTAAAACAACAACAATCAAAAAATAACAAGACAAACGTAAACAGTAGGATTTTACCACAACAATAAAAAAATAACAAGACTAACGTAAACATTAGGGTTTTAGCACAACAAGAATAACAAATAACAAGACAAACGTAAACAGTAGGGTTTTACAACAACAATAAAAAAAAAATAACAAGAAAAACGTAAACAGTAGGGTTTTACATCAAAAATTTAAAAAAAATAACAAGACAAACGTAAACAGTAGGGTTTTACAACAATAAAAAAAAATAACAAGACAAACGTAAACAGTAGGGTTTTACATCAACAATAAAAAAAAATAACAGGACAAACGTAAACAGTAGGGTTTTACCACAACAACAATAACAAATAACAAGACAAACGTAAACAGTAGGGTTTTACAACAACAATAAAAAAAATAACAAGACAAACGTAAACAGTAGGGTTTTACATCAACAATAAAAAAAAATAACAAGACAAACGTAAACAGTAGGGTTTTATCACAACAACAATAATAAATAACAAGACAAACGTAAACAGTAGGGTTTTTCCACAACAACAATATAAAATAACAAGACAAACGTAAACAGTAGGGTTTTACCACAACAACAATAAAAAAATAACAAGGCAAACGTAAACAGTAGGGTTTTACCACAACAACAATAATAAATAACAAGACAAACGTAAACAGTAGGGTTTTACCACAACAACAATAAAAAATAACAATAAAACGTAAAAGTAGGGTTTAACAACAACAACGATAAAAAAAATAACAAGACAAACGTAAACAGTAGGGTTTTACCACAACAACAATAATAAATAACAAGACAAACGTAACCATAAGGGTTTTACCACAACAACAATAAAAAAAATAACAAGACAAACGTAAACAGTAGGGTTTTACCACAACAAAAGTAATAAATAACAAGACAAATGTAAACAGTAGGGATTTACCACAACAACAATAACAAATAACAAGACAAACGTAAACATTAAGGTTTTACCACAACAACAATAATAAATAACAAGACTAACGTAACCATAAGGGTTTTAACACAACAACAATAAAAAAATAACAAGACAAACGTAAACATTAGGGCTTTACCACAACAACAATAACAAATAACAAGACAAACGTAAACAGTAGGGTTTTACCACAACAACAACAATACATAACAAGACAAACGTAAACATTAGGGTTTTAACACAACAACAATAACAAATAACAAGACAAACGTAAACATTAGGGCTTTACCACAACAACAATAATAAATAACAAGACAAACGTAACCATAAGGGTTTTAACACAACAATAAAAAAATAACAAGACAAACGTAAACATTAGGGTTTTACCACAACAACAATAAAAATAACAAGACAAACGTAAACATTAGGGTTTTAACACAACAACAATAACAAATAACAAGACAAACGTAAACATTAGGGCTTTACCACAACAACAATAATAAATAACAAGACAAACGTAACCATAAGGGTTTTAACACAACAATAAAAAAATAACAAGACAAACGTAAACATTAGGGTTTTACCACAACAACAATAAAAATAACAAGACAAACGTAAACAGTAGGGTTTGACCACAACAACAACAATACATAACAAGACAAACGTAAACATTAGGGTTTTAACACAACAACAATAACAAATAACAAGACAAACGTAAACATTAGGGTTTTACCACAACAACAATAATAAATAACAAGACAAACGTAACCATAAGGGTTTTAACACAACAATAAAAAAATAACAAAACAAACGTAAACATTAGGGTTTTACCACAACAACAATAAAAATAACAAGACAAACGTAAACAGTAGGGTTTTACCACAACAACAACAATACATAACAAGACAAACGTAAACATTAGGGTTTTAACACAACAACAATAACAAATAACAAGACAAACGTAAACATTAGGGTTTTACCACAACAACAATAATAAATAACAAGACAAACGTAACCATAAGGGTTTTAACACAACAATAAAAAAATAACAAGACAAACGTAAACATTAGGGTTTTACCACAACAACAATAAAAATAACAAGACAAACGTAAACAGTAGGGTTTTACCACAACAACAACAATACATAACAAGACAAACGTAAACATTAGGGTTTTAACACAACAACAATAACAAATAACAAGACAAACGTAAACAGTAGGGATTTAACACAACAACAATAAAAAAAATAAAAGACAAACGTAAACAGCAGGATTTTACCACAACAACAATAAAAGAAAAAGAAGACAAACGTAAACAGCAGGATTTTACCACAACAACAATAAAAAATAACAAGACAAACGTAAACATTAGGGTTTTTACACAACAACAATAAAAAATAACAAGACAAACGTAAACAGTAGGGTTTTACCACAACAACAATAACAAATAACAAGACAAACGTAAACAGTAGGGTTTTACCACAACAACAATAAAAATAACAAGACAAACGTAAACAGTAGGGTTTTACCACAACAACAACAATACATAACAAGACAAACGTAAACATTAGGGTTTTAACACAACAACAATAACAAATAACAAGACAAACGTAAACATTAGGGTTTTACCACAACAACAATAATAAATAACAAGACAAACGTAACCATAAGGGTTTTAACACAACAATAAAAAAATAACAAGACAAACGTAAACATTAGGGTTTTACCACAACAACAATAAAAATAACAAGACAAACGTAAACAGTAGGATTTTACCACAACAACAACAATACATAACAAGACAAACGTAAACATTAGGGTTTTAACACAACAACAATAACAAATAACAAGACAAACGTAAACAGTAGGGATTTAACACAACAACAATAAAAAAAAATAACAAGACAAACGTAAACAGTAGGGTTTTACAACAACAATAAAAAAAATAAAAGACAAACGTAAACAGCAGGATTTTACCACAACAACAATAAAAAAAAAGAAGACAAACGTAAACAGCAGGATTTTACCACAACAACAATAAAAAATAACAAGACAAACGTAAACATTAGGGTTTTTACACAACAACAATAAAAAATAACAAGACAAACGTAAACAGTAGGGTTTTACCACAACAATAACAAATAACAAGACAAACGTAAACAGTAGGGTTTTACCACAACAACAATAACAAATAACAAGACAAACGTAAACATTAGGGTTTTACCAAAACAACAATAACAAATAACAAGACAAACGTAAACAGTAGGGTTTTACCACAACAACAATAATAAATAACAAGACAAACGTAAACAGTAGGGTTTTACCACAACAATAAAAAAATAACAAGACACATATATTTACTAACTACTAGTTAGATACCTGAGTATATAAAAGTTGACAATGGCAGTGCGAATGGATCAATCAATATCGTTGAAATAAAAAAGGATATGTATATTTTTAGGGATCATTAGCTATTGATTTTGTTTTTTACAACTGTTGATTTTTGTTAATGAAACAGGTATATGATACAATATCTATACATTTTTGCAGTATCAGCAATATTTGTAGCTTTGGGTTGGAATCTAGTAATACTCTATCAGGCAAGAAATGTGAAATGTAGTGGAGTCTTACGTGACAGATTACATTCGTATATAATATTTACGTTATCTCTATTTATAAATGCAGAGAGAAGAATGGTCATTCACATATAATGAGAAACTCGCCATGTGTTCAAAGGGTTGATTTAACCTGATACTATTACGGCACAATTATTCCGATCACTTATGTCATCATGTTTATTTCATTCAAATATTAAAGGAAAACGCCATGGTCTTAACAAGTTGGCGTGAAAAATTAAATGACAGTAAATAAAAGCCATCTGTGTTAATGAATGCTAAAAATAGTATGCCGTAAAAGACGGACCATTTAACTTCCAGGGGGGGGGGGGGGGGGGGGGGGTTATGGTTTGTTTCTAAAAAAATATTCTGATTCCCATTATTGCTGAAAAAAATATACTGATTTTGGTGGAGGAAAAAAAAAGAATCTGATTCAGAGTTTTTGTCATATAACCTAATGTTAACTTCTGCAAGTTAATTGGTCGGTCCCTAAGGTAGAATTTGGTCATTGAAGTTGCATGTAGCACCAAATAATGGGGATCGCCATTTTTCAGAACTTTTCGATGTGAGGAGACAAAAGGCATAATCCATTCTCGGATTATACCTGCAATTAAAGCTCTTCCGAAAGAGCCGTGACGTTACGGTGTCGGTATCGTCTATTATATCAGCATTGATCAGTTGCAATTTTATCATTAAAAATTATGTAAATCGTAAAATAACGTCGTATATTTATCTTTTGATATTTACAAAATCAATATGACTTCATGTCAAACATTGTATTGCACTAACGAAAAGGGAATTGAAAGTGTAAGAAGATTTTTTTTTTTTTTTTTGTAATTACCGATCAGGACTACCCTTATCAACACATCGACCAGTGACCACGAAAAACACGGGAAATTACGACAAAAAAGAAAAAAATCATGTGTACGCATAAAACGAGTTAAAAGTGACAGTTATTTAACCTACGGTCAATCATGTAAAGCATACATGGAATTATACGTAGATACCCCTCCCCCCAAAAAAATACCAATAAACTCATTTGTTTTATGAAAATGTAACATGGGATGAGAATATTAAGAAAAAATTTAGGACGATATACACATTGTTAACATTGTATTGCAGTTGATCTGATATTAAAACCTAACCAAAAGGACTCGATGTTGGGAAGAGTCGGATACATTATTTATTCAACTAACATGATCCGTCTTCGTGACGTCACATGAAGAGGTGTCATGGCCGCTTACACTACGACAGGAAATTCCAAATATTCATATTTCTAAATGGGTATATTAATGTTAATAAAAGTGTTTTTGTTTAATAATTAGTTATTTACGATTAAAACGTTACAATGTATTGAATTATAACAATTGTTCAACTGACTGGAGTTTTCCTTTAAACATTCTAACATTACCTCCTTCTTTCGCTTTGTTAACAAACCAGCGAGTTATCCATTCGGTATAATCTCTTTAGCACATGCGCCGGTGAATGTGACTGACTTTTCCATTGGCAGCATCAATTGTGTGCGACATTTTCTGCAAACGTAAATATCAATTACCGTCTTCCAATCAAAGTATACTACCGTATTTGTACTCTTAGGCATATCAGACTCGAAATAAATCATGGAAGCCAGGACTCATTATTTTTATTAAGAAAAACTGCCATAGGTTGATAGTTACTTTTATCATATTTGTCAAAGCTAGGATGTATTAGAGTTATCTCTCCTTAGACACTGTCATCTGACTCTCCACTGATACATTAGAAGTATCATGTTACAATTATATGTTTTCATTGTGCTGTATCCAATCAAAATAATCAATGTAAAAGATGTATCAGTATGTATGTATGTATGTGTGTATGTATGTATGTATGTATGTATGTATATATGTATGTATGTATGTATGTATGTATGTATGTATGTATGTATGTGTGTATGTATGTATGTATGTACGTACGTATGTATGTATGTATGTATGTGTGTATGTATGTATGTATGTATATATGTATGTATGTATGTATGTATGTATGTGTGTGGGTGTGTGTGTGAGATTTGTATGAATGTACCATGATTTATATACCCTCTTTGGGCCCTTATGATTATAGGTTTAATTAATAAAGATTTGAATTTATGGGTTCATTTCTCAGTAGTTTGAGCCACAGGTACTAGTCTTTGTGAAGAAAATATACCTCTTTACCTTTAACATGATATAATATGTTATTCATAGAGGTATTGTTTTTTCACAGAGACAAGAGCATAGATTTTGATGGCTTATTTTAACATTGCATGTATATAAAACTGCATGTTACGAGATGATCCATTTAAATAATGACATTTATCCCCACAGACTTAGAATAATTTTACACTATTCAACACAGGCACTTGTTTCAATATCAAAAATTTAAAGGAGACTTAATAGTGAGTACTCACTATTAAGTATCCTTAAAATGTTTGATATTGAAACAAGTGCCTGTGTTATTCAGGGATGGAAATTCACAGTCAGTAACCCCTAAAAGTTAAGCGAGGATACTATTTTTTCAACATTCTTGCTTGATCATACATGTATAACACTGGGCCACCAAAATATTTAATTTCCATCCCTGAGCAACACAAATGTGTGTATGGTATTCACAACAATCATGACCACATAGATGAGGTTGCTATATAGTCCTTCTTCCCGTCAGGAGAATACTCTATATTGAGTGTTGACTCTCCACGCATGTCCCTTCTGTACAGCTAAAAGCAAATCGTGTATACAGTTAAAAACGGAATGAACGTATTTACATCTGGGATAGCACTGGTAGGGTGATGAACCCTAACCCTGCCTGGAACTGGTCAATGGTGTTGACTTGACGTAGAGTTGGTGGTATGGTGTTCCAGGTGATGATGGTACGCAGGAAGAAAGGGATATCGATATACATCAGCATTTGTATACAGTGTTCTGTAGGCTGCATTACCTCTGGTTCTGTTGTCTGATGGTGTGAGAATGTGTTCCGCATGGACATCAACTAAGTTGTTAACTATTTTGTACATGAATGTTGTTATTGCTTTGGCTCTTCGTTGTTCTAGTGACTCCCACTGTAACCGCTGGAGATCATTGATGTTACTACTCCAGGTTCTCTATCATAAAAGTTGTTATATACAAATCTTGCAGCTCTCCTTTGTATTGCCTCTAGTTGGTGTATGTTGTTCCGGGTATAAGGGTCCCACACTGAGCTTGCATATTCAATAGATGGCCGTACCAAAGTTGTGTATGCGGCTGTTTTCACTTCTTTTGGTTGGCTTTTGCTGATATGTTGTTAATGTGGCTGTTCCAGCTTAAGTCTGAGCTGAATGTAACTCCAAGATATTTGCTGTCTTTGGTAACCTCTAGTATGTGGTCGTGTAGAGTGTAGTTGAATTCAGCTGTTTTCCTCTTTTTGGTTAAGTGGATGGTGAAACATTTATCTGCATTGAACTGCATCTGCCATTTTTTCTCCCATATTTCTAGTTGGTGTAGGTCGTTTTGTAATTGATGCTGGTCATTGTTGTTGTTAATCACACGATAGAGGAGGCAATCATCAGCGAATAGTCGTACATTTGATGTGACATATTCGGGCAAGTCATTGATGAATTTGAGGAACAACAGCGGTCCGAGTACCGTGCCCTGGGGCACCTCAGAGTCTACATCACAGGTGGAAGAGTGTGTGCCGTCTAGTAGTACCTGTTGAGTACGTCCTATACGGAAGTCTTGTATCCATTTCAGTGTTGTACCACGAATGCCATAGTAATCAAGTTTCATTAGTAGTCGTCTACAATGTATGTGGAACCTTGTCAAAGGCTTTCGAAAAGTCAAGGAGGACGGCATCTATCTGTTTTCCACTAGACATGTTCTTTGCTAGCTCTTGTACAGTTGTTATGAGTTGGGTTTCACAAGATCGACGGGCTCTAAATCCATGTTGGTTGTTCGATAATAAGTTTTTTTGTGAAAGATGGTTCATGATGTTACTGTAGATAATATGCTCAAGAATTTTACTGCAGATTGCTGTAAGAGAACCTTCCCCCGGATAATTTACTACATGTATATAGTAAATATTCCCCCGGGGGAAAATTTACTATATAGTAAACATTCCCCAATCCATAGCCGATCATCCCCCCGGATATTTTGCTATATAGTAAATGTTCCCCCTTAATCCTGATAATTACTATTGATTCGGAATTTAGCACCTTAATCGTGTTAATTTTAATTGTTTTAGATGTTAGATACTTCTACGAGCATTGTGTCTATAGTTTCCTGCAGAATTATTCTTCTACTGAGCGGCTTCACTGATATTTGTCTTTGATTCAACTTTTTAACGATGTTCATTTTGAAGTGTTTAAAAGTTCAGTGATAACAGGATTTTGATTGGGGAATAACTGCAGAAACCAAGCCAAACTGTGTTTTGTTTGTTTGTTTGTTTGTTTTTTTTTTTTTACAATTTTTTAAATCTATAGTGTCTTGTTGCTAATCCCGTCAATGAATATAACTGATTAAACTTGATATATTATGTGTTACCACATGTGTCGAGTTTAATATGTAGACGTATAAAACTCCCAATAGTTATCTTACATAAGGGGGATTATCACATATTTTATTGAAATAACGCCGAATTTGCATGTGTAATAATAGCATAATTTGGGGCGTTTTATTTGCCCCGAGTGCAATAACATTTTACGAGTGCAATAGCATGTTATCTGCCCTCTTGTGAAGGGCAATAACATGTTATCTGCCCTGGCAAAATATGTGATAAGTGCTATTATAGTAAATATTTATAGATTATCACATATTTTATTGAAATAACACCGAATTTGCATGTGTAATAAAAGTATTATTTGCGGCGTGTTATTTGCCACCAGGGCAATAACATTTTACGAGGGCAATAACATGTTATCTGCCCTGGCAAAATATGTGATAAATAGATTAATACATGGTCTTTTTCATATTGCCCTTGTTAAAGCCCTCGGGCCGATATCAAGGTCTCGAGCTGATGACAACGTGTCGCTGTTGGTTCAGTAATGTCAAACGCAATGCATCTTCAATGCAACGTGTCGCAAAGTTCTGTCTTATAGTCTTAGGACCCAGATTGTGAAATTTGCAGACGCCATAATTTTAGTCATCAGAGTTATGCCGATGACACCCAAGTGTATCTTAATTGTAATCAAACCACCTGATAACTGGAAAAATATATCCAGACGCATGGAGACTTGTTTATCAGACGTTAGTATGTGGATGAGTTCAACTATGTTCAGATTACACCAAGACAAAACAGAACTTATTGTACTTGCACGAAACACCGGGAGAAGGAATTTTCAGAATGTTGTCTCTCTTTCGACGGAACTATAGTAATCAATGCTTCATTTGTTAAAAACCTCGGCATATTTTTCGACAGGACATTATGCATGCAAAAACAAGCAAGTGCAATTACAAAGTCATGCTACTTTCAAATTCGCAATATCGGACGTAATCGATCGTACTCCACATAAGATGCGTGCAAAACATTAGTTTGCTCGCTTATAACGTCACGTTTGGACTATGGCAACGCTTTGTTGTATAGAGTAAATACTCAACATAATCTCGAAGCTACAGCATGTTCAAAATACAGCAACTAGATTGATAACCCGTGGCAAGAAACATGATCTCATTACATCAGTTATCATGTCTCTTCACTGGCTTCTGGTGCAGTATCGTCTCCAATACAAATTATTATTATAAACTTTCAAAGCTCTTCATGGCCAAGCTCCGATATATCTTTCGTTGCTAGGGGTATCATAAGTAGTCCGCGAAAGAAATTATTTAGATTTTATATTAAAAGTTTAAAACTACCTCGATATCCTGCACGTGGCTAGGGATATCATAAGTAGTCCGCGAAAGAAATTATTTAGATTTTATATTAAAAGTTTAAATTATAAGAAATTTATACTCGAAGTATCACGCGCCTTAGATTAATTTTGTTACAACGTCCTTTGCTACAAAAACACATCCTATTATACAAAACATGCCAGATATGATGAACATGATAGCAAGAAAGTAACAAGTCTGACAATAGAAACAAATGTACAACACACTCAAAAGGTTTTCTTTTAAAAACCCAACAAAAGTCACACATGACAAATTTCGTGATACATGGACCCTTGCACGATTTTTCCAATTCCCTAAAAGATTTGATTTTTTCCCGATTCCCAAAAATTTTAGGCCCTTTTTCCCAATGCCAAATTTACATTTTACCACATTTTTTACATTTCCAAATCACCACATTTTCCCATTTTCCTAAAAAATTAACCAAATACACATTAAAAGTCAATCATTACAAATTCAAACATAATGGCACAAGACAACATTTACACATAAACATTTTCATAAGGGACCGACCATTTAACTTAAAGGGGGGGGTTATGGTTTTTTGTTTCGTTCAGAATTTTTTTTTTGGACAACACAAGAGTTAGAATATTTATTTTTTTGTCGCGCAAGGCGCGATTTTTTTTTTCCAGAAATTAACATTAGGTTATATGACAAAAACTCTGAAATCAGATTATTTTTTTTTCCTCCACCAAAATCAGAATATTTTTTTCAGCAACATTGGGAATCAGAATATTTTTTTAGAAAAAAAACCATACGATTACAATTTTTTTTTTTTTAACTACTACCCTAAGTTAACTTTTTTATATTAATTTCATCATTTTCTATCCATTGCAAGTTCATTTGAACAATTGTATATCGCTCTCTCCATCATCATTGCATCCATGCTAAACATTTATTTTTTCTTTATTATTTGCAACAACAAAAAAGAGAGGGTGTAAAAACATAGTTTTGTCTCTCGGTTGCTACAACCTGTATGTGAATAACTCTCAATAATTGTTTTAAAGTATTCTGGTGTCGAGTTGGTCTGAATGGTGTTCTCTTCGACGATCGTAATATCCGCACGACCGCACGAATCGGTACCGGGTCGTTTCGCCCCGATTACCTGTTCGTCCCACTTATTTGCTATTGTATAATAGTAGATGAAGTCTTTTTCGACAATTTTTTGGTAATTATTGATTTATTAGTTGTATGCAAAAAAATAATAGCATAAAAATAAAATCAAAATAATAAAAATATATGATAAACAACGGAGTAATTATAATATTGGTCAATTATTACCAACTATATAAATCCTTGTTATTACTAATTAAACTGCAAAAAAATAATAAAGAGAAATTAATAAAAAATTGAAAATTGTAATTATTCTTATTGTTTGATCTGTCGATTACTAATTAATTAAATTAAAGTACCTATGAACAAGCCTTACAACATCCAAAATACGAATATTGGCAATGGTATTTTCCATATTTCATTTTTTAAAGCACTATTAATAAAGGAGGGCGAAACGACCCGGGGCGAAAGAGAATCGGGGCGAACGGGAAATAGGGGCGAAACGACTCACGGGGAGAACGGGCTTCGGGGCGAAACGACTAGATTCCACGAATCTGTCTTGGATTGTCATGGAGATGTCTTTTGTGTCTTTGTTTTACATATTGTTCAACCTTTAGAACATATTAAATATAACCTACACTCAAGAAACAATAGTTTTTAATTTTTCTTATTCACTCTTCGTATAATAATTGCTTTTGTCACACATCGTGTGTAGACATCGTTGATTAAAAAACCCCTCTTCGAACCTCCGTTTATGCCTAAATCGTCCTGTAAAATATTATACCCGATGTTAAATGAAAGGTATTTTTCTATTGGTTGTCGCTATGTCACGTGATGTCAACATTGCGAGAAATGGGTGCACAAATAAATTGAAATACAAAGGTATCATGAAAGCATGAATTGAAATATGGGAATTTATATCTACATTAAAATCATAGATGGGTAAGAGAATAAAACAAGTTTAATTTTTTTAAATTATTTTTTAATGACAACCAGTAGCAAATGGAAACTTCAACAAAATGTTTTAAAAAAATATGCATGATTCAGGACGTTTATGCTATAATTAAAATTTAAAGACCGTCAGGTGTGATATTATATAAATCCTGACAACGTCGATTTAAATCCTACTATGATTATTAGTGTTATTTAAATGTCTTATAATTTGTCAATTGAAATGAAAGTTATAATCATATGACATGATAACGATTAATCAAACTCGAAATAGAATTCAGACAAGGTTAATACACAAACCTAAAGTAAACTTAATTTATTTTAAGTGTCAATTAAAACTTGATTGACGCTTAAAATAACTTGAAATGTACATGAATTAATTTACACTTCAGGTTTAATTGAGACTTACATTTTGTATAGTAGTGCATGGAGCAGAACTTTAAAAATATTTCCTACCCCATGCATGGATTCCATATTTTATTTCATTTGTATATATCGTCATGGGACCTGTTTTCGTATGTCACCTGTTTTCGTACTATTATATTGTTTTCGTTCTGTATTCCACTGTTTGATTTTTCAACCACGCAGACAGTTGAACTTGATACTCTTCGACAATTATAAATCATGTTTACGGATATAAGGGACATATCTTCAAAACGTGCCCATTTTCGTTGAATTTTGCTAATCCCAAAAATGGACCAAAATGACACCAAAGGCTAGAAAAATTAGGACGGGGTACTTTAAAAAGGACTTTGCATTTATTAATTTCAACATTAGCCCTACAAAATAAAAACAAAAAAATTGTCGTTGGTAGTCATATCAAGACCAATCTTAACTATTTGAAAACTATGGGGCCCTTATAGAAAATCCCATTGTATTATATACAACAGCCAGTTTAAGCACTGTTTGGGGGTTTCTCGATTCTACAAACGTATAGTTACATTTCCTTCATAAAAAATGTTACAAAGCTATGACAGACGATCAAAATTAAAAAAAAATGTCAAGTCACAGATTTTTATCAGCATCATATCCAAACTATTCAGTGTTTATTATTTGGTACGAAAACAGGTCCCACCTTTTCACGTGCTTCATAAAACCACACTCCCAGAAAACATGAAAAAATCTTGTAGAAACATATAAATAAAAGATAAAATGGTTTGTGTAGGTAGGAAAATATTTGTTTACAATTTTTAGAACGTTAGACTGCACATGTGAAGGCTTATTTACAAATAAAACACAAAAATTTGTTAATAGTATGAAAACCGTAGCTATAGTTTAGTCAAATACTGGTTGAGGTCCAATTATTGAAAACAAGGATTTGTATAGTAGAAATGATACGAATCTCGTATTTTCTCTCTTTATCTCGTGTGGCGATATTTTATGCTACAACAGAGCAAAAATTCATTCATTTATTTTGAAATGCCTTGAAAATCGTGCTATGCATCGTCTATATACTACACTACACAAAGCAATTCTTGGATTTGCTGATATAGGATCAATGGAAAAGTTTTTTTAATTTTTTCTGTATCACCCCTCATACACGTAAAGAAAAAAAAAGTACAGTAGAGTTTCATACATCTAAAAACATTAAAAATGATAAAACAAAGAAACCAATCATGCCAAGTTTTGTTCTATATATCGAATACACATTTATACACTTTGGTATGTTGATTTCATGTAAACAAAGAAGTTTATTGATTTCTAAATAGGCCACCCCCATTTCTGCCCAGAACGCTGCCATTTTGACAAATGATGGTAAGCAATCCTTAATAAATACAAATTGGGAGCACTGTTTTCAATAAAATTCCTTCTATTCATTGAAAAATATTTATATTATCACAAAAATGACGGCTCCGCTTCAATATTTGGTATGATGAGAGAAGACAGGAGTTTGAAATTTAAATTCGAGTCTTGACCACACCCATAATATGCGGGATTATGAAGGTCAAAAGGGCAAATCGATTAATGTCAATTATTGATGAAATATGGGTGATACATCTACAAAAAGTTGATACTTTATTAATGATTGGTATTTAGGACAAATATTTTCACTTTATACCTGTAATTATGGTTTTATATATATAATTACAAATACTGGTTTAAAATGTTGATTTGAAGTGATAAAAATTTCCACCATTAATCAAGGCACATGCATTGTCAACAAATTGCATTATGGGTAATCTCACTTGTTCTCGCCACGCAAATCTCCCGAGATTCATATCCTTTCTATTATACAAATCCTTGTTGAAAAGTAGTAATTAAAATATGGCTATTTTTGTTGAAGGCATCCTATTATACGGTTAGGGTTATGGGGTTTAATGCCACTTTCAGCAATATTTCAGTTACAAAAATGTATATTGTGGCAGTCAGTTTATTGGTGGAGGAAACCAGAGAAGACCACCGACCTGCCGCAAGTCACTGACAAACTTTATCACATAATGTTGTATCGAGTACACCTTGTCTGAGCATCTCGAACTGACAACGTTAGTTGTTATAACTTATAGGTAGTTATTACATCTCTTGATGACATACTAGAACTTGAAAATAGCTTCATACATGTTGCGTTCAAGCCTTATACTGTTCTCTCTACAATTATTGTAAACCTATGTATTTTTTATATTTTCAGAGAAAGTCTTTGCTGCTGTTTGTGAGGAGAATATAATAGTATGACAAGAATGTATTAGTGGCCTATCTATTAGGTATTAAAATGACAGATAGGTCAAAATCCTTGATCTTCAGATTGAATGATCATGGACAAGGACCAGAAATTATTCGCCAGATGTTTCTAGAAAGAGGCTGGATTGAATTTGATGATGATGACCAAGAGGATGAAGATTGGAATCTCTGGTGGAGAACGTCACGATTTAGAAACTGCGACTATGAAACGCTACAACCATGGCAGCGATTAAACCATTACCCCAAGTCTACAGGAGTTACCAAGAAGGACTGCTTAGCACGAAATTTGAAAAGAATGAAAGGCGTTCACGGTACAGGCGTATACAATTTTAGTCCTATAGCATTCAACTTGCCAAATGATTATACACGATATGTTGCAGAATATGGCAGACTTAAGCAACAGCATAATGAATCAAGGTCGTTGCTATGGATATGTAAACCAGCTGATATGTCCAGAGGTCGAGGGATCTTTATTTTCCGAGATATTTCAGAACTTCAGTATGATTGTAACGCAGTTGTGCAACGATATATTGCAAACCCAATGCTAATCGGTGGATACAAATTTGATCTTCGTATTTATGTTGCTGTACCCTCTTTTCATCCATTGACTATATATTTATATGAGGAAGGAATTGTAAGATTCAGTACGGAAAAGTATGACGTCAATGCCATATCTAATATATTTGCTCATCTGACAAACACATCGATAAACAAACACAGCCCGTCATACACAACAGACAAAGAGTACATTGGTCCTGGCTGTAAATGGACACTTACTCAGTTACGTCATTATTTTCATCAAAACCATATCAACGATAACATTTTATGGATAAGAATTCTAAATATTGTTATTTTGACTGTTCTTATCCAAGCTCCACAAGTGCCAAAATGTTCTAACTGTTTTGAACTGTATGGGTTTGACATATTGATAGATGAAAATTTAAAACCTTGGTTGTTAGAGGTTAACTTTAGCCCCTCTCTTGGTGCCGATTGCCAGGTTGACATGCTTGTTAAGAAACCACTTCTTCATGACATTATTCAACTAATGAATTTCAAAGATGTTGATGTACTCCGAGGAGCTGATAAAATGAAACGTCAAAATAGCAGGACCAAAGCTAGCGATACAGTTGATAGATATAGTGCAGTTAGTCGATTAAGTCACCGAAGCAGTATTCAGCGTGGTACATCATTTCACAAAAATTTGAGTAGCTTAAGTAAGCAGTCAACCGTCAAAGAAAGAGAATCTGCATCGTACATTGAACATGACACTGATGAAATAAGAAAACCAAATGCAAACGAGTGTTTGGGACTTCCACTAGCAAACACCAAAGATGACAGTAGACCAAATTCCGGTAGTTCAGGTATTTCAAGTTCACATAGTCAGCAAGATCTACGAAAAATCGATGAGAATAACCCATCAAAGTTTACAAAAAACATTATGAAACGTTCAAAAAGTGCTGATACAAGATTGAACGCTATGGATGGATCCGGTGGACCTCAAGAAAAGGTCAAATTTTACATAGGTCAAAATAAATATGATGACAACAATAATCTGCCGAAAAATACTCATTATTTTAATCAGGTCAACAATAAGATATCTCGCAGTGCAGTCACACGACCATCGTCAAACTCCGTTTATCCTAGGATTGAACGACAGACAACATCATCTTCTGTTGGTAGAACTGATGGTTCATATTCACAAAGACTTGATAAAGTTTCGATCAAAAGTTCTGCCACATCGGATAGTGCAATTTCAAGTTTTTCTGGCTCGAGTGAAAATTCTGACTTGATGTCACTACCTGTGGAGGGTAGAAAGAGATCACCGTCACGACTGCTGTCTAACAGAGAAAATGTGAACAATAAAGAAGTCAAAACATCCAATAGTGCAACAGATCTTGTGATCAAAGAATCTAGTCAAACCATTAAAATTAAGTCATTACGACCACATGGTAATTCATCTACTCTCCGAAAAATATCTGGAATGGGTGTGAGCAGTAGTTCTTCGTTGACTAATTTATCGCCCAAGAGTAGAAATAGTAGAGTGCAATCTTCATTATCTAATTTAACAGATACAACAAGCTTTAATAAGTTTCAAACAAACACACCTGTTCCAAAGATGAGCATTACACCAAGAGCTGGCAATATCTCTCGTAATAATAATAATTCCCGAAGTACTGGTAGCAAATTAAATGTTAACAACAATAGTAGATTTTCCTCAGGGTCAAATTCAAATAACGTCACAAGTCAAAGGTCACAATTGTTTGTGTCAAATTCACCATCACAATATCAAATGCGATCTTCGAAGCAAAGCAATGATCGTGAAACGCAGGTAGCTAATCGGAATACAAATTCCATTCAAAACAACAATCGAGAAGCACAATTGGGTCATCGTAATTCAAGTACTTTCCAAGGCAATGGTCGTGATACCCAAATGGGTCAGCGCAATGTACCTAATTCTCGTATGAGCGTAAGAAGAGATTCTTATGGTACTAAAAATTCTACCAGAGGACGGACAACAGGTCCAGCACCAATGGTAGGTGATTTCTTTCTTGGATTTCCGTTCAGTGAAATTTCGTTGAAGTCGGCTAATACGACTCTTGATCCACATGTGATAGTTAAAGAAACACAAAGAATGCTGAAAGAAGCTTTAGTAAAAGTAGATAAAATATCAGGGGAAAGAAAAGTCTGTGGCCACCTGCCTTTAGGTGCACCGGAGTGTGAGAGGAGACTATGGGGTGCTGTCAAGCCTGTTGAAGAGAAAACTGAACAATAAATAAAGGTTAGTATACAACATGTCATTTTCCAAAAAATGCTTTGTCCAATACTCTTTGAAAACTTTTGATGAAAAATCTGAACAGTATTTCACATTTTGCTGAAATCCGACTTCAAAGGTATTTGAATTTTTGATCATTATATGAATCAAATGTACATGTTCAATGAGAAATTAATTGATCAGTATGTAAACTACATGTAGTTATACTAGGGAGTGTTTAGATTCCATTAACTGGTTACACACATATCACATTATTGTTTAGATTCCACTGATTACACACATATCACATTATTGTTTAGATTCCACTGGTTACACACCTATCACATTATTGTTTTAGATTCCACTGGTTACACACCTAACACATTATTGTTTAGATTCCACTGGTTACACACCTATCACATTATTGTTTTAGATTCCACTGGTTACACACCTATCACATTATTGTTTAGATTCCACTGGTTACACACCTATCACATTATTGTTTAGATTCCACTGGTTACACACCTATCACATTATTGTTTTAGATTCCACTGGTTACACACCTATCACATTATTGTTTAGATTCCACTGGTTACACACCTATCACATTATTGTTTAGATTCCACTGGTTACACACCTATCACATTATTGTTTTAGATTCCACTGGTTACACACCTATCACATTATTGTTTAGATTCCACTGATTACACACCTATCACATTATTGTTTAGATTCCACTGATTACACACCCATCACATTATTGTTTAGATTCCACTGGTTACACATCTATCACATTATTGTTTAGATTCCACTGGTTACACACCTATCACATTATTGTTCCTGTACCGAGCTACATCATCATGTACACATATTGAACCTAGATTTCCATTAGCTTTATTTTGTTGTTTTATTTTGGTTTCTGTTTTTAATGTGTCAAACGTTCGGGAAAAGTGGTTTATGTTGTCGTAGTAACTGTTTATTATATATTGTCAACAATGATTCTTATCTTCAAAGCATAAAACAGTTGATATGAACTGTTTATAGGGAAAATATATAGAAAGCTTCTCAGATCTATGCTACAAATTTAATTGAACTCAAAGCCCTCGTCTCCCCGAAAAAAGTCAAGAATTTAAGTGTAGACTATACATTTTGTAAATTAACCTGCAAACATATTATTTTAAATAGTCCTAAAAATGAAATTTTATTGTTCCAGAATTATGTCCCTTAAATACATGTACATATTTCCAAGATTGCCTCTACATGGTAATACTGTCAAACAAATGATATGTTAAATGTAGCATCTCTTGTGAGCGATTACATGCTCTGCAGAGTCATGGTTTGAGCTTTATATTTTATTCATGAGTGATTCTGATTAGTCCCCTTATTGCAGACAAATTAAATAGATCTATGTCAAAGTCGTTCGCCTTTTCTTTTCTAATACATTTCTATTTCTGGAAGGCTGCTAATTAACACAAAGCAAAAAGTTTGCTTAAACATTTTTTATAAAAAAAAAAAAGTTGAAAAAGAGAATGATCTGAAGTCCATGCTGATATTGCTAAGTAGTACTGTACTGCTTATTACATTATAAGAAAACATGAATAGAAAGGTTCTTAGATGTTACAAACTTGATTGAGCCCATTCTATATCTTGGGAAGGATGACTTTCATGAAATTTAAATATTTTGTTTGATTAAAGAATCCGAGATGGTTTTTTACAGGTACATTTTGTATATATTCATACTTTGATTTTGTGCATGGTGCATGCCATTAATGATATCGATGATATTACATTTTGTACATTTTGCATTTATTACGGTCCATTTTGTGTTGTATAGTACAAAAAAATGTGTGATAATTTGTGTATAGACATAAATGATAAATAACCTGAAAGTAAGTGACTCCAAACTATTGTTATGTGATGTGAGATGCATGACCATGAATCTCATAGCACTTGGTGTCTCACATCAAATATGCCTGTCACACATGTATGTAAAATCATATCAGACTTGTCTAAGCCGAACCTTCTTGGGACCAGCTTTTGTGCTCGAAATAGACAGGTGTTCGATATACATGTATATATTTAGGTTAAATTAACAACGCTTTGGGACTTTATTTAAATTTTGGTTGATACAGGATTCAGGTTTATTCAGGGTTTGATTTAGACAGGTTGCACTGTATTTGTTTCTTTAACTACCTTATAATCATGTGCTAATATTTCATGTTTCTTTACAACATCAATACTTAATTAATCAAGCAAATTATATCAATAGTTTTTAATAACGTCTGAAATTAATCAAAATTATTACATTAACAATGCATTATTATGCTATTTTTTTGGCGGATTCCACAGAGTACAAATCTAGGTTATTGAGTATGACGAACATGGTGAAACAGAATAATGTTTCCTGTTACATGTATTTTGTGTAATCAACTCCTCCCACAGTTTCAACCGAACTACTTGCAACTATACAGCATGTTTGTACAAAGGATGCATGTTGAAGTTGTGTACATGTATCTCAAATACATGTAACTAGAAGCATTGAAGAATTTATTTTCAGTTTTTCCATATTTTTCAACACCATTGATGAGATTGTAACATGGGATGACCAACACAATTTACTATTCATATATAAAATTTACGAAAATGAGCAAAAGAAAATTGCTCTTATTTTATTTTCATTGTCAACCTGAATTAAAGGATATATGTTTGGTACCAAGTCCAAGATGGCCATATTTATAGTTATCAACTAATATTTTTAGCTCACCTGGCCATGTGAGCTTTTGTCATCACTTTGCATCCGTGGTCGTCCGTGTCTGTAAACTTTTCATATTTTCATCTTCTTCTCTGAAACCACTGAACAGATTTGGACCAAACTGTTCATTGGGAGGTCCTCTACCAGACTTGTTATTTTGGTGCAGATCGGAAATCCAACATGGCTGCCAGGCCCAATAATGTGTTCTGATTGGTTGAAACTTTGAAAATCTTCTTATCAGAAACTACTCAGCCGATGGAATTGTAACATTATAGAAATGATGACTGGGTGGTCCTCTACCAAGTTAGTTATTTTTGTGCCGATCGCATATCCAAGATGGCCACCATGACTTGACTTAGTTTAACATTGGACCCTATGAGAATTTCACATTTTCATCTTTTTTTCTGAAACCACAAAACAGATTTGAACCAAACTTGGCAGAAATGTTCATTGGATGGTCATATACAAGATTTTTGTTTTTGGCGCTGATCAGAAATTCAAGATGGCTGCCATAGCCATATTGTGACGTGATTTTTAATTAAATATCTTAAAATTGAATAAGGAAATTAATATGTAGACATTATTATGTCATTATATATATGTAAAACTGTAAGTATACTGTCAACAGTGAAAAGCTCTGTAGATTAAATAAAAAAAGATAAATGATATTAGAAACTAAATGAATAGAAATATATAACACATGTCTATATTTAATTAGTCAAATTGATTTCTTTTTGGAAACATTAGAAAAATTGCATTCTCTGAGATGTTGTTTGTGAAAAAGATAATTTAAAGAGTTGAAAGTATAGAATATTTGTCAGGTAAAGGATATATCAGTTATCACACACATCTAGAGTAAACTAAAACATATTCTATAGTATAAATATAAAGAAGGTTGACTTGTAATAAAAGACACACAAAAATAGAAGTTTTCCCCAGTTAAATATTGTGCATAAATGGTTGTGTTCCTTTTGTGTGTATAAAATCTTACAAATGCTATATTTTCAATACCATTCAAAGTTTACAAATCACTTTATAATGTCGGGTTGATCGTTAATCTGGGGTGTGACAGTCATTAACTAATTGACAATTTGGACATATATCAATGAGTTTAAATGACCTTGTTATATCCATGTAGTCTGCTGTTGTGTATCTTAACCTCTAGTTTTTAAACTTAAATAGAATATAAGGTTTTATATCAGTAGTTTGATCTGCAGGAGTTCTATATGCAACACATATTCTTATATATTTATGGAACGTTTATTCATAATTTTTAGAAGTGGATTGAGCTGCCGACTATTTAACTGGTACCTTCTTATATTATGGTTGAATATATTGGCTTGAAATTCCGAATATTGAACTGCCACGATATAACTGAAATATTGTTGAAACCGTTGGAAATGGTGTTTAACACCATAAACCAACCGAATATTGAAAATAAATCACCAGTAACTGAACAAGGCCGTAACTCATGAGTGATTTATTTTTGATACCCAGAATGCAATTGTAGTTTATTACAAACATATTACACTTTACCCCCTCCCCCTTTTTTTTAAGCAATAATTTTGCCATTTTCATAAAGGAAAGGGTTAAATCTACTGCTAAACATTTGATCAAATGTAAATTTAAAAATCTTCAACTTGGTAAAGAGAAATCTCTGCCTTTCATGTTTTGAAGATTTTTCATATGCTATATATATATATTATATCACAGATGTGTACAGGGCCAAATTTGTAAATGTATTCCAGGCAGTGATGTTTAGTAATCTTTGTCATTGTTATAGGTTAATACACAGGAGTTTACGTCAAGCTCCTGTGGTTAATATGATTTATACACTTCATATAAAACACATTCAATGTATAGAATTAGCATGTTAATACCATCAAATTCTTAATACTCTTTTAAATAGCTTAATTTAAATAATTGTACCAATAATATTGACCTGGTATACTAGCATATATGATCTGAAAAGGAATTATCCTTAAATAAGGTCATTTCTGAAAGTTTAACCAAAAATAAAATATAAAATGCATTTAATATTTTTACCATGATTTTTTCCCTTTACAATACCATTAGATATGGGGATATTTCAAGATTTATTTTAAATATTTTGAGATGCATGACTGCATGTAGAGATATTATTTTTGATTTTCAAATTAATTGAACTACTCGGTAAACTTAATTGTCACATGAGGAGAAGTGGTTGCCCCCAAGAGTCAAATAACACAGAACATAACAACCATATTGCTATGTTGTCTCCAGAGAAAACAAACGAACCAGTTTAATCCCACCACTTTTATGTGCCTATCCCAAGCTAGATCTTCAGATTTTAATTGGCATCTTTCATTGTTATTTCTGTGTTTGTAAGTGTGAGGTATTGGTTGTGTTATTGTGATGTATGTTATACTGTTTGCCATTACATGACTACATACTTTTAATTTTTTTATTTCCTGTTGAAGGGCATGCTTAAAAAATAGTTACTGTAGGTTTGCTGTTTCTAAGCACACAATAGAGGGCCCGGATGGCTCAATGAGTTAGGTAGTTGGATTACCTGACAACTCATACAAGCCTATCACCAATACGGCGTGGGTTCGCACCTGGCTTTGTAAATTACAAAAAAGGGTGCACTCGACTCGCAACCGCAAGTGATAAAGTTTACCAGTTGCTTGCACATGGTCGGTGGTTCTCTCCGGGTACTCCGGCTTCTTCCACCACTAAAACTGGTCGCCATGATATAGCTGAAATATTGCTGAAAGTGGCATTAAACACATTAAATCAATCTAAACACACAATATGAGAAGTACAAAAAAAATGTAGGTATCAATATACATTTAGGTACAATTTTTCTTATGTAAAGATTCCAAAAAGACATATATAATATACATGTATATGCCTATTGGATGTTTCTATTTTAGGTAAAATATTATTAAAACAGGAAATAATTTTTTTTTGGGATAGGTCTGACATTGATAGTAAATCTGGAAACAGCAACCCATGATTTTATAGGGATAGCCTAATTGCAATGAACACACTATATATGTACAGTAATTGGACAAATTTGTTCCTCGTCTCTGATTTTTCCCTATATACAAAAATGTATTTCATGTAAGGGAACGACTATTTAACTTGAAGGAGGGGGTTATGGTTTTTTTTCTAAAAAAATATTCTGATTCCCAATGTTGCTGAAAAAAATATTCTGATTTTGGTGGAGGAAAAAAAAAATAATCTGATTCAGAGTTTTTGTCATATAACCTAATGTTAAATTCTGGAAAAAAAATTTGCGCGACAAAAAAAATAAATATTCTAACTCTTGTGTTATCCAAATAAAAAATTCTGAACGAAACAAAAAACCATAACCCCCCCCCTTCAAGTTAAATGGTCGGTCCCTAAAACCCCATTTTTTTTAAAAGCAAAAGTACAGTTTGAAAAATTGTGGTTTTATAATACGAAATATATAGGGATAAATGATGTCCACTTTTCTGTACATGTATGTGTCTCATGACTTTATCAACATATTTAGAGTAGAACAATGTCTTTCAATGCATTATACATTTCTGTATAGTGTATATAATTTATATGCTCCAATTCATATTGAAACAATATATACAATGTACTATTAATACATATAAAGTGTTTTGTCATTTCATAAACTGAGTACAAGATTTTTTTTTAAAGTGATATTTTGTCCTCGTTAAATGACACACATACTAAAATAAGATCATGATATTATATTAGCTTATTCTGTTTAAAATTAACAAATTTCTTTTTCACATGTAAAGCACTAAATTTAAATATCTTTTTACAAATAATAATCTTATTAGAATTACAGTCAGTGCATGATTTGAATGTACGGAAAAACTACAATAGACAAATCCTTACAAAATTCCCAGAACAATCAACACTATATACTGTATGTGTAAAAAAACAGTATTTGCATAGAAGTCCCTTTATACCTGTTAAAGCTTCAAAATAAATCTACTTAATTGTAAATAATTGAATATTGATAAGTATTTAAAATAGAACACAAAGAACTGGTACAATGTCAAATATTATTTCCATTTTTTTACACTAAGAATATAATAAAAACAAATTTATAGTTACCAAACTTATTAGTGTGCAAACTGTATTTGAATATAATGCATGATCATGAAGTTCCAAAAATAAAAGACAATATCCATATATTCCAGTTTTTTTGTTATTATTTATTTTAGTCAGAAAGGATTTGTTTTTTAATTTTCAAAATAGAAAAAATGTACTGTCAAAAATTAGTTGTTTATAGCCATTCATCAAATATGATTGCTATTAATAAAATATGAAAAAATCTTTCTAAATTTAAACTAACTTTTGTAACTAGACGATGGAAAATTGAAAAAAGAGAAAGTAGCACTTAGAAATGAAAAGCAAAAAAATTAAAACCACACCAGCAGCACGGTCCTAAAGTCTAATAAGTAAAGTGTAGAAACAGAAGCAAAATTGATACCCCCAAAACACATACATGGATACTTGACAGCAGGCAGACTAATTGATACCCCCAAAACACATACATAGATACTTGACAGCAGGCAGACTAATTGATACCCCCAAAACACATACATGGATACTTTACAGCAGGCAGACTAATTGATACCCCCAAAACACATACATAGATACTTTACAGCAGGCAGACTAATTGATACCCCCAAAACACATACATGGATACTTTACAGCAGGCAGACTAATTGATACCCCCAAAACACATACATAGATACTTTACAGCAGGCAGACTAATTGATACCCCCAAAACACATACATGGATACTTTACAGCAGGCAGACTAATTGATATCCCCAAAACACATACATGGATACTTTACAGCAGGCAGATTAATTGATACCCCCAAAACACATACATGGATACTTTACAGCAGGCAGACTAATTGATACCCCCAAAACACATACATGGATACTTTACAGCAGGCAGACTAATTGATACCCCCAAAACACATACATGGATACTTTACAGCAGGCAGACTAATTGATACCCCCAAAACACATACATGGATACTTTACAGCAGGCAGACTAATTGATACCCCCAAAACACATACATGGATACTTGACAGCAGGCAGACTAATTGATACCCCCAAAACACATACATGGATACTTTACAGCAGGCAGACTAATTGATACCCCCAAAACACATACATGGATACTTTACAGCAGGCAGACTAATTGATACCCCCAAAACACATACATGGATACTTTACAGCAGGCAGACTAATTGATACCCCCAAAACACATACATGGATACTTGACAGCAGGCAGACTAATTGATACCCCCAAAACACATACATGGATACTTGACAGCAGGCAGACTAATTGATACCCCCAAAACACATACATGGATACTTGACAGTAGGCAGACTAATTGATACCCCCAAAACACATACATGGATACTTTACAGCAGGCAGACTAATTGATACCCCCAAAACACATACATGGATACTTGACAGTAGGCAGACTAATTGATACCCCCAAAACACATACATGGATACTTTACAGCAGGCAGACTAATTGATACCCCCAAAACACATACATGGATACTTGACAGCAGGCAGACTAATTGATACCCCCAAAACACATACATGGATACTTTACAGCAGGCAGACTAATTGATACCCCCAAAACACATACATGGATACTTTACAGCAGGCAGACTAATTGATACCCCCAAAACACATACATGGATACTTGACAGTAGGCAGACTAATTGATACCCCCAAAACACATACATGGATACTTTACAGCAGGCAGACTAATTGATACCCCCAAAACACATACATGGATACTTTACAGCAGGCAGACTAATTGATACCCCCAAAACACATACATGGATACTTTACAGCAGGCAGACTAATTGATACCCCCAAAACACATACATGGATACTTGACAGTAGGCAGACTAATTGATACCCCCAAAACACATACATGGATACTTTACAGCAGGCAGACTAATTGATACCCCCAAAACACATACATGGATACTTTACAGCAGGCAGACTAATTGATACCCCCAAAACATATACATCGATACTTTACAGCAGGCAGACTAATTGATACCACCAAAACAAATACATGGATACTTTACAGCAGGCAGACTAATTGATACCCCCAAAACACATACATGGATACTTTACAGCAGGCAGACTAATTGATACCCCCAAAACACATACATGGATACTTTACAGCAGGCAGACTAATTGATACCCCCAAAACACATACATGGATACTTTACAGCAGGCAGACTAATTGATACCCCCAAAACACATACATGGATACTTTACAGCAGGCAGACTAATTGATACCCCCAAAACACATACATGGATACTTGACAGTAGGCAGACTAATTGATACCCCCAAAACACATACATGGATACTTGACAGTAGGCAGACTAATTGATACCCCCAAACACATACATGGATACTTTACAGCAGGCAGACTAATTGATACCCCCAAAACACATACATGGATACTTTACAGCAGGCAGACTAATTGATACCCCCAAAACATATACATAGATACTTTACAGCAGGCAGACTAATTGATACCCCCAAAACACATACATGGATACTTTACAGCAGGCAGACTAATTGATACCCCCAAAACACATACATAGATACTTGACAGCAGGCAGACTAATTGATACCCCCAAAACAAATACATGGATACTTGACAGCAGGCAGACTAATTGATACCCCCAAAACAAATACATGGATACTTGACAGCAGGCAAACTAATTGATACCCCCAAAACATATACATAGATACTTGACAGCACACTCTTGACTTGGTACAACTGGCACTTTAATAAAGTGGCAGGATTAAACTAGCTTTATGGGCCCAATCCTCGCTTCTAAGTAAAATGATGATGTCATACAAATGTTTTCCACAGGTGAGTAAAATGCTGACCGTCACATTATACATGTATACAATGCTGACCCTCACATTATACATGTATACAATGCTGACCGTCACATTATACATGTATACAATGCTGACCCTCACATTATACATGTATACAATGCTGACCCTCACATTATACATGTATACAATGCTGACCCTCACATTATACATGTATACAATGCTGACCCTCACATTATACATGTATACAATGCTGACCCTCACATTATACATGTATACAATGCTGACCCTCACATTATACATGTATACAATGCTGACCCTCACATTATACATGTATACAATGCTGACCCTCACATTATACGTGTATACAATGCTGACCCTCACATTATACATGTATACAATGCTGACCCTCACATTATACATGTATACAATGCTGACCCTCACATTATACATGTATACAATGCTGACCCTCACATTATACATGTATACAATGCTGACCCTCACATTATACATGTATACAATGCTGACCGTCACATTATACATGTATGCAATGCTGACCGTCACATTATACATGTATACAATGCTGACCCTCACATTATACATGTATACAATGCTGACCCTCACATTATACATGTATACAATGCTGACCCTCACATTATACATGTATACAATGCTGACCCTCACATTATACATGTATACAATGCTGACCCTCACATTATACATGTATACAATGCTGACCCTCACATTATACATGTATACAATGCTGACCCTCACATTATACATGTATACAATGCTGACCCTCACATTATACATGTATACAATGCTGACCCTCACATTATACATGTATACAATGCTGACCCTCACATTATACATGTATACAATGCTGACCCTCACATTATACATGTATACAATGCTGACCCTCACATTATACATGTATACAATGCTGACCCTCACATTATACATGTATACAATGCTGACCCTCACATTATACATGTATACAATGCTGACCCTCACATTATACATGTATACAATGCTGACCCTCACATTATACATGTATACAATGCTGACCCTCACATTATACATGTATACAATGCTGACCCTCACATTATACATGTATACAATGCTGACCCTCACATTATACATGTATACAATGCTGACCCTCACATTATACATGTATACAATGCTGACCCTCACATTATACATGTATACAATGCTGACCCTCACATTATACATGTATACAATGCTGACCCTCACATTATACATGTATACAATGCTGACCCTCACATTATACATGTATACAATGCTGACCCTCACATTATACATGTATACAATGCTGACCCTCACATTATACATGTATGCAATGCTGACCCTCACATTATACATGTATGCAATGCTGACCCTCACATTATACATGTATGCAATGCTGACCCTCACATTATACATGTATGCAATGCTGACCCTCACATTATACATGTATACAATGCTGACCCTCACATTATACATGTATACAATGCTGACCCTCACATTTTACATGTATACAATGCTGACCCTCACATTATACATGTATACAATGCTGACCCTCACATTATACATGTATGCAATGCTGACCCTCACATTATACATGTATACAATGCTGACCCTCACATTATACATGTATACAATGCTGACCCTCACATTATACATGTATACCATGCTGACCGTCACATTATACATGTATACCATGCTGACCCTCACATTATACATGTATACAATGCTGACCCTCACATTATACATGTATACAATGCTGACCCTCACATTATACATGTATACAATGCTGACCCTCACATATACATGTATACAATGCTGACCCTCACATTATACATGTATACAATGCTGACCCTCACATTATACATGTATACAATGCTGACCCTCACATTATACATGTATACCATGCTGATCGTCACATTATACATGTATACCATGCTGACCCTCACATTATACATGTATACAATGCTGACCCTCACATTATACATGTATACCATGCTGACCCTCACATTATACATGTATACAATGCTGACCCTCACATTATACATGTATACAATGCTGACCCTCACATTATACATGTATACAATGCTGACCCTCACATTATACATGTATACAATGCTGACCCTCACATTATACATGTATACAATGCTGACCCTCACATTATACATGTATGCAATGCTGACCGTCACATTATACATGTATACAATGCTGACCCTCACATTATACATGTATACAATGCTGACCCTCACATTATACATGTATACAATGCTGACCCTCACATTATACATGTATACAATGCTGACCCTCACATTTATACATGTATACAATGCTGACCCTCACATTATACATGTATACAATGCTGACCCTCACATTATACATGTATACAATGCTGACCCTCACATTATACATGTATGCAATGCTGACCCTCACATTATACATGTATGCAATGCTGACCGTCACATTATACATGTATACCATGCTGACCCTCACATTATACATGTATACAATGCTGACCCTCACATTATACATGTATACAATGCTGACCCTCACATTATACATGTATACAATGCTGACCCTCACATTATACATGTATACAATGCTGACCCTCACATTATACATGTATACAATGCTGACCCTCACATTATACATGTATACAATGCTGACCCTCACATTATACATGTATACAATGCTGACCCTCACATTATACATGTATACAATGCTGACCCTCACATTATACATGTATGCAATGCTGACCCTCACATTATACATGTATACAATGCTGACCCTCACATTATACATGTATACAATGCTGACCCTCACATTATACATGTATACAATGCTGACCCTCACATTATACATGTATACAATGCTGACCCTCACATTATACATGTATACAATGCTGACCCTCACATTATACATGTATACAATGCTGACCCTCACATTATACATGTATACAATGCTGACCCTCACATTATACATGTATGCAATGCTGACCCTCACATTATACATGTATATACAATGCTGACCCTCACATTATACATGTATACAATGCTGACCCTCACATTATACATGTATACAATGCTGACCCTCACATTATACATGTATACAATGCTGACCCTCACATTATACATGTATGCAATGCTGACCGTCACATTATACATGTATACAATGCTGACCGTCACATTATACATGTATACAATGCTGACCCTCACATTATACATGTATACAATGCTGACCCTCACATTATACATGTATACAATGCTGACCCTCACATTATACATGTATACAATGCTGACCCTCACATTATACATGTATGCAATGCTGACCGTCACATTATACATGTATACAATGCTGACCGTCACATTATACATGTATACAATGCTGACCCTCACATTATACATGTATACAATGCTGACCCTCACATTATACATGTATGCAATGCTGACCCTCACATTATACATGTATACAATGCTGACCCTCACATTATACATGTATACAATGCTGACCCTCACATTATACATGTATACAATGCTGACCCTCACATTATACATGTATACAATGCTGACCCTCACATTATACATGTATACAATGCTGACCCTCACATTATACATGTATGCAATGCTGACCGTCACATTATACATGTATACAATGCTGACCGTCACATTATACATGTATACAATGCTGACCCTCACATTATACATGTATACAATGCTGACCCTCACATTATACATGTATACAATGCTGACCCTCACATTATACATGTATACAATGCTGACCCTCACATTATACATGTATGCAATGCTGACCGTCACATTATACATGTATACAATGCTGACCGTCACATTATACATGTATACAATGCTGACCCTCACATTATACATGTATACAATGCTGACCCTCACATTATACATGTATGCAATGCTGACCCTCACATTATACATGTATACAATGCTGACCCTCACATTATACATGTATACAATGCTGACCCTCACATTATACATGTATACAATGCTGACCCTCACATTATACATGTATACAATGCTGACCCTCACATTATACATGTATACAATGCTGACCCTCACATTATACATGTATGCAATGCTGACCCTCACATTATACATGTATACAATGCTGACCCTCACATTATACATGTATACCATGCTGACCCTCACATTATACATGTATACATGGGTGAACAGCATTGTTCTTAAAGAACCCTACTCTTGAACTTTATACACTATATATTTATATTATATACAATATTAGTTCTATAATAGAGAACTGATTAACCATCATTTGAATGTTAGATAGGATAAAAGGCCATCAGAAGACTTAATAGGGAAATGTTGGTCATCTTGGGTTGATAATAGGGAAACGTTGGTAATCTTGGGTTGATAATAGGGAAACGTTGGTAATCTTGGGTTGATAATAGGGAAACGTTGGTAATCTTGGGTTGATAAGTAATATTTATACCATGGCTTTCTGATTTAAACATTAAACAATCGAACATGAAGCATGAGATTGGTTTAACACTAACAGTTTAACTTGGAAAACCATGGTATAAATGTCATGATTTGTAACATGAAGCCATGCAATATCACATCTAGGTTGTTGATTATTGCACAGCTCTCTGAGAGTAATAAAAGTACAGCCAGATTTAAAGTGTGCAATATCTCGTATATGCATGTATTATTTCATAGTTGCTTAAATATATTATTTTGGTATAAAAACCATGAAAAGATCAAAGGAAAAGAATGCATTCATGTTAGAATACATGTTCCATGGCAACATCATGAAGCACTCTGCTGGAAGATTACACTCAACCAGTTACAGACCCCTTGGAAGCCTCTCATCTAGTTCTTTTCAAATATCATTTCATTTATATTTCATTACAAATTTATTCAATTTTAATTAAAAATCACTTTTAGCATTTTCTGATTGTTGGATTTGCAAAGGAACAAATTTATAATAAAAGCACATATCACATTATTTTGAAATTTAGCTGACGGAGTAAAATATATAGAAATATTAAAAAGTGATAAAATTACTTTCTGAAGCATCTAATGTGTGCAAATGAAGTTATAATACAATAAAATAAAAATCAATAAATGTTTGATAATCAAGCTTGCCTTTGATATTGAGTATATAAACAGATTTCATAACTTTGGGTTGCATGATTAATCAATGTAGCCTCCTTTTTCATGTTGGACAAATTATAGTAATAAATTTCAAATTGTTTTGTCAACATATTACTTTGTTTTGATAAAAAAAAACCTTTGTAGCAGACAAGTCTATAGTACATGTGAAGTTGAGTTATGATTTCACCTTTCTTCCCATAAAATATAGGTACTACATACTGAAATCTGTTTAAAATGTGATCGATTTTATACCAAAGTTAAGCATAATTTGGAGATCAGAAATGTGTAGATTTCGGTCCAATGGAAGCAGTTGAGAATGATGAAAGACACAGATTTCTTCGAACAATAAAACATTTCCTGATCTTCAAACACATAATAATATATTTCTAATTCTTCTAAAATAATCAAGGAAAGGTCAAAATATACTAGGACATATAACATTGATGTTGGTTTCAGCTCGGTGGTGTTTATCCTATAGACCTTTTTCACTTTCCCAATTTTATTCTAAAATTATACATTTTATGCCTTTTTTTTTATATGAGTTACATATGTATTTTCCTTGCAATAGGCCTATGGAAAGAACAACAAATTTGAGTATAATGTTCTCATAATTTGTAGATATTTGAACCTTCAAAATAAAATCAGAGGAAAATTTTTACAGAAAATAGAAAATTCACAAGTTGTTACCATAAAATTTTGAATAGATCATGGGAAAAATATACGTTATTTTCAGTGAAGTTTACATGAAAGGGAACCATTTTGCATGCTTTAAAGGGAAATAACTCCTGTAAAGGTATGATTTTAGAATCAAAGTCAGAAATATGTAAATGGTATTTTCATAATATTTCATAGATAATTACAGACTTACGGTAGTAGAAGTGAAAAGATTGTAATTTGTTTTGTAAGAGAACCAATTTTAAAGTGATTCAGAAATTTATCTTTAGGCATATTAGCCAGTTCCTATAGACTACAGGTCATAATAGATGTGCTGAAGTGAAAATAATGCATATGAAGTTTGAAATAAAGGTAGTAGGTTTTATGATTTTACTTTGAAAATCATATTTTTTTTTATTTTCAGACATATTTAGGAGGATAAGGTTGTTGACATTATAGAGTGATGAAAGATCAAAGAGTGGATGGGTGCAGTTAGTGGATTGTGACAACCTCTGGTCAACTGTACAACACCAACAAGATGAGGAGTCTATTTCTTAATTTATACTATATATACTATATATAGTCTGTATGTATTGATGAATGACATTTATATTTATGTCTCCATCTTGATTCCACTTATGTAGCTGATTTTGTCACTCAAATGTCACTCCACATTGACAGAGTGAAAAGGAAACAAGAATAAATAATTTCTGAGTGATTAGAAGAATAATAAATAATTTCTGAGTGATTAGAAGAATAATAAATAATTTCTGAATACTCAATAGTTTCAAGAACAATAAATAATTTCAGACAGATTGAATACAATGTATTACTTTTAATGTCAACACAATTTTTCAGCTATATCACCGTTATGAAAAAATGATATTATGGCTTGCATTTTTCAGGTACATTTTGTATTTGCGTTTAGTAGACCTTATGCATGTTGAAGAGGATTTTTTTTTTGTAGTACTAGATATCTAAATATTTCACTGAAGATGGCAGTTATATATGTCTTCTTTCTTTTTCTTGACCTCCTTCAACAAGTTGAAGATTATGACAGAGGTTGTCATGCCCACCATTAGTATGTCTCCCAGGTTTAACAGTCACTGTGCTGTCTCAATAATGCTAGTGATATGTTTTATTAAGCAGAAAAGTAGAAAGGTCCAATTTTAACAAAGCCTCTGGTTTGAAATTTGATCTTGTCCACCATTGTAGGTGAGCGTGATAACTAGTCATTACATCATTGAGGCAGGTAAAAAAAAGTGAAATGTGCAGAAATAATGAAAATATGGTGAAAGTTTCACAGCGTGTGGTACAAAAATGTATATATGTCACAATATTTAAAGTGACAATAAGATGTTTAAAGTAGCCCCTAAGGTTAACTAGAAAATTAATCTTGAAATTGTGACAATAAAATGCAGGTGTATTAGTTTGTAATAAAAATAGATAATAAAGCATATTTCTTTTGTAGCAACAAAGGCTTTCAACTTTATAACATTTAAATAACAAAGATTCTTTATGAACTTGTCTTAAGCTTTTTAAAAGTTTTATGACCATTTTAAAGTGGAAACCTCTCAAATTTTGTATTGTGCAAGCATTAAATAAATCCTTGAATTTGTACTCGTGAACATTTTATGTTGTTAATGTTTGAAGTAAACTTGTCCCGTAAAGCATTTGTTTTATTTAAACTAAACAAATAGGTTGTTTGTAGTTTTATCATCTCGTTCAACTATCTCAAAATTGATATTGCAAGTTATAGAACTGTCAGCTGTCAGACTTGCTTGCCCATTGGTTTTAATAAATTTCTAAAAAAAGAACATGTACATGTATATAGCACCCTCTTAAAAAGAACAATAAATTATATCTACAGTACTCCCTTAAAAAATACCTTCTACATATAGCCCCCCCCCCCCCCCCCCCCCCCCCCCTAAAAAGAAATGATAGTTACCCCCTTAAAAAGAAATGTAACTTCTACATGATAGTCACCTCTTATAATGATAGATACCTTCAACATTGTACATAGAGGCTATATACCTTCAACATTGTACATAGAGGCTATATAACATTGTACATAGAGGCTATATACCTTCAACATTGTACATAGAGGCTATATAACATTGTACATAGAGGCTATATACCTTCAACATTGTACATAGAGGCTATATAACATTGTACATAGAGGCTATATAACATTGTACATAGAGGCTATATAACTTCAACATTTAAAACTCCCCTAAATTGGGTTGGGTATGGTGTTTACACCACTTTCAACAATATTTCAGTTATATATTGCTCCTGTTATGAAAAAGAAAGATGATGAATAAGATCATTATTATCCCTTTCCTTTTATGATATTATACACCAGAGTGGCCAGCATTAATTGAAATTGATGAATTTTTATAATTCTTGACTTTTTTCGAGAAGTAAAATGTGATTTTTTTTTATTAATGTCTTGACTAAAATAGGATAACTTGAAACCTTTGTTGCAACAAGAGAAAGAATCAAGTTAAAACACAGTGAATGTAGCTACCTGTATGTCTATTAATGTAGCTACTTGTCTGTCTATTAATATAGCTACTTGTATGTCTATTAATGAGATTTTTGTTTATTTCAAAAGACTCCGATATGTTAGACCAAACAAGTTGAAACCAAAAATGTGCTTCTGAGTAATTTTTTTTCTTTCAGAAATTTACAACTGTGAGATTTTTCTATTTAAATTAAGAACATTCTAACAAAAAAATGACATGAAATGATTATTTTAAGCAGTTTATGATGATATACAGTAGTCCCTGTCTTATAAGGCCACTCCCATGAAAGGCCACCCTCTTATCAGGCCAGATTTCAGCTGCATTGAAATAGTAAAATACTATGATATTGTCTTCCTGAAGAAAGACTACCCTTCTTATCAGGCCAGATTTCAGCTGTTCTAAGATAGTAAAATACCAAAATATGTACTCTGACTAAATTGTCCTCCTCAATAGGGACTCCTCTTGTAAGGCCAATTTTTCATTGCAGAAGGGATGGCCATATAAGTGGGGGGGATTACTGTATTTATACCCCCCGCAAACAAAGTTTGGGGGGTATAATATAGGAATCACCCTGTCTGTCCGTCCATGTACCTTGTAAGCGCAACCCCTCCTAAACCGCTTATTGGATTTTTATGAAACTTTACACATTTGTAGTACACTACCTGCAGATATGCATGAAGGAATATGGTTGCTATCCAAAATTTAAAAGGGGAGATAATTCAACTTATACTTTCACGAAAAGGGGGGGGGGGCATGTACCTTGTAAGTGCAACTCCTACTAAACTGCTTATTGAATTTTTATGAAACTTTACACAGTTGTAGTACATAACCTGCAGATGTGCATGAAGGAATACTGTTGCTGTCTAAAATTTAGAAGGGGAGATAATTCAACTTATACTTTCACGAAAAGGGGGGTCGTGTACCTTGTAAGCGCAACTCCTCCTAATCGGCTTATTGGAGTTTTGTGAAACTTTAGACAGTTGTATGTAGTACACTACCTGCAGATGTGCATGAAGGAATATGGTTGCTGTCTATAATTTAGAAGGGGAGATAATTCAACTTATACTTTCACGAAAAGGGGGGTCGTGTACTTGTGGCGACCCCTAGATGTATGTTCTTGGTTAGTTTATTTTGGAGATGGGATGTTGTCTCCTTGACATAACTCCATATCCGTTCATTTTTCATAGGTAACTTGCTAATATACCTGTATTCCAAAGTTTGAACATCATATTATTGCAAGCGGGGGTATCACTCAGTGAGGTCACTCACAGTTCTAGTTTTATATGTAATATAATTGTTGATGAAGCTTACCGGTAATCAAATAATAAATTTTTTAAAGAATAAGTTGACACATTTTAAGGTGCGTTCACACGATTCGATTTTCCATCCGATTTTTCCTTTCGACGCTTTGTCGACAAAAATCGTATTGTGTGACCATACCTTTAGTGTGTAGATTTTGTTATTCATTGTAATTTATCTATGTTATGTGTAAATACATGTATGTAATGGTTAATATGTTAAAACTAGCTCGTCTTTCATTTGAAGCTTTAAATTTATGCAGATATTGCAATAGGGCAAGTACATGTACTAGCTTTAATTGTTATTAAATATATTTCTTGTTGACATTTATGACTTATTAAAGACATTAGAAATTATTTGTTTAAATCTTATACAGTGAAATGTATCATTATTATTATTGACATTTGAAACATTTTAATTGTTTTTCAGATTTTTAGTTCACTTGACCCAAAGGCTTGTGTGAGCTTTTGCCATCACTTCACTTGGTGTCCGTT
The DNA here is from genome assembly GCA_963383655.1 of Bathymodiolus septemdierum. Lineage (NCBI taxonomy): Eukaryota > Metazoa > Mollusca > Bivalvia > Mytilida > Modiolidae > Bathymodiolus > Bathymodiolus septemdierum. The sequence goes on along the minus strand of OY726517.1, from coordinate 112,129,450 downwards.
GTCCATCTATTTGTCAAAAGCTTTTCACATTTTAATTTTCTCCTCCGAAACCAATCGACAAAACTAAACCTAACTTGGATGGGATTGTCTTGGTTGGTCCCAGTTTAAAAATATGATTACAATTATTTAAAACAGAAATTTCTTTAATTGACTATTACTGCTTTATTATAAGTCAAAATGAATTTATATTTAAATTGCAGCTGTATGACCTTGAGTAGTATTTCGATATATATTCCAGGTTTTTTGTTCACTTGATTTTGACAATTATGCAAATTATGCATATTTTGATAAAAAAAAAATCACATTAAATCCACTGAATCAAATAGCACTGAACTTGGTTGGAATGGTCTTTTTGTGGTTCATTTCAAAATTGTGTCTGACAGTCCTTTCCCTCATTTACAATGGCTGCCATTACTAAAAATATAAATTTCTGGAATTGAACATTACTGCATTATTTAAGTCAAAAGAGTTCAAATTTAAGCTGCAGCTGCATAACAATTAGTAGTTTCAAAATTGTGACAGACAACTTTGCCTTCCACTGAAGATGGCTGACAATAATAAAAATATATATTTTTTTTAGATTTGACAATTACAGGATAATCTTTCGTGACTCCATTTTCAATATTATGTGCGACAACCCAACCTTCCATCCAAGATAACTGTCATTACTATGGATAGAAATTTCTTCAAATTGCATGAATATGTTAATTTTAAGCTGGAATCAGATAAAATTTTAATTTCAACTTTTAGTTTTACATGTTATATTTCCAAACTTTAAATGGAATTTAGAAGTCGAATTAAAAAAACCAGGTGAGCGATTTCAGGCTCGTGGTAGCCTCTGGTTCTCTCTACCTGTCCACATACTTTTTGAAATTTCATTCGTCATTCACTTGAAATATTGTTATATTGTGTTATAAACCTCAAAACTATTATTCCTTCCCAACGTTGTCATGAGCTCATCTCATGATATTCAGGATATAAAAATATGTATTTAAAATATGAAAAAAGAAAATGAAGTGTGATTATAGTCCTCAACTCAAATTACGTCAACTTAAGAATTTTTATGCAAATATATATATATATATATATATTGATTTTATAGCAACTGGCTCACATTTCAAAAGATCTTTTTTTATTTCAATAAAAGATTAAAAATCCTTTTGAAGAATATTACAATGTTAGGTAACAGTCTAACATTAATGTAATGCAGACTGTAGTATGTTTTAAATTTTTTTCACCCGGTGAACTACAAAGAAGAACATTTTCCCAGTGCAAGGACAATTCTTTTAAGCTCCCACTTAAGAAACATGTCACATAAAATTGTTTGCCGATGATTGTATAAGTAAATTGCATTTGCTTGAATCAGAAAAAAAATCTAGGTTCACCTTGTCTCATTTATTTATAGAAAATGTTCAATAATGCCATAAGTAAAATCTAATCATGCAAAACTAATTAAGACTTTAACCTTAATGATGTTAATCAATGAAAAATATTTGAAATGTAGAAAATTATTTAAAATATAACTTTATTATCAAACTTTCATTTAAATATGCACCGCTATAATATTACAAAGCCCCTTGTGCATTGTACCAATTATAAGACCATTTTTATTCCTGAAATAATCAATTAACCGGTATACAATAAGTATCAGATTACTGAAGGTTATGCAATTAAGTTTATATAAAACATCAGAAGATTTAGTGTAACTTTTTAATTTTTTAGAAGGTCTTTTACTGTAACTGTTATATATAAACAGTCAAACTTGTGCAGTCACCTGTATTAAAAGGTCACCTTTTTCTTGTCCAGTCATAGACAATTTCATATGAATTGAACCTCTCTTAAGAGATCACCTGTCTTAAAAGACCATTTTTTCTTTACCCCAAAGATGACCTCTTAATACAGGTTTGACGTGTCAGAGTGAGACTGTAAATCTTGATTTCTTATCAATCTTATTTAGTGCCCATCAATACTAAAATATTCAATTAGAACACAAATTCATCATTTTTTTCTCTCGTTTAATTCAAATTTCTATTGAAGTGTGTCAAAAACAAAGAAATTTACAAGACAAAGATGTAATGATTCAAGTATAGCTATGCTGTAGGAGCAGAGTGGAAAGTGAAGGGGTTGAGTAAGTTTTAGGAGATGACAGGAGGTTTTATGAGTTCATAACTGTCTAGCAAAACCAAAAAATTGACACTTTAGTTTCAAAGCACACCCTTATACCTGTGGTTGACTGTAAGACAATTGTTTCCAATCTGATATTTCACCCATTTCTTAAATTTTTGCTAAAAAAGTGGGAGGGGGAGGGGCAAAAACAGGTACACACTATATTTGAATATACATTAAAATGTATGTGCAAATTTGATACTAAATCAATAAACTTTTGACTCTCAAGGAAAATCAAGTATTCTGTTTAAAAAAAAACCATACATGTCTATTGTATATCATTCATAGTCTAATTGCATTTCTAGTTAAAATATGTAATGAAAGTGATCTTCATGAAGTTAACTTCAAAGAAGTTTAAAACTTTGTAAATATTTATATCCCATTTTGATATTTGAGGTTGTGTTGTGTTCATTATGTTAATATTTACTTTTTTGTTTTAAAACTTTAGAAATGATTAGAAACGAGTTGTAAATAGGTTTTTCCTGCTGTGGTCTTTATGTGCATTGTTTATGGTGATAATTTAGTATTGATATAATGGTATAAATAGTTTACTGTTGTATTTGTTTTGTATTAGTACTAATAAATGATTGGATAACCAAAAATAAGACCATTTTTAAATATATGTAGATGATTGGCAAACCGAAAATAGAACCATTTTTAAATACAGGTAGATGATTGGACACCCAAAAATAAGACCATATGTAGCATGCTGTGTGATAGAGATATTAGTTGACCAGGATTGATTGTATCAAAATTAAAACTTGATATACCAGTATAGACATAGTTTAATAATCTGTTAAAGACAGAATGGTCTAATTTGACAACTTAATGACTCATTAAATTTTAATACAACCTAGTCCAGCAGAAAAGGATCAGATTTTTTTCATCTTGTGTCTGCATAGACAACAGGTTATACATGCCCCCCCCCCCCTTTTTTTTTAATAGTAGAAAAACTGTTATTAGATTACATTTTCCTTTAATGACTTAAATGTTATATGTTGTTAATGATTGGGAATGTTTTAGAATTCATATCATAACTACACAATAACAAAATCTTAGCAAACAACTAGTTAGAAGCTTGTGATTTCATTAGTTTTTATGTGTCAAACATTTTCTCTGGTCAGTACTTGATGCATATGTAAAGACTTGATTTTAAAATTTTGAAAATTTTATCTAATATCTCATGGCGGAAACATGTTAAACAAAATTAGCTTTGAATGGTCCCTAAAAGATAACAAATTCTTTTGTTTTAAGACTGTCATGGTCGTAATATTTTCTGATTGGCCGTAATATGATAACAAATCTCTACAGAAAACTATGGGCAATTTGAACTGATACTGTGTAGGAATGGTATACAAATGATTCCCCATGTTGGTCTAATATGACATCAAATATGATCATTTGATGACACATAAACCCTAATATGGAAGGAAAATTCACAAAAAAAACAAAACAAACTGAAAATAGAACCATTATTAAATATATGTAGATGATTGGACACTCAACAATAAGACCATTCTGACGCTATATGAAATATGAACAATGAAGCAAACTAAACGGACACTTAACATAAATGGTGTATGGATGGTCTATTTAATGGGCTAATGTGACATACAATCATTTTTAATGAATACTCCAATAAGCTTGTTTTGTTCTTCCTGTTGTATCCACTGAGCAACTGTTAAATAGATGAGCTATAACTATCTTCATTTTGAACCCCAGTATATCACATTTCCTTTTACATTTTTGCCATCTATGCAAATTGCCTTTTTTTGTAATTTGAACAAAATGGCTTCTAATTTGATAAAACATATCTGTATATTTGCACTTTTTTGTGGAATTCAACAAAGCATCTCATTTGAAAAATATGACATAATATTTTATGAAATTTCGTTAATGTTAGCGGTAATTAAAGTCATGGAGGTTATTTGTGACATACAATTTGTAAATAGTCAGTTAAATTTACAAAAATCAATCGGAGGTTTCAAATATTTTGACGGTTAACGTAAAAGTACCGGTAATGTTTGGAAACAGTTTGCAATAATTGAGTTAATATGTATGTCTTGGATATAGAAAGCCATTTATTACAATTTTGTTATGTATAATAATAGCATATAAGTGGTTATTTTTGCGAGGGTTTTATTTTCGCTATCCTTGTGAAGACATTAAATTCGTGAAAATAAAAACCAGCGGAAATACCCTCATTTATAGCCAATTTTGGCTATCCTGTTTAGGCCCTTTGGTTTTATTGCTCCCAAAACTTTAAATTATTTGGCTTTTCGATTTTGACCATACCTGATGGTTATTCCAGAAACGTGTCATGCCCACTAAATTTGATATCTACGTTTTTATTATAATGTTGATTTTTTTATGTGAACATGATTGCAAAATTTAAAACTAGCAAATACATTTGATCTTCAAATGAGCTAATTTTACCACCTGTACAGTATTCTATAGAGCTCTTTCAGATTTTATGTATGAGAAGCTGTTTGTGATAATTTTATGTATGGGAAGCTGTTAGTGATATTTTTATTATGTTTTTGTTAAGTGGGATTCACTTATGTTATTTATTTACAAATTTATATTTTTAGGACATTCAAATATGTTTTAAAAACCATTTGTGATCATTTATTTAAGTATGTTGTTAATTGCATGTTATTTATATATATAGGTAATCAGTGTCTGTGATAAACAGTATTTATTAAGTTCTTATGTCTGTTACTGCTGAGCAAAAATAGTATAATTTCATAGAAATTTATTTTCATTAAATTGCTAAATTTTATACATATATGTTTTCTTTGTTTATTGTTAAGACCATTTACAATTAAATGGATGCTCCCAGATAATGCATTACTACATACAAGACATCGATGGTGGGTTAACATGCTTGTCTTGTGTGTGGTAGAACGTGGATTCTAGTCTCTGACTATGAAATTGGTATTTGCTGTTTCTCCACTAAGCACGCAGCATTAAGGAGTATCACTAAGCAAAGACTGGTTGGATCTGAATCAGGATAATGTATCCGAGTGGAGCGACATGTCTACCCACGAACTGTTGTTTCATTGAACTAGCACTATTAATATCCATCTAAGCCTATTGGTCTAGTACAAAGTAGACATCATCTCATCCAATGTAACTTGTTCTCGCCAGGATTTACAAGTTGCATCCCTAAAAGATGTGATCAAGATTGTATGATTCACTAATTATGTTTTGCAATTTTCGGGGCCAATGTAGTCTTGATCGTATGGTAGTTGGAATTACATTAACCTATGCATTCAGTGCCCATCACCACTAACGTTGTGAGTTCGAACTCTGCTCAGGTGAGGTGTACTCAATATAACATTGTGTGATAAAGTTTGTCTGCGACTTGCCGCAGGTCAGTGGTTTTCTCTGGGTACTCCGGTTTACTCCGCTTTCCCCAAACAATAAAACTGACCTCCACGATATAACTGAAATATTGTTGAAAGTGGTGTTAAACACCATAACCCTAACCCTTTTGCAATTTTCTACATAGTACTTCAAATAAAATGTTCAAGGAAGTTTTTATAGAAGTATCCATGATCTTGTCATGAAATATTGAGAACATAATGTTTCCCCTGGAAATTCAAAAAGGCATGTTACATCGTATATGTGTAATCAGAGGGCACTTGTACATCATTTTATGAATCGAGAAGGTCTGACGGCACTTTTTATTAATTGTCAGATATTATCAATGTTAAAACTATATATATTGATTCCAATACTTTTATTTTACTACAATAACATTAGAAGTACCTATGCAATCAGTGCCTATGGCCACTAACATTGTGTGTACTCGATACAACATTATGTGATTAAGTTTATCAGTAACTTGCAGCAGGTGTCTGTGGTTTTCTCCTGATACTCTGGTTTCCTCCACCAATAAAACTGACGGCCATGATATAACTGAAATATTGTTGAAATGGCATTAAACACCATAATCCTAAACTCTGCTATGATTTCACAAATTGGGCTAAGGCATGGACACTTCAATTGTGTGGGAAGCGTAGTGCTGGAAAGAGAAGGCATGTTGCTGAAGCATGGTAAAATTGTTGAGGGAAAACACTAGATCAGAAAGATATACATGTGTTGTAAGGCATTTTTATCCCAAGGATGTTGTGATCTAGATTTCATGGTTTGCTGACTTATACATTAGGTCATTTGGAAAAATAAGTAATTAAATGGTCATACATGTGTTGTAAGGCATTTTTATCCCAAGGATGTTGTGATCTAGATTTCATGGTTTGCTCATTTGGAAAAATAAGTAATTAAATGGTCAACAACATCACCAACATGAACAGAACCTCTGACAAACTTCAAACTCTGAAACACATGGAAAAAAAAATAATGACAGAAGGTCATTAAAATCTGACAGGTATAAAATTGTGGCAGGGTTTAACCTGGTTAATTAGATCCCAACTATCCTCTCTTGGTAAATAGATCACTCGAAGTCAAACAAAAATAAACAATTAAAAGTAAACCTACATACAGTACATGGACATAAGTATTCGCCACCCTCGATTTTTTACTATATATTTCATATAAAACCACATTTTTTCAAAAAAATATTTTAAAGTTATCTCTGGGCATATTTTTATGAAATTTATTTCAAGACACGCAGAATTCTTTGAATTTTATTTGTTTATCTGATAGTAATTTTTTGTATGCATGGTTTATGTTTTCTGGTGATTTAAACACAAATGTTGATTTTTCCGATTTTATTTTGGTTAAATATATAGCAAATTTGACGTCAGAAAACAAAAAATTGTCTTTAAATCATAAGAAAATAAAGGCAATCTGATGGAAAATCGTGCTAAAATAAACAAATAATCTTTAAATATTTCTGCTTCTTCTGGTGCAAAAATGATCAAAATCCGTTTAGAAATGACTTCACAATAATTGTTTTGAAAAATGTGGTTTTATATGGAATATGTAGTGTAAAATCGAGGGTGGCGAATACTTATGTCCATTGACTGCAGCTTCAACTCAAAAAGATACACGAATCAAATTAATTTGAAGAGTTTAAGAAATGTTCCACTATTCATTGGGGAAGTCTATTTTTGTGATAATATTATAACACAAAATGAGGTATATGGTTCATTCTGAACTTTCTGTGAGGTGGGTTTAATTTGTAACTACAAAAATCTTAACCATATACTTCATTGTGGTCAGACGGAAACAAATTCAGTGTATTTTTAATGAAGTTCAGCTTCCTCCATCATTAAAGCAGGTTACTATAACATGGCTGAAAACTGTTGCAAGTTTCACCAATTTGAAATTCCGTCAATCAATCGAATCGTGCTTCATAACAATGGCAAAATTATATAAACACTGATAACTACAAATCATATATTTTAATAAAATTGTTACAATGAAAAAAATTATTAAAATATAATATCTACTACATCCTGTACTTTTGATCACAGAAATAATTGCATTTTACAAGAACAAAAAATATTCTTAAATTTGATCACATCTTTCAAAAATATAATTTATACAATTTTTGCTACAATTATTATGATGGACAATTTGAGAACTGTATTCAATAGATAAGTTACTCCCCTTGAACAATAGTAAATGGTGATAATGTGCAGATTATGTGAACATTGCTTTATGACTAGACATTTTATAATAAATGCCACACTTAATAACAAAGCAAAATATTATGAATGAGAAAGGAAAAAAAAACACACAATAAAAACATAAATATTAGACCAAATAAAATAAAAGTTATGGTGCTCAGACAATGCAGTCCCCTCAAAATTTCGACTGATGGGACGTTTTTATTGCCGTTCAAATTTACTGCCAAATTTAAGTTTTCAAACGTGCTGGTGACGCGGACTGATCAATCGAAAACGAAAGTAAAAATTCAGGATGGCTACGAGTGAAAACACTGTCCTCATCAGTTTTAATGTACAGTTACGTTCCAAACAAACAGTTTCGTGGACTATCCTGCCTGTTGACAGAGTAAACACTATTGTGTTGTTTGCTTGCCAAAATAGTAGAATTGAACTGGTTTGCGTTATGTTTTTAAACCGCTGAAAATAAAAACAAAATATAAAAACCCTTCCCATGTTGGATTGGAAATAAAAACAAAAAATAAAAACCATACCTACCTTGCCCTTTTTTTTAAATCCATTGTCTGAGAACCAGAGCATTTTTTTTAGATGGCCTTATAATGTGAATTTTTTTTTAAACAGAAATAAAACAATGTACAATCACCAGATTAAATATAAACACACTATTTAAAATCACAGGTAACAAAGTATGAGTTCTACAAAACAAATTTTATAACAGGGTTGGTAAAAATAAACTTCCGTCACATAGCAAAAGAAATATTGTATCATACAATACAATCCATCATAATAAATGATAAGTAATGTAGCTTCTTAGAAGATTTGTTGAAACAATAATTATTGGACAAAGGGAAATAATCCATTTTTTTTTTTGTAATGGGTGACAACTTAACTCTGGTTATTAAAGGCAAACTATCTAGATTTTTGTACATAGACCATTCCTTCATTATTACATTGTTTACAACAGAAAGCACACATGAGGAAATATAACTGTAATCATACCCCTAGAGTTGCATATGTGTTAAAAAAAATCAATAAAATATTAATAACAAAAACTGCATCAGTGTGGTTTATGAGAAAAATATAATCATTTTTATTTGTTATCCATTCTTGAATAAACTTCTATGACAATATATGGCAAGTGTGTATTAAATAAACATCAGATCTGATATTAATTGTTGCATTCTACAAATTGTACAACTACAAAGTGACAAAAATATCACTCTGACTCATTAAGATTTCAAGATAACAAGCTTCTACTGTATTTCTAAATACTGGGGAAAAATCAAAAATGGAAAAAAATGAGAGGCACAATAAAAGATTGCTGCATGTGTTTGACAATGGTGGCCATATTGGATTAAAATATGGAACAAATGAAATGACACAGTTCATGAGTTCAGTTAGGTCTTTCTTCTTTTAAGTTCACTTTTAAAATTAATTGCTATCTACGATTTTCGATAGACAGAGCACAAACATAAAAGAGAAACTAGAAATCAAGTATATTTCTGCCATGTATTGTTCCAAGCTGTCTGGTGTTTTTTTGGAGAAGAATATGTAACGCTAGTGAGAACACCAAAGATGACATATAGAAAGTAATCTGACATTCATCAGACCCGCAGTCAGGATTTTTTAAAGGGGATTCGATAGTAGACTCTGGTAGAGTCTGCCACCTCAAGATGCGAGATAGTTTTGCGGCTATGGGATAAAATCTGGACTTAAATACTAAGAAATATTAATTAAGTAGTCATAGTTCACAATTGTTATCTTGATTGGTCCCTCTTGTTTTCAATGGAGTGGGGGGAGGGGGGGTGTAGGGTGTAGTGTTGCTTTCGGGTATAATTATTCTGATAGAGTTCCAATGTACCAACTCAATATAAGGTGATATTTCCATGCTTGTTGCATTGAATAAATAAACAGAGCAATGAAATGACCACATTTTTTTTAAGGAACGATAACCTAGTCGACAACACACAATATGGCAACTGATAGGCATGTATTAAGATGTTGATCCTTTCTTTGGTCGTAGATGGAGAACAGCATTAGGTGTTAGTCCGCTAGCCTCTAATGTCTTTGAGTTGTCATCATGTGTTTCGTTAGGGTATGCTGAAACTATATTGTACCCTGACTCTACTTTAGATCTGCAAAAAAAAAATAAGAATAATATATAATGTAAAATATCGCATTTTCTAAATAAAAATGAAACTTTTATCCATGAATTTCCTAATTGTATTGTTGCATGGTTAACAAGTGTAAGCCTTTGTCATTGTTTTATTGCTGCATGATTAACAAGTGTAAGCCTTTGTCATTGTTTTATTGCTGCATGATTAACAAGTGTAAGCCTTTGTCACTGTTTTATTGCTGCATGGTTAACAAGTGTAAGCCTTTGTCACTGTTTTATTGCTGCATGGTTAACAAGTGTAAGCCTTTGTCATTGTTTTATTGCTGCATGGTTAACAAGTGTAAGCCTTTGTCATTGTTTTATTGCTGCATGATTAACAAGTGTAAGCCTTTGTCACTGTTTTATTGCTGCATGGTTAACAAGTGTAAGCCTTTGTCACTGTTTTATTGCTGCATGGTTAACAAGTGTAAGCCTTTGTCATTGTTTTATTGCTGCATGGTTAACAAGTGTAAGCCTTTGTCATTGTTTTATTGCTGCATGATTAACAAGTGTAAGCCTTTGTCATTGTTTTATTGCTGCATGGTTAACAAGTGTAAGCCTTTGTCACTGTTTTATTGCTGCATGGTTAACAAGTGTAAGCCTTTGTCATTGTTTTATTGCTGCATGGTTAACAAGTGTAAGCCTTTGTCATTGTTTTATTGCTGCATGGTTAACAAGTGTAAGCCTTTGTCATTGTTTTATTGCTGCATGGTTAACAAGTGTAAGCCTTTGTCATTGTTTTATTGCTGCATGGTTAACAAGTGTAAGCCTTTGTCATTGTTTTATTGCTGCATGGTTAACAAGTGTAAGCCTTTGTCATTGTTTTATTGCTGCATGGTTAACAAGTGTAAGCCTTTGTCATTGTTTTATTGCTGCATGGTTAACAAGTGTAAGCCTTTGTCATTGTTTTATTGCTGCATGGTTAACAAGTGTAAGCCTTTGTCACTGTTTTATTGCTGCATGGTTAACAAGTGTAAGCCTTTGTCACTGTTTGATTGCTGCATGGTTAACAAGTGTAAGCCTTTGTCACTGTTTTATTGCTGCATGGTTAACAAGTGTAAGCCTTTGTCATTGTATTTGGTTACACATTCAAATTTTTAAGTTTTATAACATGTATGTACTTAAAATGTGATGTAAAAAATATTATATTCTTGAAAAACAGTGTATCATTTTTTCTCCATTTTTTTGGCTTGGGGGTGGGGGAATGGGTGGTGGTTAGGCTCTATCGGCTGTGATTATATAGTAGGTAGATTTACATCTACCTATACAATTGTATCACCACTAATGTTTGTGAACTTTATTCTCATGCATGTGGAAGTATGGGATACATTTTGTAATTAACTTCAGAACTTTAGTGGTTTTCAATGACTGCTGAAGACAACTATCTTTTATGTATGGGACACTTTACCCCAAAAGACAAATATTCTTTGAGCATGGGACAATCTTTAAAGACAAATATTCTTGAGCATGGGACAATCTTTAAAGACAAATATTCTTTGAGCATGGGACAATCTTTAAAGACAAATATTCTTGAGCATGGGACAATCTTTAAAGACAAATATTCTTTGAGCATGGGACAATCTTTAAAGACAAATATTCTTTGAGCATGGGACAATCTTTAATGACAAATATTCTTTGAGCATGGGACAATCTTTAAAGACAAATATTCTTTGAGCATGGGACAATCTTTAAAGACAAATATTCTTTGAGCATGGGACAATCTTTAAAGACAAATATTCTTTGAGCATGGGACAATCTTTAAAGACAAATATTCTTTGAGCATGGGACAATCTTTAAAGACAAATATTCTTTGAGCATGGGACAATCTTTAAAGACAAATTTCCTTTGTTATTACCTTTGACTGATTTTACTATTGGGATTCTATCCACATAAAATGCATATTGCCAATTATTAAGTAGCAAATTTGAAAAAGAAAATAACTTTATCTGATTTATTTTTGTGTGATTGATATTGTTAAATGTCAATTGTCTAGTTTTCTGGGTTGTTTTGCTGAATATCACTATTTCTGCAAAGTTGCATATACTGGGTGGTGATTGTTATATAGGTGCAAAAGGCTAGACATTACATACTTGTACATATGTCTAATCAATTAATATTCAGATTTGATCTTTACCTTTGCATATCTAAATATTTTCTAAGATCCCCTATCGTCTCATTGAACTTCATCTTTAAGATATAAGTCTGGTTCCCTGTTTCTGATTTAATTCTAAGAGTTGTTATATTTCTTGGTGTTGAAGGTCTAACAGACTCTTCCAGCTCTAGCCTAAAATTGTACAAAATAAAAATCTCAGATGATCATGATTATGTATATTTCGTCTCTGTCACTCATCAAGATTAAAGTTAAAACAGTAAAGGTTGGCAATATAGCAAACCATACTTCAAACTTCTAAGCACAAAAATGACGACAGAAACCCATGAAAATCTAGGTCCCGGTTCCAATACATATAGGCTCACACATGTCTTTGACTATTCATGTACAGTTTGTGTTCATTCAAGTCTAATTTATTCATTTTCATATAGGGTCCTATGTCAAACTATGTCCTGTGATGGTGTCCATCTTTGATTTCTGATCAACAACAGGAAAACAAACAAGATGTTGTACGCTACTACGTGCTAAGAATACCCTCACTCGTTCATTTGTTTCAAATTTGTATATATCTCAACACTCATTACCAGAAAATGGATCACAAACTAATCTGAAACATCGAGCTCTGCACAAATCATTATGAATCAGTACAAATCATAACATGAAAAATTCTAAGTCACACGATAAACAGGAAGTAGATGTGCGGTAAACCTGGAAAGGGGAGACACGGTACAAGTCACCATGCAAAAGCCATATATCAAATATAAAATCATTTCTTCCAGTAGAAACTGAGATATCTGTTACAAAAGTTTTCATTACAGCAAACATGAAAAATTCTAAGTCGCGCGGTAAACAGGAAGTAGATGTGCGGTAAACCTGGAAAGGGGAGACACGGTACAAGTCACCATGCTAAAGCCATATATCAAATATAAAATCATTTCTTCCAGTAGAAGCTGAGATATCTGTTACGAAAATTTTCATTATGGCAAACATGAAATATTCTAAGTCACGTGGTAAACAGGAAGTAGATGTGCAGTAAACCTGGAAAGGGGAGACACGGTACAAGTCACCATGCTAAAGCCACATATCAAATATAACATCATTTCTTCCTGTAGAAGCCGAGATATTAAAACTTTAGTGAGACACAATGAATATAACAACAGACAAAACAATCCTTAAAAGAGTAAGAAAACTAGAGTGTTGATGTGTGTCCTATCAAATTCAAATCACAACACATTTTTTTCTGAATAAACCATAATGTTTACGAGTGTAACCAAAACAATCATTTAAAGTTGTAAGATTGCATTCAAGAGACCACTTTCCTTCTTTGACATTAACCCTTTGCTTGAATATACGATTTATTTGATATTTATAAAAAAATAGTTTGAACAATGATGGTCAACAATACGGTTGTTTCGAATCATGTCAATTCCGATCATGTTCCGTCTTTATCGTGTCTTAACGTCTGAAATGTTAGGCAGACTACTTCCGGTGTTTATGCCATTACTGTGACAACGTCAACATATAATAGTCCCAGATGCAGTAGATTATAAGTAATTGTAATGTGGAAACGCCAAGAAATCGGCTGAGTAAATACTGGTGTTCGGTACCACACTGTCTGTCTGATAACAGAAATATATCAAGACAGGTCGTTTTCCTTTCACGATGCTGACAGCAGTAAATAAAGGAAGAAAACAAATTTAATTTTAAAGAAGTAATTGTCTGTACATTGAAGTCTTTGATACATATAAAATAATTTAATTGATATTTGTCTTTTACAGAAAATGCTAGGAATTCTTTAGGTTCAGGAACGTTAAAACGGCGCATATCAATTGGACTTTTCATTGTGTACATTGACACCGGAACTCCAGTGCCTAGCATTCCATCAAAATCATGTGGTCTAGCAGACGAAAATAACAAACCTTTTGACGGAATGGAAATGATTCGAAACAAGCGTATTCCACCATTATCAACAAAACGAACAACTATGTCTCACCTTAAATCATAGAAGACAAAGAAGACAACATATGCTGAAGGAAATATCAGGTCATGGCTTGAAACAGGCACAAAACTTGTTTGGCTATGTAAGTTCAACAGATTATTAAATTAAAAATGACAAACCTATTCTTTAATTCATTGACTGTATCTGTTTCAATTACTGTCACAGCTTGCTTTTCTTTTTTTTCTCCCTAAAATAAAACAAAACCTCATCATTAGACACAGAAATTAAAATGCCAAAGAAAAAGGTCAAATATCTATTTCACAAGGAAACTTTAAGTCGAGTACTTTTCCATTACTGATTCTTAAGAATACTGTTTTTATTGTTTGCCATGTACACCTTTGAACCCTATAGACCATGGGGGTCTTGATTTGTTCAAGCTTCAATATGTTTTTCAAAATTGTGATTCCTGCTATTTATACTTGCATTTCCATTACTTTGCTCTTAAGATACACTTCAGGCTATGCTTAACCTTGTATCCCCATGACTCAGGCCCTTTACACCCATTGAACTTAGTTTATACAAATCTAAATCAACATATTGCAACATTTCTATAGATTGAGAAGAAAGTTTTTAAAGAGAATTTACTTAATTTCCACCTTTAGGTCTCCTAATAGCCTTTCCCAATGGAGAAGCAAAATATGAATGTCATCTTCTCCTGTCAAATTAGATTCCATTTCGTTGAAGGATGAATGGACAGTAATATTCTCATGTTGTAAGTGTGTTCAACCGGTTGATTAAACTTTCTTAATATTTCCGATAATCACAGTGGTTAAATTTTTGCATGAGAATTCATGCCAATTTCTTTTTGAAGATCATTAGCAATGAAAATTAACAACTTAAAAAAATACTTTTATGCTTTGCATAGGAGAAACAGATTATCCTTCAGTTACCAGTGGATAATGATATTTCTTCACTCTTGATAGTTATTCTTGAGTTTTAAGATTTGAAAATTGAACTGTCATGAGTGGAGAAATATTGAAATCCATCGGTAGTAGAAGGAACAAGATGTTGCACGCTACGTCGTGCTAAGAATACCCCCACTCGTTCATTTGTAAGTCGCTCAGTAAACAGGAAGTAGATGTGCTGTAAACCTGGAAAGGGGAGACACGGTACAAGTCACCATGCCAAAGCCATATATCAAATATAAAATTATTTCTTCCAGTAGAGGCAGAGATATCTGTTACGAAAGTGTGAACGGACAGACAAACGGATGGACAAACGGATGGACAAATGGACGGACAAGGTGATTGCAATATAGCCCCCAATCATAGAGTGGGGGTATAAAATCCATATTTCATGATTACTTACAGTGATATGTTCATTAAGAGAATTTCTGATATCTACAATTTTTCCTCCTTTAATTACAGATTTGGGTAACTTATTTAGGAACTGTTCTGTTGATATTGTTCTTCCTAAAATAAGTAAATGAAAAAATTGTTGTTATTGAATGTCAAAATAATAATTTTTACATATTATTAACAACAAATTTCATTGATGTTAATAAACAAAATCCAGCAGAAGCTAGAGAAAAGGAACAGTGAACTGTAAAAACATGGAACATGTCTAATTGGAATTTTCTGAAAAATAAAAATAAAACAGCATACAAATCTGACTTCATGTACAAAAACTTATCATTTCAGACATTGATCCCTTAAAAAAATTGGCTCCCTTTGACCTTTATTATCTTGACAGAACAGAATCAGCCATCATAGAAAGATATGTGTTCAGGCAAAACAAAATTATAATCTGAAAAACCATCAATGTTCCTATTCTGAATGGGTTTGGATTAGAGTTATTGTGTTTAACACCACTTTCAACAATATTTCAGTTATATCATGGCCATCAGTTTTACTGGTGGAAGAAATCACAGAGTACCTGGAGAAAATAACCGAACTGCCACAAGTCACTGACAAACTTTATCACATAATGGTGTATTGAGTACACCTCGCCATGAGAGGGATACGAACTCACAACTTTAGTGACGATAGGTACACTGATTGCATAGTTAGTTGTAAATCCAACTACCATACGATCACAGCTATGACAGCCTCATTTTTAATGGGCATAGCTCTGGAGATGTACTGACCACCATAGTGAAAAGCGAACTTCACCTGTATTTTATGGTAAATAATATCGACACAAAAGTAGATAATGCATTTTGAGGCAAAGTAAATTGATCATCTGGAAACCATTCATTTGGGACAGACAGACAAACTGGCAACTATTTGATCCCCAACTTTTTGGTTAACATAACAAATCAGGAAAAGAACAGAACTATCTGATCCCTAGTTCACAGTTCAGTAAATTAAATATGGCATTATGAAAAGACAAGTGTAAATAGTGATGGCCAACAATTTCACTAATATCAACAAAATGAACCATCAGCCCTTAACTGACTGAACACCAAACAAGACCATGCCATATGACATCTGAAATCCAAGTCCTGGCTTGGGAAAGACATAACAATACAGTTGGGTTAATCAGATTAATTGGAACCTATCCCTCTCCTCTTGATAACTGGATCTCCAACAGTAATACATATATAAACAAACAGGGCTGGCCTTAGGAGATGCTGGGCTCAATGTTGTTCTCTAAAACCTGCAGTGTGTTGTTGTGTTTACTGGAACAAACAAGAGTAGATAACTCCAACATGACCCCCTTAAGTGCAGGGCCCAATTGGCTTAAGGCCGGCCCTGTAAACAAACAATACAAAAACATCTGTTTTAACTGTTTTAAAAGATAAAAACACATTTGTTTTTATCTGTTTAAGATCAGTCTATTTTTAGTATTACCTGGATGTTTATTTGTAACTGTCACACTGATGGGATTTTCAGGCGAGTCTGATTTCTGAGTAGTTTTATTTAGCGATGAAGGTACCAGTCTAGATGGCTTAGTACCACCACCCAGTGTTTGACCTACACCTTTAAATGCTTTTAATGGTTTTTTCACCTTAAAATGTGTATGTCGAAAATCTTTAACCTACAAATAGAAAAGTAGTCTAAAATTTATTTCATCCAATACATTTTGTATACTTTAAGTCTAGCTGACTTATCATGAGACATTTTTTTCAATGCACTAACAATAGCAATAACAACAGACAATACACAGAAAGCAAAAGTCAGTCCATAATCTTAGAGTAATTGTGTTTTGTAGATCATTGTTACACCTTTTGTCCTTTTACTTTTGGCCCGAGTTGTCTGTCCTTCTTCAATTTACAGATTCTGATTACACCTTTGGTATCTTAGATTTACAGATTCTGATTACACCTTTGGTATCTTAGATTTACAGATTCTGATTACACCTTTGGTATCTTAGATTTACAGATTCTGATTACACCTTTGGTATCTTAGATTTACAAATTCTGATTACACCTTTGGTATCTAGGATTTACAAATTCTGATTACACCTTTGGTATCTTAGATTTACAGATTCTGATTACACCTTTGGTATCTTAGATTTACAGATTCTGATTACACCTTTGGTATCTATGATTTACAGATTCTGATTACACCTTTGGTATCTTAGATTTACAAATTCTGATTACACCTTTGGTATCTTAGATTTACAGATTCTGATTACACCTTTGGTATCTATGATTTACAGATTCTGATTACACCTTTGGTATCTTAGATTTACAGATTCTGATTACACCTTTGGTATCTTCAAACTCTTCTTGAACCTCACAATGTCATTTTCTTTCATTCAATCATATAAGTTGTAGCAGCTTAATTTATCCTGCATAAATTAAATATTTGGCCATTCTGAAGTATAATTATTTGTTCCTTTGACTTCGGTGTTATGATGTTCCACTGTTTTTGAAAATGTTTCCAACCAACTTTGATTCTATGTAATTAGTGAATTCAAGAAATTCATATCACACTTTCAGCACTTTCATGGTTTATAAGATACATATTTATTATTGAAATTACAGTTCCTAAATAATGTGATTATTATTAAAACTAGGGTTCATATTGGGATAATTCCTCTGGAATAGGTGATCTTAGACATTTGTAATGATATATTATTTGCTTAAAAATAATTGCATGCATCTTCATTTGTATTTAAATGAATATACAGTATGTCAAACATAAATTGTGATTATAGTAAAACTGAGGAAACATTTCAAATGCAATACCTGATATATCAGCAAATTTGATTGGATGACTTCCTGTGTAAACTACATGTTTTACTTGTCAAAATCACAGACATTCAAAGTCTTTTACTATTGCAATTAAATTGAATTCTCTATTATTTTTTTTTAGCATAGGAACATCTTTTCTTTATTTGAGTTTTGCAGATGTTGTTTCAAATTCTATTGTCAGTAGTGTCATAAATATTTGTTTTATAAAGACTTATTATTATCATTATTTAAAAAAAAAATCTTATTGTTTTAATTGTTGTTGCCATTATTTGATACTCAATTTACTAAAAACAAAAAAACAAAATCAAAAGTTGAAATCTCAAATATTAGCATAAATATTTTTATTTCCTTGATTTACTCAAAAACCTTACATTAACATATGTTTATATTGAACTATGCTGACATAGGAGTAAGAAAATAGAAGAAAGTGTCCATAGGAAACGGATGTCCCTGCTTCCAGCTGAAGTAAACAGGGGCATGAACTCCAGAACGGAAAAAGTTGTAAAGTCCGAAATCAATACTGACCTTCCTTTAATGGTCCCTGACCTTGTGAAATCAATACTGACCTTCCTTTAATGACCCCTGATCTTGTGTATCAATTTCAAATGATTTGTATATAGGGAACTTAAAATATTGAGCAAAATGTGAAACAGACAGAGGTATGTACGGACATGGGTAAACCTTAATGCCCCTGATGACAAGCAGCACGGGAATAAAAAGGATTTATAATAAATATACTCACAACAAAAGGAATGCCATCAGGGTATCTTGCCTGTAATTCAGATGGAAAATAACCATCCAATATGTCTTTTATCAAATGCTGAGTTTGAGGATCAGTAAAAGGTCTAAATGGACCACTATACATCATTATACCATTTGCATATAATGCTAAATCAACTGGGTCAGGCAACTATAAATAGTAATATAAAAATAAATTAGGTACAATGTTGTTTACATATCTATTTTCAATATTACTCATAACTATGGCACTTTGTAATCAAATTCTGTTATTGTTTTATGATTGTATGTTGCTTAACTGTGGGGATTTTTTGTGCATTTTTGTTGATCATGATAAAAATGAAACCTTTAACATTTTCTATGATCTAATTAAAAGTATTGTTACATGGTTATTAGATTTAAAAAAAAATTATTATGCCATCTCCTAACATCTACCAGTAATAACATTCAGTATCAAAAACTGTTCTTTAACATTCTGAATCTCTTTACTCTTTTCAAATACAAATATAATGTTAATTGTCTTCAGATTTTAAAAGCTTGATGCTGATTTGTCTCTTGAACTGTTATCTGATGTAATTGGAATGTCGCTCCATGTCTGTAATTCACCAGATGGTAGAAAGCTTGTGAAAAAATAAAGTTGTACAAGTTGTAAAATATTCACAATAAATAGGTTTTCAAAAAATTATATCTGAAATATGAGCTTAACCCATTTCTGCAATTTCACTATCAAGTATAAATTTAGGATATTCTTTTGATAAAGTGATTTGTTTTTCAACTCGTATTTCTAATATCATATTTTTTAAGCTTTAGATTGATGGGGAAGATTTGGTATTTTGGCTCAACATATGGTATCCGTGAGCGGTCACATTGAATTCAGACAGCCAATGATCACCCCTAATATAAATTCAAGCCATGTTTTTCACGAGTAAATGTGGTCAAGTATAACTATGATAATGTTTGGTACTTTTAGACCAAGATCAACAATCTAGGTCCTAGATATGTTTATTCAGAAGCTACATCTACTTTAGACCATTGAAGGTAAATGAATGGTGGACAGTAACTAATAAACTAAAGTGTTCTCATTATATAGCTTGTGCATAAATTTGGGATTGAGTCTGTTGAGAAACTATTTTCTAGTGTACTAATAAAAACACTTGTTAACATCTTCAAAGAAAGGAACTCAACAAAATTATGGTTTTTGAACTCAATTGAGATATTGTCCTTAATGGTGCTTCTGTATAAATTTGGTTTGAATCTGTTGGAAAACTACTTTGCCAGTGTGCTAGGAACATTTTCAAACTTTCTTTCATGTTCAAAGGACATAACTCTTAAAATTTTGCATGACAAATAATGGTTTTCGAACTTGACTGAGATATTGTTCATATATAGCTTGTGTATAACTTTGGTTTGAATCTATTGGGGGAATACAGATGCTGGAGTACTAACAAGATTTTATGTGACATACACCTTACCACACATCCAGAATTCACCAAACCATAAGCCGAGTGCAACTTTATAGCAACTCATCTAAAACTGTCGAGTGATGGTGTAAAAAGTATGCAACAATTCTGAGGTAGACATCATCAGATGAAAATTCACCTATGCAAAGCTTGAAAATAAAAACTTTTGAGATTTTATGAATATATATCTATAACAAATCATTAATGGCAGTTGTGAAATCTTCAACTTGAATGTTCTTACTTTAAGTCTAGCACCATCAGTTGTACGCTGTATTCTGGAGATACCGTCACCTGCCAGTACATTCAGATCTTTGATATTTTCCATCATTTTATCATAGTCTATTTTAGGAAGCTCCTCGTCACCAGCCAAGGAAGATTCTGTAGAGAAATAAATTTTTCATTAAAGTTATTTTTGACACAAAATCAAACGTCCCCAACTTCCCACATTCTTTCATCATTTGAGAAAGATACTTTGTAATTCCATAATAATATGTGATTTTACATGTAGTAATAAAAAACAATAAGTCTCCCAAACGTTAATGCAGAAAATTCTCATTTAAAATGTTAAAGGAGCTGCAAATACAAATATTTTGATGAAATAGTTCAAAGTGAAAAAGGGAAATAACTCCTTCAAAAATAGTCTGATCAAACTGCCGAAATAATATGCAACTCTTCATATGGTAATAAGCAGGCAGGCAAAGTTTGGAGAAAATGCCATTTAAACTGTAGGAGGAGGTCCATGTACAATCTTTCTGATGAAATATTTTAAGTAAAAAAAGGACAACAACTGCTTAAAAAAATAGTGTGATCAAACAGACATGCAAAGTTTTGATATTGAACTTAAAGCTGATAGTAAAAAAAGTATTCAAACCTGGTCTCCATAAATCTTCAGCACTATCAGAGTCAGAAATATCTTCATCATTGTATACATCGGACTTAGGATCACTCTTTTCACCAATCCAAACCATGCCATAATCTGCTAAAAATGTCTGAAAAATAGAAACATAATAATTATTAGTGGTAATTTTCTCCCAATCCAAACCATCCTTGTATCTGCCAAAAACTGTCAAACAATAACATCATAATAAGGAGTAAGCATCCCATTCTCCCAAACAATATCATTATCTGATAAAAATGTATGAACGTAACTTAGAAACGAGGGACTGTTGTGGCCGTAATTGTATTGTAGTTGGATTTACAACTACCTGTGCAATCAGTGCCTATCACTACTGATGTTGTGAGTTAGAATCTCGATCAGAGCGAGGTGTACAAAATTTTGTGATAAAGTTTGTCAGTCACTTGGGACAGGTCGGTAGTTTTCTCTGGGTACTCCGGTTTCCTCCACCAATAAAACTGACCACCACGATATAACTGAAATATTGTTGAAAGTGGTGTTAAACACCATAAACCCAAATCCCAAATATTATAACGTTAATTAAGGGCCATAACTCTTGCAAAAATAAATACATCTGAGATCATTATATACGCACATCTCAATGGGTGTCGAAGTGACTAAAAAATAAAAAAAGAATAAAGAGGTCCTTAAGGTGTCAAACCAATAATTCACCAATCAGAGCTTAGAACAAAAGTAGTCCCTTTTAAAGAAAATAATTCCTTTCGCTTTGTTATATTGACAAATACTGAATGGAATGGAATAATTAACATTGATAATTGAAGTTAAATATATAAGGATTATTTTGAGCCCAAATTTGATGCATTTAGTTGTATTTTAATATGGATATGGAGGATTTGATGCATGACCTATAAATATTGAATTTCCCAGGAATAACCGAGCTATTTTTAGAGTAGGTGTTTTCCATAGCCTGGCATTTCACTGCAAGATTTTAAACGTTACATCCCCTAATATTTTCACAGAACGTAGAGGAATCATGTACGTTTCAGAAAATTTATGGTTTTAGAAAGGTTAAACCTAAAATAAAATAGCCAGGCAGTCTCGAAAAAACAAAAATTTAGTAGAAAATGTTA
This sequence comes from Bathymodiolus septemdierum, assembly GCA_963383655.1. Classification (NCBI taxonomy): domain Eukaryota; kingdom Metazoa; phylum Mollusca; class Bivalvia; order Mytilida; family Modiolidae; genus Bathymodiolus; species Bathymodiolus septemdierum. The sequence goes on along the minus strand of OY726517.1, from coordinate 112,107,098 downwards.
AAGAAATTAATTATAGGTTTCACACCTTAAGAGCTATGGTTCTGCGGCAACTTTGGAGCATTAAAAACATCACTTGATTTACATTTATATTCAGAGCAGAGATGGACCTATACTATACCACATCTGTTAGTTTTCAAACTCCATAACTAGGTTAACCTATAAAACTGACCGCCAAGATATATAACTAAAATATTGTTGAAAGTGGCATTGAATATCATAGTCCTAACCCTCCTCCACAACCAATACAAATCCTACATATAAAAATGTAGACCCCTTTGAACAACCTTAAAATTATGATCAATTCAGTTCCCCTATAAAATTCCTCACTTTCGACCTGTATCTATTTTTATACCTCCATTTCATGTACATGTTGTTGTAACAGTAAACATTTCTTCTCCAGCTCCTGTGTTCTACTGTCACCTTCCTCTGTAAAAAAAATTAATAAATGAGACATGTTGGTAAATTTCCCCCCTTTGTCGAAATAGATATGTGTGATAAATAAAAATATATCCCCAAACAATCTATCTATAAAGATATGGATATTGTTATGAGATGTTTGTGTGATAAATAAAAATATATCCCCAAGCAATCTATCTATAAAGATATGGATATTGTTATGAGATCTTGATAAAAAAAATGTAATTGGAAATGTTTATCTGTTTAGTGATATATAATGTGATGCCAATTAATTGCCATTTATGATATTCGAGTACCAATTTGGCACATTTTTCAAGACATACTTAAATCTGCAGATTTATAAAAGCAAACTAGCTTGTTTCTTTGAACACTCCTTGTTGCATTGTATTATGTTGTACATATATGCCCTAATTCACAATAAATATTGGTTGAAAATTCTATTGAAATAAAATGTCTCTTGAAACATTAAATAAAAATAAATGGCTGCACATCCACAAGACTGCATGTTGATACAGCTGCACACCCACAAGACTGCATGTTGATACGGCTGCACACCCACAAGACTGCATGTTGATAGGGAAAATAGCACAAAAAAATGAAACAAAAATTACTTGTAAATGTTAATCCTCCACTAGAAAAAAATTTGCCCACTGCCATTCTACATCAAACAAAGAGATATGAAGTTATAAGTCATAGTGAAACATTAAAAATCCTTTATTTACCATTTGATCTTGCAGACTGAACAATTTGTAACTTCTCTTCCAGAATCTGTATTCTTTTATCCTACAAAAATAATGTCATTTTTATCATATATTACAAAGGATTACCTTTAACACTGTAATATGATGTTTATAATAAAAAATGATCAGTTTGAACAATCATTGTCATAAAGCTTATGTAAACTATTATTATGGCAGGTCAACTTTGGTCCTATACCACAGGTGACATCTTAAAAGAGATTCTATTCATAAGAAATTTTCTATGACAGGACATGTACAAGAAAAGGTGATCTTTAAATACAAATGACTGCTTAATAGACATGACCACATGGACAGGTTTGACTGCACATGTGTACAGCATACTACTTTTTAAAGTACTACATGGTTCACTTGTCATACAGCTAGAAATTAAAAATATCTTTATACATATGGTGCCTGACCAATGGTGTATAGTAAACTCAAATTTTGATGTACTAAAATTATTATAATTATCCCATTATAAAAAGTGTCAGAAAAGGTGTTCATATACTTTTAAGAAAGTATGAAAAGTTTCAATGTTTTCTCATTCACAATGAGAAGGAATTGTGCAATCAACATTTTGATGAAATATTCTAAGTCAAAAAGGGCAATAACTCCTATAAATGAATGAGTCAGTGATTGTTGCTTAACATCAAATGTGCAATTTTTCAGCTATATCATTGTGAGATCCAGTTACATTGAATGAGATCAGAATGATGTCTGCTTTGTACTTCACCAACATGCTTAGTTGGTTTTTTATAGTGCTATCTCATTGAAACAACAATCCACAGATACCTTATCATGATTTGGATCCAACCAGTCTTTGTTCTTTCTCCTTAATACTGCATTCCTAGCGGAAAAGCAACAAATACAAATTTTATAGTCTTTAGTTGACCAGACTGGGGCTCAAACTCATGATCTACCACTAACCATTACACCACTGATGAAGCTAAAAAAAGGTCAGATCTACCACTAACCATTACACCACTGATAAAGCTAAAAAAAAAGGTCAGATCTACCACCAACCATTACACCGCAGATGAAGTTAAAAAAAGATCAGATCTACCGCTAACCATTACACCACTGATGAAGCTAAAAAAAGATCAGATCTACCACTAACCATTACACCGCAGATGAAGTTAAAAAAAAGGTCAGATCTACCACTAACCATTACACCACTGATGAAGCTAAAAAAAGGTCAGATCTACCACTAACCATTACACCACTGATGAAGCTAAAAAAAGGTCAGATCTACCACTAACCATTACACCACTGATGAAGTTAAAAAAAGGTCAGATCTACCATTAACTATTACACCACTGATGAAGCTAAAAAAAGATCAGATGTACCACTAACCATTACACCACTGATGAAGCTAAAAAAAGGTCAGATCTACCACTAACCATTACACCACTGATAAAGCTAAAAAAAGGTCAGATCTACCACTAACCATTACACCACAGATGAAGTTAAAAAAAGATCAGATCTACCACTAACCATTACACCACTGATGAAGCTAAAAAAAGATCAGATCTACCACTAACCATTACACCGCAGATGAAGCTAAAAAAAAGGTCACATCTACCGCTAACCATTACACCGCAGATGAAGTGAAAAAAATGTCAGGTCTACCACTAACTATTACACCACTGATGAAGTTTAAAAAAAGATCAGATCTACCGCTAACCATTACACCGCAGATGAAGTGAAAAAAAGGTCAAATCTACCGCTAACTATTACACCACTGATGAAGTTAAAAAAAGATCAGATCTACCACTAACCATTACACTACGGATGAAGTTAAAAGAAGGGCAGATCTACCACTAACCATTACACCGCAGATGAAGTGAAAAAAATGTCAGATCTACCGCTAACCATTACACCGCAGATGAAGCTAAAAAAGGTCAGATCTACCGCTAACCATTACACCACTGATGAAGCTAAAAAAAAGGTCAGATCTACCACTAACCATTACACCGCAGATGAAGTGATAAAAAAAAGGTCAGATCTACCACTAACCATTACACCACTGATGAAGCTAAAAAAAGGTCAGATCTACCGCTAGCCATTACACCACTGATGAAGTTAAAAAAAGGTTAGATCTACCGCTAACCATTACACCACTGATGAAGCTAAAAAAAGGTTAGATCTACCGCTAGCCATTACACCACTGATGAAGTTAAAAAAAGGTTAGATCTACCGCTAACCATTACACCACTGATGAAGCTAAAAAAAGGTTAGATCTACCGCTAGCCATTACACCACTGATGAAGCTAAAAAAAGGTCAGATCTACCACTAATCATTACACCACTGATGAAGCTAAAAAAAGGTCAGATCTACCACTAACCATTACACCACTGATGAAGTGATAAAAAAAAAGGTCAGATCTACCGCTAACCATTACACCACTGATGAAGTTAAAAAAAGGTTAGATCTACCGCTAGCCATTACACCACTGATGAAGCTAAAAAAAGGTCAGATCTACCGCTAACCATTACACCACTGATGAAGCTAAAAAAAGGTCAGATCTACCGCTAGCCATTACACCACTGATGAAGCTAAAAAAAGGTCAGATCTACCACTAACCATTACACCGCAGATGAAGTGATAAAAAAAAGGTCAGATCTACCGCTAACCATTACACCACTGATGAAGTTAAAAAAAGGTTAGATCTACCGCTAGCCATTACACCACTGATGAAGTTAAAAAAAGGTCAGATCTACCACTAATCATTACACCACTGATGAAGCTAAAAAAAGGTCAGATCTACCGCTAGCCATTACACCACTGATGAAGCTAAAAAAAGGTCAGATCTACCACTAATCATTACACCACTGATGAAGCTAAAAAAAGGTCAGATCTACCGCTAGCCATTACACCACTGATGAAGTTAAAAAAAGGTTAGATCTACCGCTAACCATTACACTGCAGATGAAGTGAAAACAATGTCAGATCTACCGCTAACCATTACACCGCAGATGAAGCTAAAAAAGGTCAGATCTACCGCTAACCATTACACCACTGATGAAGCTAAAAAAAGGTCAGATCTACCGCTAACCATTACACCACTGATGAAGTTAAAAAAAGGTCAGATCTACCACTAACCATTACATCACTGATGAAGCTAAAAAAAAAGGTCAGATCTACCACTAACCATTACACCACAGATGAAGTTAAAAAAAAAGGTCAGATCTCCCACTAACCATTACACCACTGATGAAGCTAAAAAAAGGTCAGATCTACCACTAACCATTATACCACAGATGAAGCTAAAAGAGGGTCAAATCTACCGCTAACCATTACACCACTGTTGAAGTTAAAAAAAAGGTCAGATCTACCACTAACCATTATACCACTGATGAAGCTAAAAAAAAGGTCAGATCTACCAATAACTATTATACCACTGATGAAGCTAAAAAAAAGGTCAGATCTACCGCTAACCATTACACCGCAGATGAAGTGAAAAAAAAGGTCAGATCTACCACTAACCATTACACCACTGATGAAGCTAAAAAAAAAGGTCAGATCTACCATTAACCATTACACCACTGATGAAGCTAAAAAAAAGGTCATATCTACCGCTAACCATTATACCACTGATGAAACTAAAAGAAGGTCAGATCTACCACTAACCATTACACCACTGATGAAACTAAAAAAGAAGGTCAGATCTACCACTAACCATTACACCACTGATGAAACTAAAAAAAAAGGTCAGACCTACCATTAACCATTACACCACTGATGAAGTTAAAAGTAGGTCAGATATACCACTAACCATTACACCACTGATGAAACTAAAAAAAAGGTCAGATCTACCACTAACCATTACACCACTGATGAAACTAAAAAAAAAGTCAGATCTACCATTAACCATTACACCGCAGATGAAGTTAAAAGAAGGTCAGATCTACCACTAACCATTACACCACTGATGAAACTAAAAGAAGGTCAGATCTACCGCTAACCATTACACCACTGATGAAACTAAAAGAAGGTCAGATCTATCACTAACCATTATACCACTGATGAAGCTAAAAAGAAGGTCAGATCTACCACTAACCATTACACCACTGATGAAGTTAAAAAAAAAGGTCAGATCTACCATTAACCATTACACCACTGATGAAGCTAAAAAGAAGGTCAGATCTACCACTAACCATTACACCACTGATGAAGTTAAAAAAAAAGGTCAGATCTACCATTAACCATTACACCACTGATGAAGCTAAAAAAAAGGTCATATCTACCGCTAACCATTATACCACTGATGAAACTAAAAGAAGGTCAGATCTACCACTAACCATTACACCACTGATGAAACTAAAAAAGAAGGTCAGATCTACCACTAACCATTACACCACTGATGAAACTAAAAAAAAAGGTCAGATCTACCACTAACCATTACACCGCAGATGAAGTTAAAAGAAGGTCAGATCTACCACTAACCATTACACCACTGACGAAACTAAAAGAAGGTCAGATCTACCGCTAACCATTACACCATTGATGAAACTAAAAGAAGGTCAGATCTACCACTAACCATTACACCACTGATGAAACTAAAAAAGAAGGTCAGATCTACCACTAACCATTACACCACTGATGAAGTTAAAAAAAAAGGTCAGATCTACCATTAACCATTACACCACTGATGAAACTAAAAGGTCAGATCTACCGCTAACCATTACACCACTGATGAAACTAAAAGAAGGTCAGATCTACCACTAACCATTACACCACTGATGAAACTAAAAAAGAAGGTCAGATCTACCACTAACCATTACACCACTGATGAAGTTAAAAAAAAAGGTCAGATCTACCATTAACCATTACACCACTGATGAAACTAAAAAAAAGGTCAGATCTACCACTAGCCATTACACCACAGATGAAGCTAAAAAAAGGTCAGATCTACCACTAACCATTACACCACTGATGAAGCTAAAAAAAGGTCAGATCTACCACTAACCATTACACCACAGATGAAGCTAAAAAAAGGTCAGATCTACCACTAACCATTACACCACTGAAGAAGTTAAAAAAGGGTCAGATCCAACTGCCATGTCAGCATGTGAATCTTCATATGGTATTAAGCACCCATTCAAAGTTTTCCCCGGAAATTCCCATTTAATCTGTAGGAGAGCTGTGCATACAAACAATTGTGATGGTGGACAAAAGGGATGGACAGGACTAAAACAATATGTCTCCCCCAGACCGGGGGTCTAATGATGAACTGATTAACTATGTGCATACTTTCTCTGTAATTTCTTTATTCTGACATGTAACTCTTTGTTCTAATAAGGAAATTCTGTTCATCATGGCTGACATCAAATCATGATCATTTGGTGCTAAAATAAAAGATATATATATATATATTGGTATGTAAAGTAACATGGGTGATATTTTCAATACCACAATTAGTCCAATATAATTCCATCATTATCTTTACAAAATACTGAGAACTCTCAAGTAATTGAAGATTGTACAAGTCATTTAGTGATAGATTGAAAGAGCCTTGCTATAAGATTTCTGGAAAATTAGGGAAAAAGGTACCTGTAAATACATGACAGTTGTTTGGTAGGGATTGTTGGAATTAGCAGAAGGAAATTTTAAAAGGGTGCAGCTCCATTATTAGAATCATTACCACTGGTTTGGCATCAATACATTACATTTGTCAATTTCATAAGTCATTCAATCAACGAAATAAAAACCATTACTAAATAATTTAATTTGATTTGAATACTGCAATCTGATTGGTTAATTCGCCTGGAGAAAATTTTGGTTATACTTGATAACTTGGGTTGGTGGTATTGTGACATCACCAACGTGTTCATCCGCCAACAATAAATTCAAATAGTCACATGAAATAATTGTAATTAAAATCGAGGAATCATTAAATTTTGTTGTAAAACTTAAATTATAAGGAATTTTTTTAAATAAATGTTGAACAGGTTATACTTGCATTTTTGTATAACATGGTTTGGGTCAGTTTACGCTTTTCATAAACCGCTTTGCGGTTTATTAAGAGTAAACTGACCCAAACCAGGTCATATCGTATAACGGTTATATCGTTTTCAAATATTCCTTAATAAAGGTTGATTCTCAAAACAATGTGAAAGAACTTGGGTGTCTTACAAAATAACAACTACTAAATTATTTTTTTTTTTTTTTTAAATCAATCATAGAGTTTATATCTATAAATTATTAAGTCAAGTTCTTTCAAAGTAAACAATATATAGAAATCTCAATTTAACCAGTTTTTCTTGATATATTTGATATAAATTTACTGATCAATTTATATATAATAAAGCAGTCAGAGGGCAGTAAAAGGCAAAAATATTCTCCAATTCTGATCATATTTCCTGACGCGTTAAGAGAGGAGCATATTGAATCAGCCAAATAAAGTATTTTCGCCCATGAGTGGATGTCAGCATTCTTGTTGTTATTGTTATTGAATGTCACTGGTTCTATGCAGGTTAAGTAATGTTACTGTGCTACCTAGGTTTTTGCCTATTACTACACAAATGCTTTAAAGCATTTAAAAAAATGCACTATAAAAATGCACTCATTAATATATCATGAAATTTGCAATAAAACGATTTCAATAAAGTTGTAAAAAAAAGATACTACATTGTATTAAACATTTCACAAAAGATTGTTCTGAAGCTTATCATAGAAATTAGATCTTAAAACTTTTTAAGTTTGAACAAAAATCTAAAATTCATGAACACACCAAAATAAAATTTGTGTTGAATAATAAATATAAATATACATACAATAATAAAAGAGAGACTTACTGGCACCTGTACTGCTCAAATGTTTACAAATTATCTGTTTATTATTCAATGATTATTTATGAACAGTCTGTGTTTAATCAGGGTTGTAGTTTGTGAGAATAGGGTTAGGATTATTGTGTTTAATGCCACTTTCAACAATATTTCAGTTATATCGTGGAAGTCAGTTTTATTGGTGGAGCCTGGAGAAAACCACAGACCTGACACAAGTCACTGACAAACTTTATCACATAATGTTGTATCGAGTACGCTTTGCCTTAACGGGATTCGAACTCACAACGTTAGTGTTGATAGGCACTGATTGCACAGGTAGTTATAAATCCAGCTACCATACGATCATTAGTATGACGGCCCCTAGTTTGTGAGAACAAGATACTTTAACATTTTCCTATTGGGTACTATTAAAACTTTTCCTGAACTGGTGGCCATCTTTGATTTCCAATCAACATTAATTGTGTTTAATGTGTTAAATGTTGAATTCCAATTGGCACCACTCAATAAACATTCTCTATCATATTGGTATTGCAGAAGATATTGAAATATGAAAGGCTTTACAAGGGTGACAACTCTGGATGATGACAGCTGCCAAGTGATGGCAACAGCTCAAATAATTGTTTATGTCAAGTGAGTTATAAAGTAAAAACTGGTTAATAGTGAATAAATATAATATATTTCTGTGTTATTGAATTAAAAAAAATATTAATAAAGAAAGTGAAAAACTGTATTGATACCTAGAATAACTTTGTAAATTGTAATGGAGGACATTTGTAAATCATAGGATGAGAAGGGAAAAGAATCCAGGAGAAAAGGCAAGGATGAGGTAACTGGAAACATTAGAGGATGAGGTTTGAGATAGACCTACATGTAGTATAGGATTTTGACCTAATAGAAGTTTTTAGGCAAGAAACTGTAGCTAGGGTAACAATGTAAACATGAGAATGTTTGGACAGGAAATAGTAAGAATCTATTCCATCCATCTCATACATTGTGTACATGCAAGCATACATTATATATCTTTTCACCTGCTCATGAAAAACATATATGCTAGTCAAATTTCTTTGCACTATTACTGAGGTCTACTTACCTTATAATAACTATTTTTGATTTATACATCTTGGGAATTTTATTAAACAATTTAAAAAATTTCAATTCTCTTTAGCAATAATGTGTAAGTTTTTTTTTATTTTCTTTGTAATTAAAATCCACCTGTGATGTAAATCTATTGTCAAAACTCTCCATTATTTTTAAGGAATGGAGAGTTATTGTTCTCTTTGTACTTTTAAGGTCCCACAAGGGGCAAACAATTTAATACTTTGTACTTTAAATACTATACACAAACTTTATTTTGTTTCAAGATTAATAATTAATCAAATTAATAAAGTACAATGGGTGGATTTTAAGTTGGAGAATGTCCTCGTATCTCTCCATTCCTTAAAAACAATGGGCCTCGGCTCTATTATTTTTAAGGAATGGAGAGTTACTTGAACATTCTCCTATACGTACAGATAATCTGAAAAATTATTTTCATATTTACAAATTTTGGTCTAGGAATAATCCAGATTTTGAAGATGAAATATTGATCTGCTATGACTATACCTTGACAAGATAGAATCATCTCTAAATGTTCTGAATAAGATTAAATAAAGAAAAAATTCAAGAAAAACAGTTGCTAATACAAAAAATAAGGTAGAAAATTCTACATTTTAGGAAACTGTTCAAATTCAACAGCAAAAACATAGCTAAAATCCAACCGTTTTGTTAAATAATAAGAATAATTTACAAGGCACAAAAACAAAAGAAAAGCATAATTTTATACACAAGATAATATATGTTAGAAATGTTATGCTAGCATTTATATATTATGCTAGCAAACCTGACTTACCTGTAAGGAATGTATTGTGATTGTGCATATCATAGGTATTATGATCATAAGAGGCACTAGGAGGTCGTTCTACAATAACCATTACAAAACATATTTTCAAATAATTATTACCATGACAACCACTTCAACAACATCAAACCACCAATCCTCAACATGCCTGTATTAGATAATGACTGTTGGAATGCTATAACTTGCATATTACATTTTGAGGGTGACAAGTTTTTCTTATTATATAAATCTATTGTTTGAATAAAATATGCAACACCAAAGATAACTTTTTTAATAACTGATTATTACTGGATAATTGCACAATTCTGTAATTCATTCTGATGTAACCTGCCATATTTTTTTATTGCTTTCCCAAAAATTTGAAAATTCCATGTTTTGCTAGTGTCAAGATTATTAATTTATAAAATTCATATTTCCTCTTATTCCAATTAGGTTTTCTACACACCAGTATACATTGTACTTTAAAAATTTCAGAAGTCATTTTCAATATACATTTGTACATTTTTTCACATGACCAAAAAACCCCTGAAAACAGTCAGTACTCTACATTTGTTAAATTTATTTATTAAATCTCACATCATGAAATCAATTATCACATTTTAATTCTATTTCATTCCCATGGAAACATATAAATAATTTACTGCCACCAATCAAAAATTAGACGTCCAATCACAAACTTATCCTCACAACAAACCCGCCATAATACGTGATAAAATCATATACCTAATGATGATGTATTAGACATTCTTGGAGTGTTCTGATTGGACAACAATCCACGGGTGGTGTCCAGCTTTGGTAGACCTCCAATGAACGGATCTCTCATCCTCAGACGTGATGTAGCCATACTGGTAGTTATCTCTTCCAACAGTTTACCTTCATCCTCTGTAAAACAAAATTATATTCAGAGTAATATCTTGAAGTCGATTTCCACTATGTCTATGGATTAATCAAGCATTTGAGTTTAACTGATAGAGTACAAACCTGTCTAAACCAAACCTCCTTGTGACCAACTTTTGTGTTCAATATAGACAGGTGTTTGGTTTACACTGGTTTTCCTCCATTGGGATTTTTCATTTGATTGTTCTCTCTCATATAGTGGTATGTGTAAGATTTTGCCATGCTTCTAATGGTATAACAGCAGCTATAATGACTGCTATAAATATTTTTTTTATTGTGCATATCTCCATTTTACGGAAGCGTATTTACGGGACATGCAAGAAAAAACAATATCTCGTCGCTGTGACTTATCATCTCGCCGCGACGACTTACTATCTCGCCATGGTTCGTATAAAAATATTATCAGCTTCCCATTTTAAGGCTGATAATATATATTGTGTTGTCTTATTATATTTATAAATTACATAAAACTAGCCTAATGTTGAGATAACAATTGAATTCTACTCACCTCTAAATAAGGCGGGAAATCTGGACGCCATGCATTTCAATCAGGTTAACCCTCTAATGTCCTGTGTATCATGATACATGGCACAGCTTTGCTGATTACCGATTTAAATGTAGAGACAAGAGCTGTATCTATTTTTAAACATGCAGTTCTGTGTATACTCTAATCTACTGATGCCATTATCAGCAACTTATATGTAACTCGCAGCGGCGAGATAATAAGTCGCCGTGGCGAGATGGTTAAAGTCGCTACAGCGAGATAGTTTAACTCGCCATGGCGAGATAGTAAGTCAACACAGCAAGATTTTTTTTTCTTGCATGTCCCTAATACGCTTCCGTACCATTTTCACCTACTAGACAATTTTTAAGAAAACCTATATTCTCAAGATAAAACAGAGGGGGTGTGGCATTAACTAACAAATTTATGGTGGGCATATCAAATACATTCATCATATCTCACCAATATACATTGGTGGTATCAATAAAGTAAAACATGTATTAAGAGGTCACCTTTGGGACAAAGGAAAAGTGGTCTTTAAGACAAATGACCTCTTAAAAAAGGTTCACTTCTTATGAAATTTTCTAAGACAGGACAAGAAAATGTGATCTTTTAATACATGTGACTGTTTAGTAGAGGTAACCACTTTGACAGGTTTGACTGTACATGTATACATTTACCATTCCACTCCATTCATCCTAAAACTACACAAGTACAATGACTCAGATTAAAGTACTCCAAATAATCAGTGCACATAGAGCTATACACTTACTTGATTCAAAATATTTCCATCTATCCAACATCCAAGCCATGTTCAAATATTTGTATGGATATCAAGGTGTATATATATATATATATATAATGCAATTATCAATTTCCTTGCATACCAAATAAATCAATCACTATTCATAATAAATAATAAATCCAACATCATCTCTCTATAATAGCCTTGTTGGTATTTGAAACTGAACGGTACATGGATGAATGAACAGAACATTAAATCCACTTTGATTGAATGTTAAATTCCACCAATATTGCCGATATATTTCATTAAAAAGATCACTTAATTATTCCTAATATAGAATTTTTAATTAGCAATATTTTGAATTTGACTTCTTTGATTTGTGTTTTTAAATCAGATTTAATTATGAAGTTTTACTGTGAAATTATAGATTCAATGGAGCATATCATTATATACACGTATGTATGAATGTATTTAAATCGTAATGAACATGTATATTATTAATCTGGGATTCAGTTTACATTGTATAAGGAGACGTCTATTAAAGTACATTGTTTTCAATCTACGATGAGATATTATGTATACAAATGATTTAAAGATTAAAGCATGGTCTGTATAGCAAGTCAGATTGCATGTTTACATATGATCCAATACACAAATTACATTAATATAATAGGATGACTCTTTGTTTCAACTGAATCTCAAGAAAGATCATTTGTTATTCTATCCAGTGTTTTCAGAAAGATACTAAAGAAAGATGGTGTGTATGGATCTCCAGACTAAATCTGCCCCATGGGTCAAATATTTTAAATCAGCTTTTGATCAGTCATGTTCAAACTAATTTTTACGTCTCTTGGCCCTATCTTAAATTTGGACTATTTATTCTCTCTCATCTATGATAATAAATGTTTAGTATGCAATAATTAAATAAATAAATATATAAATATGTCTATCTCTAGATTTTCCTTATGAGTCAAGGTAACACTTCGACAATGAAGCTATATTTTTATATAGCAGATGTGGTCGAGTGGTCTAGGGTGCTGGACATAAGGCTAAGCGATTGGTGCTGCAGTGTATCAATGGTGTGTCTGTGTAACATCTTATCTCAATAGAATTTTTCGAGAATATGGAAGAACATGTCCATAGGAAACAGACTCTCGCGCTTCCAGCTAAAGTAAACAGGGGCATAACTTCAGAGTGGAAAAAGTGGTAAATTCCTAAATTTATCTGAATTTAATTACGCTGCTATGCATGTCAAACTCATAATCTCAAACTGCTTTGCCTCCCACATGGAGAAAGGAGGACGAAATTCTTGAGAACAAAAAGAGAAAAGCATCCTTATAAATACAATGCAGCAAATTATATTGAGAAATTTAATATCCCGACTGTATTGATGGCCTAAATTACTGGATAGTGTAACATTTGTTGATTCGCACTACATGAAACATTGATTTTGATGTTAAGTCAAATTTGTGTCTTAATAGATTGACTTGAGTTGTTTGAATACAAACATTTTAAAATTATTTCGCATTATTGTTATCACATGAATTCTTCATTCGCTTTATCGTACTATAATAGGTGCAAGACACATTTGAATTTTATCAATAGAATTCTTGAACCAATTTCTGGTGACGTCATCAATATTGTAATGCAATCCATGTGACAAAACGCTGCAAATATAAATCAAACCAAATCACAACAAAACAAGACTGAAAAACATTAAATATTAGTTAACTGTAGGGAGTTACCGTATCTCCCTACACTTTGTCAAAATGCACACAAACTTTCACCTGAGCTATTCCATTTTAGTCCGCAAGTCCAAAAACGTTATGATTACGTTACAAAAATTTCAAGAAAATTCACCAAAAATCAGTTTTTCTTTTCAAAATGGGGATAAAATCGTTATCTACGTGTCTACCCGTGGGCATTGAAATTGTACAACCCTTAAGCACCATTTTACAATCTTTGGCTTCGCCTCAAGCTATGCAGAATTGCTTCACGTTGGTACAATTGCAATGCCCACAGGTAGACACGTAGATAACTGATAATGCCCTCCTGATGCCAGTGGTGGCATGCTTTAATATGAAATATACAGGTAAAAATCAAAATCTTGTATCCATAGAATCAATGTAGCTAAATAATCTATAAAATACCTGAATATTCTGGATGCCTGAAAGGAAGAGATCTGGACCTACAAAATATAAAGAAAAAATTCTTGTAAAGACAACTTTTCTGCAAATAACTTGAAATAATTGAAAAATGCAGAAATATTTTACTTAGAACTCTGCGATATATGAATTACATAATCAGGGAAGTTTTTGTAACATCATGCAAACATATACAGTAAAATCTGTCTTATGTGACCTTCCAAGGAACATTGAAATATGGTCATACAAGGTGGTCGCTTAATACAGGTTTATGTGATATGAAATGTAATGTGAAAGGAAATAAAAATTAAGGTCACATAATACAAGTCATTGCTTAATAGAGGTCGTCACTAAAGCAGGCTTGACTGTAACTTAATAGAGGTCGTCACTAAAACAGGCTTGACTGTAACTTAATAGAGGTCGTCACTAAAGCAGGCTTGACTGTAACTTAATAGAGGTCATCACTAAAGCAAGCTTGACTGTAACTTAATAGAGGTCGTCACTAAAGCAGGCTTGACTGTAACTTAATAGAGGTCGTCACTAGAGCAGGTTTGACTGTAACTTAATAGAGGTCGTCACTAAAGCAGGCTTGACTGTAACTTAATAGAGGTCATTACTAAAGCAGGCTTGACTGTAATTTCATTTTGTATTCTACAAAAGGCATCTAAAAGATGCCAAAAAAAATAATCTAAACCAGAAATATTTTGGTGAAACTTGTAAAAAATTCAGATTTAAAAAAATGTTTAATGATTTGAGGTGAGAGGCATTTGTTCATTTTGTTAATACAGGTACAGTAGAATTGTTGACCATCAACAGTTGAACATTTCTTTTCATAATTTTGTTTGGCATAAAACAAAACTTGATTTAGAGAAGAAAACAATTATTCCCCCAAATTTAAATGGTTGATCCCTAAAGTTTGCACAATTAATGTTAGCTAAAATATGCATCTAATTCATATACTAAACTTTATCAGTAAAGATTTCTTAAGATTTATTTTTCAAACTATCACTTTTAGCGTGGATAGCAACATAGAGAGCTATTTCAAACAGAAAATCCTTTCTTAATCTAACATAAGATAACATAGACACAATATAAGAATTGATATGACACAATATGTCTACAATAATACATTTGTAATCATAGTACAAACATAATATACTCACATATCATTCATATACATTCAATTGTTTGACTTCACAATCAAATATTTTTATTGAACTCATCATAAAGTGAATTTATAATACAGCCGTTATCAGAAAATTAACAATACAATTGACACCCTTCCTTTTCAAGATCTGTTTTTCATTTTAAATAGGAATTATGACCAAATGTCAAATTTACCGAAAACAAAATAATACATTTAACTTTAGATTCACACAGATAAAATAACCAAACAAACAAATTCTTGCAATACACAAAATAGTCCTTTGTTAATTTTGGGGCGTATCTTTATAACAAAACATAAATTGTTAACTACATATATATATATATTAATTTTCAGACGTGTATATATATATATATATATATATATATATATATATATATATATATATACGTCTGAAAATTAAACCAAACAGTGTTAGAATTAGATTTTAGAGCTGTCAAATGTTTGTTCTTCCCTCGACGGGATTTGAACCCACACCATTGATACACTGCAGCACCATTCGCTTAGCCTTACGTCCAGCGCCCTAGACCACTCGACCACATCCACTCCCACACCCTTATATATATAAATGCATTTAATTGGCACAAATAAAAAAAAGTTATGTTTCTTCAGGGGGTTAATATATGGAGGGCTGAGAAAATTGATTTCTAACCCAATGATGTGGGGTCATGACCTCATAAAATAACCACCATCGTAAGTGTTAAGATTTCTAGACACCTACCCATGGTTGGAATTTCAACAGTCAGTTAGTAATAACACCATAAGACTGGTAGTCACAACATAGCTAAGCAGGTAAGTAGTTTTCTCTAGATACTTCGATTTCCTCCAACAATAAAACTGACCGCCACAATATAACTGAAATATTGTTGAAAGTGGCGTTAAACACCATAATCCTAACCATATAGCTAAACGTAAAGAAAACAACAATGCAACCCATTGATATATAGTGCCTTAGCTAATTTTAAATTTGTAGAAAAGAAAAAAAAAGAAAAATGCTTGCTTATGTGTTAGTTCAATCTGATTAAAATCATATTGGTGTTAGTCTTTTAAATTATTGGCAAAATATTATACCAAACTTAAATTGCTGTCTTTTCATAAATGCTTAAACTCTGGTAGCATGTACCTCTTTTTCAGCCAAAATACATTATTTATATCATATATTTCTTTTGCTAGTAGATGTCAATAATAAGGTTTTTCCGACATGTCCATATCATTTCAAAATGATAGACATGTCACCATTTCCTTTGAATCTGATGCCAGTGTGTTAAACACTTGTGACCTGTAAATTTTGTTGGACCACTTGACCAATGCATATAAAAACAAGAGCCCACATGCTATAAGTGCTCACTACATGTGCATTCTATCAGACAACCTTTTGAACCCTATTAAATTCCTGTACTTTGGGTCTTTAATGCACATGTAACTGAATTCTTCAATTTAAACAAACTAGAGGCTCAATGGGCTGAACCTGTGTCGCTCACCTTTCATTCTGCTTTGAGGAAACTTAATACAGAACCTTCCATAGGTGTTTCCCACCAAATTTCGGTTAATTTTGGCAAAGCAGTTTCAGAGAAGAAGATTTTTAGAAATTGATCAATCTACAACAAGAATTACCTGTGGCAGCCATATTTGTTAATGGATCGGGACGAAATGAGCAATCTTTATAGAGGACCTTCCATAGATGCATCCTACCAAGTTTCGGTTCATTTGGCAAAGCGGTTTCAGAGAAGAAGATTTTTTAGAAATCAACAAATCAGAAACAAGAATTGTCTGTGACGGCCACATTTGTTAATGGATCGGGACGAAATGAGCAATCACAACAGAGGACTTTCCATAGATGCTTCCTACCAAGTTTCGGTTCATTTGGCCAAACGGTTTCAGAGGAGAAGAATCTAACAAATCAGCCAATCAGAAACAAGAATCACCTGTGGCGGCCATGTTTGTTAACAGGTCGGAACGGAATGAGCATTCTTTATAGAGGACCTTCCATGGATGCTTCCTACCAAGTTTCGGATCATTTGGCCTAGCGGTTTCAGAGGAGAAGATTTTTAGAAATCAACCAATCAAAACAAGAATTGCCAATCGTAACTACTCAGCCATTCTCGCTACCCTACAAATAACCTCGTACGTAGATAGCAAAAATTCTTCTTAAATTGTTTGCTAGAAGTTAAGTTAAGTTAAGCCGCACAAAAATATAGTCCACGAAAATCCAATATGGAAGACATACTAAGTAAATGCAAAACTAATTAAAACTTTAACTTTTATCCATGAAAATAATTGAAATATAGAATATTGTTTAAAATATAACTTTATCAAACTTTCATGTAACTGACATGTGAAAAGTAGTGCGATTTATACGCCTAATGCATACAGGTTATTTGTAGGGTAGCGAGAATGGCAGAGTAGTTACGATTGCAAGAATTGCCTGTGGTGGCCATGTTTGTTAATGGATCGGGACGAAATGAGCACTCTTCATAGAAGACTGCCCATAGATGCTTCCTACCAAGTTTCGGTTCATGTGGCCAAGCCGTTTCAGAGAAGAATTTTAAAAATCAGCCAATCAGAAACAAGAGTCGCCTGTAGCGGCCATGTTTGTCAACGGATCGGGACGAAATGAGCAATCTTAACAGAGGACCTTCCTTAGATGCTTCCTACCAAGGTTCGGTTCATTTGGCCAAGCGGTTTCAGAGAAGAAGATATTTAAAAATCGGCCAATCAGAAACAAGAATTGCCTGTGGTGGCCATGTTTGTTAATGGATCGGGACGAAATGAGCACTCTTTATAGAAGACCGCCCATAGATGCTTCCTACCAAGTTTTGGTTCATGTGGCCAAGCCGTTTCAGAGAAGAATTTTAAAAATCAGCCAATCAGAAACAAGAGTCGCCTGTAGCGGCCATGTTTGTCAACGGATCGGGACGAAATGAGCAATCTTAACAGAGAACCTTCCTTAGATGCTTCCTACCAAGGTTCGGTTCATTTGGTCAAGCGGTTTCAGAGAAGAAGATATTTAAAAATCGGCCAATCAGAAACAAGAATTGCCTGTGGTGGCCATGTTTGTTAATGGATCGGGACGAAATGAGCACTCTTTATAGAAGACCGCCCATAGATGCTTCCTACCAAGTTTTGGTTCATGTGGCTGAGGAATTTCTTCAAAGAAGATTAAAATGTGAAAAGTTAATGGACGACAGACGACGGATGCCAAGTGATGGCAAAAGCTCACATTGCCTTTGGCAAGGTGAGCTAAAAAAAAATAGAGATACATGTGTATATCTATCACAAATGCAGTTTTTTCTATTTTAATGCATACATCTGTAATTCAATTCAGATATCTGTATAGAGATAACTGCATTTTTAATACAGATATATCTATATTTAAACAAGAGTTATCTTTCTTTTAACAGAGGAGAAGATTTTTTAGAAATCAACCAATCAGAAACAAGAATTGCCTGTGGCACCCATGCTTGTTAATCAATCGGGACAACATTAGCAATCTTTATAGAGGACCTTCCATAGATGCTTCCTACCAAGTTTCATTTCATTTGGCCAAGCGGTTTCAGAGGAGAAGATTTTAAAACATCGGCCAATCAGAAACAAGAATTGCCTGTGGTGGCCATGTTTGCTAATGGATTGGGACGAAATGAGCAATCTTTATAGAGGACCTTCCTACCATGTTTCAGTTCATTTGGCTGAGGGTTTCAGAGGAGAAGATTAAAATGTGAAAAGTTAACGGACGACAAGTGATGACAAAAGCTCACATTGCCTTTGGCAAGGTGAGCTAAAAAGGTTAGCGAACTTAAAATTGCTTTAAAAAGTAACTACCAGACGTAAAGGCAAATCTGGCAAGTCTGATGACTTAACATGCAGTAGTTCTGGGTAAAAAGTCAAAACTATTTCAGCCAATTAGAGACCATGACAGCCATCTAGGAGTTCATATCATTCAGAAAATATTGTTATAAATGACTCGCCATTTATTACAATAAATAAACAAGAATTCACTATTGTGACTCATGTCTTTTTGGTTGGGCCTCATCACAATAATGTTCTACAAGGATGGTCTGATCGCTGGTAAAAATCAAACAAGGCCATCACAGAACATGAACCATAGAATTATACTGTATAACTGTAAAACCAAATAAAAAAATAATCAACAAAGTCAGAAAATTATCCAATTTATTAAGTACTGTTGTCTAATCACGAATCAGTGTCCAAATTGAAGACCACATTGACTGTGTCATTACATTGTTACATACCCTATGTACCACTTGCATTTAATAGAGATTTATGGATCTGAGCTTTATGAATTGTTTTTTGCATATACAGGTATGAAACAAAACCATGTGCAACCAAGAACCCACATTCATTTAAATGTGCATGGTCTATCTTACCTAGACTTTTTGTATTTCTTTTTTTTATTTAATTCTAAACTTTTTGTTGACCTGCATGATTCATCAATGATAATAAACATATGACCTACATGTATATACATTTATATTTAAAAAAAAACAAACAAAAACAAAAAACTGGGATAAACCTTTAGTACATATATACAATTAAAAAAAAATTCTAATTTGGGTTTCATTAACTTAAACATGTTGAAATTAAATACTGTCTGTGTATTTTTAGATATTATATGTGAAAAGGTGTGCATCACATTTTGTACAATTACAGTACATTCAATGAGACAATATGTAATAAATAACTGTGACTGCTAAAGACATATCACTCAGCTTTATAATATGGATATATCTTTGGTTCTATTTAATATATCTTCTAAATTTCTTTGATTTAGAGTGGGCTATGGTTGGAGTTATGGTGTTTAATGCCACTTTCAACAATATTTCAGCTATATCGTGGTGGTCAGTTTTATTGGTGGAGGAAACCGGAGTACCAGGAGAAAACTATTGATCTGCCACAAGTAAATGATAAAGTTCATTACATAATGTTGTGTCGAGTACACCTCACCATGAGCAGGATTCGAACTCACAACATCAGTGGTGATAGGCAATGATTGCATACTGTAGGTAGTTGTAAATCTAACTGCCATATGATCACTACAATTTAGAGTGTTACTTGCATATAAGAAAGACAAAATTATGTAAATAAATCAATTAAACATATAGCAGTTGTACCACAGTGATTTATCATGATTTCAATTTTCATGCATTTCAAAACACGAGAAAATTATTGATATTTTAATTGGATTCCAAAATGTGTGGAAGTAAATGAAAATTAATTTTAGTACTATTAAATTAGAATTGGAATACTATTAATTTAAAATTTTGCAGATTGATTCATGAAAACTGGAACCCAATGAATAAAAAATTCAAAATATTTGTTGAAATTTCAAGATTGAATAATTTACAAAATCCACAAAAAATCAAACCCAATGAAAAATAATTCTAAATATTTAAAGTCTGTATACATGGTGGATTTAACCAATTACAAAAACAAACAAAAATGGTATTCAATGAAAAATAATAATCTCTGACAATTTCAAACATTTGGTATATAGAGGACAAAATGCATTAACAAATTGTGTTAAAAAGTATGAACACATATCTTAATTATGTTGTAACAAAACATTAACACAGGATAAGGCTTAGGGAAATACATCAAAATATACAGGACAGTGTGTACATAACCGTGACAAACTCCTCTCACCACACATCTTACCTATCTGTCAAGCTGTGCTCTGTCTGGTCAAATCGCCTTTTACGAAAGAAAAAAATGGCAAAACTCTTAAATAACAATTTGAAACATTTATTTGTGTTATATTAATTGATATTTCCTTCTACTTCTGTTAATACTCTTTATTATTAAATCTAATAAAAACATGTTTTCATTTCATCAATAATTGTTAATCAGAAGATCGCTGACAAATTATTGTAAGGGGAAATAACTCAAGTAATATACATGTAGTCTTCAATCAAGGTCATGCTTCCCAACACTGTAGAAAATTACATAAAATCTTCTCTAAGCTTACACCCATCACAGAGAGATTTGATCAACTCAATCTCTGAAGGACCCTAAATACAAATGTAGCTCAACACCTATGCATAATGATATGATCCATAATCATTAGAATACCAGTCATATTTGTTTATCCCATTAAGTAAACAAACTGAAATTGAATTCTGTTTTAAAATGAAATAAAATATGCATATGATATAACAACAAAATAAACTAGAGACTCACTAGTCTATATCCCTCAGACCCTCACCTGGTAAATTCATACACATGTTTTGTACCATCAACACTAGTTTTTACATAAAATGACTATGCATTAATTTCCGTATTACATGTACATGTAGGTCCTTTGTTATACTATGTCCTGTTGTCACATATTGCAAAGGACTATACAAGGAACATACAAAATATACAAGCCAAATTAAATACCAAATGGTTCAGTGGTTTTAGGGAAGAATACTTTAAAATATTTTCCAATAACCTTTAAAAGAATACATGGACAATTATTTCTCCTGGAGTTATTTCCCTTTGACATTTTATTCACTCTCAAGTGGAGTTGTTGTCTTTATAAAGAAGTTGTATGCTTAAATGTATTGTTGGTTGTTTCAGAGATCCTTGCAACTCACCATTTTCAATTGAGACTCACCAAAGTTTTCAAAGTTTAGATTCTTACAATGGCAGGACTCACCAAAATTTTCAGAAATGTCTTCAGGACTAATCAAATAAAATGCTACAAGGATCCTGTTGTTTCCATGAGGACAGGATAAATATAGACTTTTCATGTTACCCAATGACCATACTAGTAAGGTTTGACTTAATTTGGCCCATTGGTTTTATAGAAGGTTTTAAGTACAACATGTTGTTTGTCCAAATTAGCCTAACTTGCATATATTCAGATAAAATAGGAAAACTATTAATTTCACAAAAAAGTATTGTATGATATATTACAGAACTTTTTATCATCTACATTTAACTCATTTTTAAATTTTATTCATCTCCATCTTAATTCTTAGAACAAAGATGTTCTGCATATTTAAAGGATTTTTTTTATTTCTTAGTAATGGTGGCCATTCTGGATACACAGTTTATAAATGGGACCATCCAAGCATCATGCAAGTAATGTTCAGTTAAATTTGGTCCACTGGTTAATATTTTTAAATAATATTTTATCAAACACAACGAATTTGTATTTCCAACAAAAAATGGGAAAATTAATTCACAGAAAATCCAGGATAATAAGTTGCTTACCCCCCTTCATCAATTTTACCTCTACCTATTTAAAAAAAAAAAACTGTCTGGTTTTATGTTTGTTTGAGAATTTAATATGACAGAGCTCTTATTTCTCCCTGTAATTACCGGCTGATGGATGGTTCCCAGGTTATTATAAATGAAACATAGAAGAAAAATGTGCAAAAGCAGAATAATACATATCCTCGTGTATTGTAAAGTCGAGACCCTAAGACTATTTTGTCTCAAAACATTTCTAAAATAACTGCAACTATTCTATAAATAACATAATCAAGAATAAACATACATGTAGTCTCTTTTGGTACCGATTACATTATTTTTGCATCCTTAGCAAGTGATTAAAAATCCATCTGAAACTTGGAGAGTATTTCCACCATGTTTTGTAGAGTGTATTGTAAAGTCGAGACTCCATATTTGCATACGGTTGTGAATAAATTAAAGATGATACCAATTCAATTTTTTCAACTATAATTAAGATAACTATTTGTAATAACAATCACTGCTAAAAACATCTTTTTTCAGTGTCATATAATATAAAAAACCTGGCATAACACCAAAATTGTCTAATTTGTCTCAGCAGAAAAAATATTTTTCACATAAAGTTTTTTCAGCTGTTCATTTTAGTTCACTATTTTAGACAGCAAATAACAACAATGTGGGTCAATACATTATATTAAACACAATATACATTCTTTCTTTTATCCATATGTTAAAGTCACATGACCAAGTGTTTTGAAAGGCTACAAGTTGTTATTTTGTTTCACTCATTGTCAGACTTTTTACATTTTACAGGTTAGATAAATAAGAAATCACATGTTTTGTGAGACATTTTTCTCAATTGATTAAACCCACGAGTCCAAATTCAGTCATATAACCTTTAACCCAAGTTTGTAAGCAAAGCAGCTGACCGTGTCTTCCGTGACCCTGGTGACCCAAGGTTCTTAAAACGGCACAGAAATTGTTTTTTTAAAAATGGGCATTAGCAAAAATGGCGGAAATTGGCATCTTGAGGCTTTCTTATGTTATTTTACCTGTTTGCATCTCATTTTTGTTGAGATACTTGGTAATTTCCAACCAAGTCATCACTATTATTGTTTGACAGTCACAGGGCACGTGCTCGTTACGACGTCATCTAATGAATATGCAAAATAGCCGACCCTCGACTTTACAATACTCTCGACTTTACAAAACACGACGATACATTCATAGTACCATGTGTATTAAGAGCAAGACAAACGTGTGATACATGACACATGTATATAGTCATTATAGATACCTGTACTCCAATCACAGGGCCTTGTCACTATCCAGGTAAATATACTATCAATGTATAAACATATACAAGGGCGGACATCTTTTTTTACCCCCGCTCGCTTCAAGTCGTGTTTGTTTTTTAAATTCCTTCTAATATATTCAAATACCTCTTTGGTTCAACTCCCAAGACCTTATTCTTTTCAAAAAATATCATGACCTCCCCTCGACTACCTCTTGTGAAGGCGCAGCGGTCGTTTTTGTCAGGAATTCGCCCAAGTAGAGAACAACGTGGACCCAAAGTGAAAGTAACAGCGCCATCTAAAAAAAAAACGGAAGTTCGGAACTCTCGGGGCTTTAGCTTTGAGGTAAGGAAAATACCGTTAAGATTCAAACATCATTAAACGAGCGGGACGATTTGAAGTGAAAACTGAACATTTTTGACTTGTACATACAATGAATGATAAATGCCATTTACAAGGCTTTTTCTTGATTGCTGTCCATTTTCTTTAATTTATTATTTCGTCTGTTATTTCCCGCGGTATCATATACTTAGAAACACGATAACTAGCGAGAAAACCAAATATTGAATGGTAAAACCCTGAGAGTTCTGAATTTCCTTTTTTTAATAGGTGGTGCTGTTACTTTCACTTTGGGTCCACGTTGTTCTCTACTCAGGCGAATTCCTGACAAAAACGACCGCTGCGCCTTCACAAGAGGTAGTCGAGGGGAGGTCATGATATTTTTTGAAAAGAATAAGGTCTTGGGAGTTGAACCAAACAGGGTTTTGAATATATTAGAAGGAATTTAAAAAACAAACACGACTTAAAGCGCCAATAAGGCAATGCCAATATTAATAATCAATACTAAATTGAATTTTAATCTCACCCTGGTAGCAAAGGCTGCTTGTGTGATTTCTTTAAGCTTGACAATGGAGAACTCATGATAATATTATTCTAAATATGATCCTGTCTAGTTATCTTTATCATGATTTGAAGACGCTGTTGTACATCGATTGTGTTCAGCTTCAACTTCTATCGTGGTCTTGTTTGAAGAGTATAATGGAGTGGAGTGAACAAAAATGTCGATGAGTATGTTTTTTACTCATGTAAAACTTATAACAAATAGTTATTACAACAAATAAATTCAAAATACGTCGCAAAAGTATTTTAAAGAATAATACAATCGATCCACCACATTTTATTTGTTTACTTGCCACCGGATGTAGCAATAATTACAAAACTGTGTCGGTCTATAGATTCCGGCTAATAGTTAACCCAAATAATCCAGTTGTTATATATATATTACGCTTTGCTAAAGCTAACTCGAATAATACTGCGCCCTCTATCGGCACTATCGCTGGATGTAGCGACCAGCGGGAGCGTAATATAACGACTGGATTATTCGGGTTTTATTAACGCCTGAACGACTTTAACTCGAATAATTCAGCGCCCTCTATCGGCCGATAACCTCCGTAGCGACCAGCGGGAGCGTAATATAACGACTGGATTATTCGGATTAGAACGATTTTTTCGATAAAACGCGTCAATCGAAAGTTTCAAATTAGCAATGCATTCTGGGTATAAACTGCGCGTGGAGACTTTTGGCACTAAAAGAAGGAGGAGCTTACATGTTAGGAAATAAATAAATAAATAAATAAATAAATAAATAAGCTTTATTTAGAGTCGGCATGGTTAAAACAACATACAACATAAGCTCTGTTGAGCTTTTAACCGACATACACAGACACAGAATAAATAACAAATAACAAGCATGCAACATACAACTAAAATACAAGACTAAGTTAGCACTACATGTAAAATACTAACAGTTACAAGATAAGCAAAAAAGCAGAAGTTAAAAGCTGATGTTATAAGCTAAGCATACTAAGAGCTAATGTAGCAAACTATGAACAACTAAAAGCTGATATTATGAGCAAAGCATACAAATTTTATAAGCATAATAAATAAAAACTGAATATGACCTAGATGGTAGAAATTTAAACAAATTTAAAAGTCAGCACAAACTGAACAGTTACATACATTTCCATTCCAAGATTTTAAAATATTCTTAAACTGATTAAAAAATTTCTAAGATCATCAGGTAGGTCATTCCATAAAACAGCTGCTGCATATTTAAAACTATTCTTACCGTAGGTAGATGTTCGCACCCTAGGTTTATCTACAATATTATAATATCTAAAGTTATATTTACAATCTTTAAAAACAACTAAATCATGTAAACAAGATGGTGAAAGTTTGCTTGAAATCTTAAAACATTCAATAGCCATGGTACGCATTCTTCTAACTTTCAGAGATGGAACTTTAGCTTTTTCTAATAACTCATCATATGTGCTCTCATGGTCCTCGTATATAAATCGTAAAGCCCTCTCCTGGATTTTTTCTAATTTAGAGGTATTACTTTTATTGCAAAAATGTCACGCCAAAGGATTAAAATTAAAATTAGACAAAATGAAAGTAAGAAAAATGTTAATTTATTTAATTTTGAAAGAAAACAGCCAATGCGCTTTAAAACATTCAACTGTTGAGAAGCTTTACGACATATATTTTTAATATGATAATTGAAATTAAGTTGGTAATCAATATCTATTCCTAGTAATTTTACAACTTCATCACAAGTAATTTCAACTAACTCTATTTTAAATACTGGTGTCTTGGCATGTGTCTTATTGCCAACTGCAATGGCTTGAAACTTATCTGGATTAGCCTGCATACAATTGAATTTGAACCAGTCTATCAATACTGAGCTTTCTTTTTCAAGTATATCAATTAATTTCTCATAATTATCATTTACATAAGATAAGGTGTTATCGTCAGCATAATTATGCAATGTACCATATTCAATAAAATAAAAGATGTCGTTAATAAAAATGTTAAATAACATGGGGCCAAGTATAGAGCCTTGAGAAATGTTTGTAAACATAGGTCAATGGAGCGTTCAGGTGTCAAATGTTTTCATTGTACCCACGTGTTTGACCTTACTAATCTAAAAGGTGAAAAGAAAAGAAATGTAGGAAAATTAAATAATGAATTAAACATCGTAAATCAACTTGCCGATCTCCATTTCTTCTTGTTTGTAAACATTACCGGAAATTGAAAAAACCGCCTTGCGCATACTCGGCAAATAATCATCGCTGATTGGCTCTCTATTTCAGAAAGCAGCTGACGCGTTTTTATCACATCTTCTTCTTCTTTTGTATTGACCTCCACTGTCTGGAGCACCACTTTTATAAGTGTTTCGGAAGCAACTCGAAGAATAGACCTCTGGAGATGGATTCAATTTTGCATCTAACATCAACGCCTTGTAACTTCATAGGAATAGAAGGATGGGTCAAGTCCAGTATTAGCTGCAGTAACAAACAGTTCCCTAGTATATAATCATACATGTCCAATTTTAATAAAATGTCCTTTAACTTTGTCATAAACACAGTTCTGACATTATCCAAAGTTCTACATTTCAGTATAAAGTGATTTCTATCTTCATCTCCGTCCTTACACAGAACACATTCTGGTTTCTCTCTACTTCCATACAATTTTTATCTATTTTTTTGTAGAACATAAACGCCAGTTACTAGTCTTGCTTTGACACAGGCTTTCTTAATAGATATACTATCCGTGCCAGCGGAGATCCATATATTATTCGTGTCTCCAGGAGATAATGGTCGGTTTAAGTATTGGCGGCAAACTTGACATGGATGAAGCTCCTTCGTTGATTATAGATTTACAGTATTTGTATATATCTGATCGGACTAAACTTTTCCATACACTGGCCGACGGAATGTCAGATATACACTGAAGCTACTTGGTATAAGTCCAATATGGATTTGACATATATAAACCAACTATTTGACTTATTGGACTTCACCAGTAATTGTCTAATACACACTTCCCTCTCGACACAGCCATTTCTGAGTATATTTCCTAGTCGTATCAATATCTGATAATAAAGTACAGATTCAATTGGCAGCTGGCAACTGAGAATGTATACACCCTCGTCTGCGGTTCGCCCTGGAACATTTTGAATGTTTTGTATAGTACTTTTATGGTAGAGTTCAAGCCCTCGAGTAGCGATAGCGGATAGAGGGCACTGAATTATTCGAGTTAGCTAATAGTATGATTAACTTTGCCGAGAAAATGGGAATACGAGGAATAACGAGAAAATTATATATAACCACCCTAACAGTTATTTTAGTGAATCTACTATATAACCAAATTTCCCATTGACCAACCAAACTAACGTTTCTGATTATACATATATTTTAAAGTTGTGAGTCCGAATTCCGCTCATGGCGAGGTGTACTCAATGCAACCGTGATAATTATGTGATTAAGTTTGTCAGTGACTTGTGGCAGGTCTGTGGTTTTCTTTGGTGACACCGAATACTCCGATTTCCTCCATCAATAAAACTGACCGCCACGATATAGCTGAAATATTGTTGAAAGTGGCATTAAATAAATAACTTTAACCCATATTCTAAAGTCTGAAATGGACCTGGAAGTAATAATAAATATATTACTCCCAGAATGGACACGATACATAATAAAACAAACAAATTGATCTATGATTAACTTGGTATTAATCGTGATTAATTCACCATGATATCCATTAAACTCTGCAGTACGATCAACACTATTTGAATTGTGTATGCTTTGATGGGAGGTTTAATAATGAAAATAACTGGCTAGCTTAAATAAAGTACATGTACGTTTCTTTCAGCGAATTTGTGTTTTTCACAACAGATCTGCATGGTTTTTCTTTTGATGATTTCTTTAGCTCTATGACAACTTCCAGATGAAAAAACCATTAATTTAACCATTGAGATTTTTTGCATAAATATACCTCCATGTTACTTCTTTCCAGTGATATATTGCAAATTATTGACAAAAATAGATTTTTCCTAGTACACCCTCTTTTAATTGATCAAAAATGAGCTATTTCACCATTCAATCTGTCGGTAATTTTACATTATACAAG
The DNA here is from genome assembly GCA_963383655.1 of Bathymodiolus septemdierum. Classification (NCBI taxonomy): domain Eukaryota; kingdom Metazoa; phylum Mollusca; class Bivalvia; order Mytilida; family Modiolidae; genus Bathymodiolus; species Bathymodiolus septemdierum. The sequence continues at coordinate 112,078,342 of OY726517.1, read as the reverse complement.
TCAAGATTTCCATCACTACTTAATAAATATATCACATATTTGTGTTGTAGATTTGAATTAATCATTATTTAAATGATATATGTAATAAAAGAATTACTTTTTCAATGCCTATATGCTGTTTTTTCCTTGTGAAATGGAGATAAATAGCAATCTTGGTTACCATGGCAACCATATTTATTATCTTTACCTTCAACATAGTTTTTATGTTTTAGTGAGGTGAATCCCTCATTATACATCAAAACAAGCAAATTTTATTTTTTTCTATTTCCAGAGCCACTATAAGGCTCTTTGATTCTTACAGAGAATGACTTAATATCTGCAACAATTCATAAAAGTACACTCTTGACAGCCAGGACAGTTTGAGCCAGACAATTTAAATTTTCCATTTATATGTAGCAATATTCCAATGGGTCTGTATTTAGAGTATATATCTCTCACTTTATGATATTCCATATTCTTTCTTTTTGGTCACTGTATTGTTTGTCATTCAATTTACGGATTCTGATGACCTTTTTGGTCACTGTATTGTTTGTCATTCAATTTACAGATTCTGATGACCTTTTTGGTCACTATATTGTTTGTCATTCAATTTACAGTTTCTGATGACCTTTTTGGTCACTGTATTGTTTGTCATTCAATTTACAGATTCTGATGACCTTTTTGGTCACTGTATTGTTTGTCATTCAATTTACAGATTATGATGACCTTTTTGGTGACTGTATTGTTTTGTCATTCAATTTACAGATTCTGATGACTTTTTTGGTCACTGTATTGTTTGTCATTCAATTTACAGTTTCTGATGACCTTTTTGGTCACTGTATTGTTTGTCATTCAATTTACAGATTCTGATGACCTTTTTGGTCACTGTATTGTTTGTCATTCAATTTACAGATTCTGATGACCTTTTTGGTCACTATATTGTTTGTCATTCAATTTACAGATTCTGATGACCTTTTTGGTCACTATATTGTTTGTCATTCAATTTACAGTTTCTGATGACCTTTTTGGTCACTGTATTGTTCGTCATTCAATTTACAGATTCTGATGACCTTTTTGGTCACTATATTGTTTGTCATTCAATTTACAGATTCTGATGACCTTTTTGGTCACTGTATTGTTTGTCATTCAATTTACAGATTCTGATGACCTTTTTGGTATCTTCTTCAAACTTTTCAATAAACCAATAGTGAAACCTGTTTAAAGCAAACTTTGTGACCAACTTTTGTTCAGCTTATACAGGTTAAATTAATAAAAACTTTCTAATACACGAGTCTGATTCAGGGTTTATTTAGGTTTAACTGTAATAGTATTAGATGTTTGTCTAGATATAAATTATGGCTTTATTATCCAATCCTCATTAATGTACAAGTTTGGTTACAATAATTTATGCAATTTCTAAGAAGATGTTATTCATTGAATGTGGTCACAAAAAATTTCAGAAACTACAATTTGGTGGGTAGACATGTCACTCCACTTGGACATATTATCCTGATTCTGAGCCAACCAGCCTTCACATTTATTCTTTATAATGCTGCATGCTTAAAGGAGAAGCAACACATACCAATTGCATAATCTTTTGTTTGACCCCACGATCTACTTCACTCAAGTCGAGAACGCTAACCATTATACCACTGGTGTGGTTTGTTCAAATTGGTATTAAACACACATAACCCATCCCAAAAAATATATGATGTGTTGATATCTCTATAAAATGGGAGGGCAGCTTTACACCATAAAAGATAACAGTTTTTGAGATACAGAATGACTTTATTTTGTATTGGCAATATAAGAACAATTGACATACATTTGAAACATTATGAATATTTTATAAATATATTTTAATAGTAATTTCTGGCTTTATTGATTAAAGTCAGAAACAGACCTATTTTTTTTCAGTTAACATGGCCGTAGCGCAATGGAGGCAAATACCTCACTTTTGAAACAGCAAGTGTAACCTTTTGAAAGTAAATAAAATCTTTTTTTCTTCTTCAAAATTTGTCTAAATTCACCCCCTTTGCCTAACTTTATTCAGACCCGGCCTATAGCCGTGGTTAATATTTATATTTCAGCTAGAATCCATCATTTTAACCTTTAATATTTTTCATGTCATATTTTTTAGTTTTATTATTTTCACAATGAAACAAACAGCATAACATAAAATTAAAACAAATTAAAACAAAATAAGATTTTTCTGAAATTGAAAAAAATACTATTGTGCCAAAACTGTTTAAGAACAAGAAACTCTAAATAAGACTACATTTAAATTTCATTGTACACACTTGTTGGGTCCCCATTATCAATTTTTATCATGGCAATCCATTTGGCATTGAAATAACAAAGCAAAAATGTTACAATCATAACTCTGCTATGAAAAAATAATATCAGAACAAGTGTAGACAAATCTCTGCCCACTGCAAATTGTTTTTAAGAAATATTTTTCAGAAAATAAATAAAATCAATGCAAAATGAAACTGAAATCAAGCTAAGGTGATATATGCATAAATCTGTATATGCACTCTCCATCATAAATTGTGTGGAACAAATATGGTGAGCCTAGGTTGTATTCACAAAAACTTGACATAAATTTAGCAAAGTCAGTAGACTGAAAATAAGGTCAAGGTCAAGTGACACATGTCTGGTTGACATGTACACACCATGATCAATGTGTGACCAAATATGTTGAGCCTAGGTTGTATGGCAATTAGGCAATTAAGAAACTGACCGACTGTAATCACAAAATCTTGACATTTTTAACGCTGTCAGAAAAGCAATAGCTTTGTCAAACCTTCAGCAATGTAGCAGGCAAGACAAAAACTGCAGAATTAAGCGATTAAATATAACCATTGAAAAAAAGGGAATAAAATCAACAATAATTTTTCAATTTGAAATACAATTTTACACTGCTAAGATAATAATAAACTAGAGAGTATATATTGCTCATATGATTTATATATGTAATGAACATAAAATTCTGAAATTCCTTAGAAAATGATTGCCATTTGAAAAAAATCTTGCATGATGAATTTCCAATCGGCTTAAAAAAATTCAATCTTTGAAAATATCACCTGCCAAGTTTAGTTGTGATTGGCCCAATGATTTTAGAGAAGATAGAAATGTGAAAAATTAACAGACAACAATGGATACAAAATCATGATCCTTCAAAAAAGGAGTTAACAAAAAAATAATTGGTACACAAAAAATTGCTTGCCATAAAATATAAAAACAATTGCAGTATCTTTAGCATATATAGATTAAAAACGCTTAAAAATAGTTCCTATTAAATACAAGAACAGTAGCTTTGATGGTACATTTGTTTCAATTATTTTCCAGATTCAGTAATAATGTCCATTTAGACACATAAAACACTGAATACAGAACATCATCAAACAATTTGTTTCTTACTCACAGACATAGCCTTAAAGTTGATGTCTCAATGATTTTAGTGTGTAAATATTTTCAAAACTTACACAGAAATATAAATATCAATGTCTACATAATTATTGGTCCGAGAGCCTTGGAAACAAAGTACTCATACTTACATTTGATTGCATTTTAAAAATTTGACAAAAATAGATACCATTAAATACAAAATTAAATATAAACACATATATTTACAATAAAATCTGTCAAAGAATATTGTTTGACTAAAAGTGCGCTTACACTTCAATTCTATTATTCAAATTTGAAGTATTTATATGACGTCATGGTGTTAATGTTCCAAAGTCGTCAACAACATTTCGCGAAATTTTAATTTGTGCGATTTTTAGACCAGGGATATGCAAGAATAATACATTTTTATCTACAATATTGAATTTAAGAATTATAAGTATTAAACAGTTCTTTTCAGGAGTTCATGCATGTGTAAATGGTGCCGATGCACTCACAAACTTAACATAAACGCCTTCGGACGTTTATTCAGTCTGTGAGTGCATCGGCACCGTTTACACATGCATGAATTCCTGAAAAGAAGCATTTAATACTATAGTGAAACATGTTTGATGGGTCAGTCAAATATTGGAAACGAGCTGGATAGGTGTTTAGACTGTCAAATATTGGAAACGAGCTGGATAGGTGTTTAGACTGTCAAATATTGGAAACGAGCTGGATAGGTGTTTAGACTGTCAAATATTGGAAACGAGCTGGATAGGTGTTTAGTCTGTCAAATATTGGAAACGAGCTGGATAGGTGCTTAGACTGTCAAATATTGGAAACGAGCTGGATAGGTGTTTAGACTGTCAAATTTGTGCTTGAAACAGGTGAACAGGTAAAATTTGAAGGAAAATGTAACTGAGTAAATGTACCTATAGGCTTTTGCTTCTTATTGCTACAAAGAAAGGAGTTCTTAAGAAATGTTTTATCAGTTTGTATTATATAGAATCTCTTAACTGTCTGTGAAATACAGTTACTGCTTAATTAGAAATAGCTTAAATTAATTTTAATCAGTGAGTGGAATAATATTTCAAAATTAAAATTAAACTATGGATATACATTTTATATTGTAAGTCACAAGAAACATTTTTAGACTTCTTTATTCTTAGTCATAATTGAGTATATTGTTTTATTGTAGAAAACAAAAACATTTATACCATAGTGATGAGATTTTTTACTACAAGTTGAATCTACTTTCATATGGGTTGTAAAATGTAAAATACAAACATTACATAAAGCATGTATATATAGTGACATAAGGTTTTATACATTAAGTAAATCTTAATTTAATTAAACATGTAGTCAAACCTGTCTAATGACTTTCCAACGGAAAAAAGAGAGGGAGTTGTTAATTCAGTGAAAGAAACCACCGCTCGCCAACAGCGAGAAGAGAAAAAATTTGGCGAGTATGTTTGTGTAAGAACTCGACAATCCGGCGACCGAACATTGTGAGACGAGTTCCGATTATTTTGTACTTGCCCCTGTCAACTAACTTGACGAAGTAGTTTCTCAGTCAATGATTCCATAAAATTTTTGATTCGACAATAAAAGATGTGAAGAAATCCTTTAAAATTGTTGATAGGACTAGCGGTGTAATGTTTCACGTCCGCCATATTGATTTCTCTTATTGATAGAAAACGCTAAAAGATGGCGTCCTATTACGGACCAGGATAACAAATAAATAAATATATACCTCCCGAAGTTCAATGCAAACGATTCAGATTATCTTAAATATGGATTCGGTAGAGTAAAACTTGATGATATCATAATCAAATAAAATTGGGTTTGGGTGGACTTTATATATGGTAAAAAAGCAAATGTTAAAAAATCGTAATTTTCGAGTCAGAGTCGGATTTTGCAGCCATTAATGTTGATGCATTAAATCATTGGCGAGTAGAAATATCTACCCACTAGCCAAACTTGGGAAGTGCAATTCTAATCTGGTGAGTACAATTTTGAAGCAACTAGCCAAAATGAAAAAAACGTTTCCCACACTGTAATTACAGGTTTAATTAATATAAAATGCATTGTGAAGGGATATTAAAATTAAGGTTACATAATACAAGTTGTTATGTGGTCACTAAAGCAGGTCTGACTATAAATGGTACCCATGGATGGCACTGTGAAAATAGGGTGACCTACCATAGTAGCAATGCTACCTATAAATTGAATTCATTTAAAAATGGGGGGCCTTCATGGTCCTGATCATATGGTAGTCAGATTTACAACTACCTATGTAATCAGCACCTATCACCACTAATGGTGTGAGTTTGAATCCTTATCAGGCGAGATGTACTCGATACATGATAAAGTTTGTCAGTGACTTGCGGCAGGCCGGTGGTTTTCTCCGATTTCCTCCACCAATAACTGGCCATCACGATATAACTGAAATATTGTTGAAAGTACCGTTAAACACCATAACCGTAACTCATTTAAAAATGCCATCCCTGGGTTCTATGTTTGTTTTAACATATATCTTCATATTCTATAAATATTGCAGACAATCAAGCATTAAATTAATAAAGTGAAACCTGTCTAAACCAAACCATGAATAAACCAAATTTAAACAAGGGCAACGCAAAGCGTGGCATATCCCCTAGCCTAAAAATTTTACCTAGGGTTCCAGATTCTCTTAAGGACTAAGTATGTACCAAGTTTGGTCAAAATCCATTGAAGGATGTCGATTCTAGTGTTCACAAGGATGTTACGGAAGGATGGGCGGACGGACGGTAGCGTTACTATATCCCTTTGCAACTTTGTTGGCAAGGGGATAATAAAGTACTAGTGTAGGAAATCTTTGTTAATATAACCAGTATTAACCAAACATCTGACTATACATTAGACAAAAAGGTGGACCCCAGGAGGTTCGGTTTAGACAGGTTAAACTGTAACTCTGAAGTAGATACATATAGATAGGTTTACAGTAATGATCACACCATGAAAGGTGTGTAACATTCTCTTGTGTCTGTGTCAAATATTTCATATAAATCAATGTCTTGTTGACTCTCATTGAAAGTCTCCATGGTTACTGGCTGCCATCATGTGGAAATCACAATATCACATGAAAATCTGAATGTGACAGTCAAGGCACGCATGTTTGTGAGATATGATCATCCGCCAGTACTGTTAGGTCAAGCAATAGTTGGTGTCAAAAAATCTAATTGTTATGAAATCTCAATTTTATAATAATTTCTCATTAATTCAAAGCTTCATTGGGAAAAAACAAAGTTTTCTTTCTGTCTTTGTCTGAAATATCCTCCAGAGATTTATATGTAGTGGTCTTATCTTGTAGACTGCTGGGAAGACAGGCAATACTGCGTCTAGTTGATCGTCTGACAGGAGTGACAACAGTACATGGAGATGATGACTGTACATCACTAGATGACTTCCTCCTCCTGAAAAAATATCAATAAAGCTGAATAAACCTCAGATTAAACTAAATCGATCTATATCTTAATTATAATTAATAGTTTCTTCAACTTGACTAGTTTTCACTGTATCAAAATAGATTAGATTTGCCCACTGTCCTTGCATTAAGATCAACTGTTAAACCCATTAATTGGGTTAGAGTTATTGTGTTTAACGCCACTTTCAACAATATTTTAGCTATATCGTGGCAGTCTGTTTTATTGGTGGAGAATACCTGGAGAATACTGCAAGACCTGCTGTAAGTCACTGACACACTATTATCACATAATGTTGCATCGAGTACACCTCATCTGAGCTGGATTCGTACTCACACTGATTGCATAGTTAGTTGTAAATCCAGTGATTTTCCTACTCATTTGTATCTGGGGCCCGGGTCCCTTATAATTGGGAAAATTAGCATGTAAATGATGTGAATTGGGAAAAGATGGGAGGAGTAAATTTATTAATTAAGTCCAGTAATAGAATATAGCGATGATACTGTACCAAGGTTTATGTAAATAGTAACACATTATTGTGATGGAGAGGAATGACCACAAAACAGTTCACAAAACTTACATAAATACACTTGGTGTACCACACTGTCAAAGTGCCATGGGTATTTTTGTTCATTCTTTATTGAACTGAACACCCTGACATCTGGTACCATGACCTCTGGAGCATAACTGTCCGAATCAGAGTGACAATCAGACTTCAAATCATTTTCAACATCGCCAATATTTGCACTGCATACATGTTGTTGGATGTCATTTGAAGCTGTGTTAGGTAATAAAGAATTTGAATTTGTTGTTTCTGAATTGACACTGACAGTTGTAACAAGGCGTTCAACTTCTGGGCATGGTGTATCAGTACTAGTGTCGGTGACTGGTAGGGTCCACCTAATCCCACTTTTTAAAAATTCATTAAAGAAATTTAAAAATTTCAAGTAGGAAAAGCTGTAAATATTGTAAAAACAATGTGCAAACATTGGGACATAGGGTGTATAAACAAAAACTCATTAACTTCAGGTAGACCTTGCTTAGAGAATAGAGAATTCATATATAGTAATTGATCATTTTTATTCTAATAAAATAAAAATACAGATACAGTAGAGTTCGTTTATAGCGAAGTCCAGGGGACTCTCGATCTTATTTCGTTATAGGCATCGTTCGTTATAAGAGAAATAATGTAGAATTACCTCCCCTCTTGCAAAATAATGTATTTCAACAAAATTATTTCAAGTGATGTGTAACTGTTTTGTTTGCTTTGTTTTGTTATTTTTTGACAGATAATAATGTTTTTACTTCAATGATTTTGTTGTAATAAAATACTTTCAGCGGATTTTGTTTTGTGAGTCTTTGTTTTTTTGTAACACCATTCATAATGCAAGCTATGTTGAGGAATAAATTAACGTGACCTACACTGTTAAAATATAACATCGTTTTTCTGAATAGAGAAAAACAAAAACGAGAATTGTTGAATAAAATGTATTAATTCAGCAGTTAAAATAAAACTGATCTGATCTGATATTTTGTATCAAGATCTAATGCCTTTCTCTTTCTGCTAGCCATACTGATTACTGAATGATCACCACGAGGATGTGTTACCATATTTATGACAATGTTCGGCTTGCAGTGTGAAAAACAACGGTAGAATTAAAATTTAAAAGCCGCTTTGTTGTTTAATTAAAGAGTCTATCTTCAAAGAAAAAATAAACAATAGCAATGAATTAATCTCACACATGACTTTGTTTTTAATTTCTTTAGCTTGCATTCATTAAAATTTAGATTACGTTTTATTAATTTTTAATGCAATAAATTAGCATGTGTGTTATTAATTGACAACTTGTTAATCATTAATACCCATTTTATTGTTTGAATATTTTAAAGAAAAGTTTAGAATGACATCATTAACATCATAGGTGGGATTATTGATTTTTCAATTACCGATAACGGAAGTGTCAAGTGCCATTCTAATATGTGATCGTCCGTGCGCAACGGAAGACAGGTAAACGATTTGTTTGTTCAGCAATTTTCTTGGTTATATCAAGTCAATTTTGAGTAATAAAAACGTTGTTTGGGTTTAAAATTCTCTTCGTTATAAGCCTGATTTTCGCTATAAAAAATTTGTAATAGGCCTTCAAAAATACATTGCATAAAATAGTGATTGGACCGGGGATTTATCTTTACTTCGTTATAAGCCTGATTTCGTTACAAGCCTATTCGTTATAAACTAACTCTACTGTACATATATGAATAAGTGATATAGTAAACAAGCATGTCTTGGCTTATGTTTGTTACTATTCATTTTTTATTAAAATTCTTATGATTCATGTTTTTTTTCAAAGGTACACATATTTTTTTAAGATATTTTACTATTCATATCATACTTTATTTCAACCCATATGAAAAAAATGTTTCATTCCAATTTCTAATTTATTTTCTTAATAACACTTACTTCACTCAAATAATATTTTGCCTTTTTCTGTAATATTTGACATAAAATACAGGTAAATTACAGGTAATAATTACAGTCAAACCTGTCTATAGTGGTCACCTGGGGGAGTTTGACAAAATGACCACTATAGACAGGTGACCTTTATATGAAGGGGTTTGATTATTCGACGAAATATTCTGCATTAGTTGTAAATAAACATTTTTAATCACATCTTATGTTTATCTCAATCTGATATGATTTGAATAAAACATACAAATAAATAAAGAAAGATATTTAATAAACAAAAGTACAATTTCCAGTAACACGATTTTGAACTGGAAACATTGTTTTCAAAATCGTCAATTGAATCTCACGTTTTCTTTAAAGAATGTTCATTATCTGGGTACGACCAACACCCTTCTCCTCGCCCACAGCTCGAACAACTTTTCCCACCATCGATCACAACGATTTATAACCCGTTGTATTAAAGCCCAACGTACTCATACAGATAACTTTCACTTTGTCGTCTAATTTCAAAGCTTTCCTATTTACGGATGTTGATTATTTTGACATGATGCACTAGATACAAATAATTTTGGTGAGTGAATCTCTACTCTTGTCGCAATGAATAAATATCTCCAATAACCCCTGGGTATAAACTTTCCTTATGTAATTTATTACTCACAAAATTTAATAGTGTTTGTTTATTTAGTTAATTAAATTAATCAATATATTTTGTAACACCTCTGGATTTTTTGTACATTTGAGAAAAATACCGAACTTTCGAAATCACTTCCGGTATTATTTTAAAAATGAATTTACCGTTATACAAAGGTTTTACACTGGAAATTACTAATAAATGGTGACCGCTGACCACATTGAACAGGTGACCGCTATATCGAATTAAAATATATAGTAAAATGCACAGGGAGAGCACGAAAGTGACCGTTATGAGCAGGCGACCATTATACAAAGGTGACCGTTACAACAGGTTTGACTGTAACTAAATACTAATTGCAAAAAACAGCAAATTAACTGTAACAACATCTATTGTTATTTGAAAGTGGAAATACCTGGAATAGGTATTTTTTTAAAGTGGGATTAGATAGAAGACACCACCGGTACGGCGGTAAACGGTCGGACTCACTTCAAATTTTATTTCTATAACCGGAAGTTGTTAAAATATTTTTACAAATACGCATTTTTGTCGTTTTTACACATGGAATCAAAATCAAATTATTCACAAACATCTTCATGTAGATTATAACGCATTAAAAGGTTTCCTCATACTATTTCGTGATTAAAATTGTCAATTGTACCCTAAGTAGGCTATGTAGCTGGTCCAGAAAGTCGAGGTCACTAGAGGACAGCATATGACTATATATCGATGTCACACTGCTTCCCAAATTTCATTGTTCGTTGGATTCTTAATTTCGTGGATCAGCCTACCCACGAAAATTGGTACCCCACGAATGAAAGTGATTTCACAGTACGCCTTGATAAAATATTCATGCAAAAAAATATCACTCAAGTTGCAGACACTACAACGTCATGTTAAACTTGAGGATGTGGATCCCTATGTCAAGCTAACAAGAACATACTTTTTAGAGAATGGTGTGACTTGTCGTACAGTATATAAAATAGCACTGGATTCAAAAATGTTATCTTCCTGTACATCAGCGGCACTTCTTCGTCTTGCTTTCTTCTCTCTCTCCTTACAAATTTCTTTTACTATACCAGTCAGTGAAGTGGCAAGTTCTGATGCAGGCTGAAATACACATTACAAATGTTAATATCAAAGATTATGAAAAGAACATTGAAACAGTGATGGTCAACAATTCCACCAATATTAACACAAACGAACAATCACCTCTAACCTCAAATCGCTGAACATGAAAAAGATCACAACATATGAGGTTGGACTGGTACTGGCTTGGGACAGCCACAAAAATGTGGCAGGGTTAAATCAAATGATGGGATCCCAACTCATGAGCTGGAATCTTATTTAACCATTGCTAACACCACCAAACCAAAAAGGACAAGGTTGGGATTTCACTTAACCAGTTGTTACATCACCAATTCAAGTCATTTTTTTTTTTTTTTTTTTTGCATTCAAAATTTTAAGCTGAATATTGTATTATTGATATGGATCAAAATAAATGTCCAATTACACAAGCAGTTTTTCACATTTTCGTTACCGTACCAAGCCAGAACGTAGATTTTCATAAGATTTTGATGTCATTTTTATGCTTGATGGGTTCTTCATTTTTGCTTGTGGTTGGTTGAATTATGTAATTTATATTTTGAAGAAAACATTATTTTTTTGTAGAAAATAAACAAAATTTTGAAAGGACATTCATTATCTTAGTTTCGACCAAAAAAAAAGAAGGACTGACTACATTAGTTTTTTTTTTTTAATAATTAAGAACACAAACCACAAAAAAAAAATCTGAAAAATATATCAAATTCAAAATAAGATAATGAATATTCATTTTTTACTTTACCTGTGCACCATTAACTACAGCATCTTCATATACTTGTAGAACATTTTCTAAATTCTCTGATGACTTTAGAACATGTGCCTTACAAATGTAGAACTTGGCATAAGTCTTTGATAAGCTTATGTTTTGTTCTATAGAATTCAGCCAACTTAAAATGTCTTCTCTGGGACAACCCTGAAAAACATTATACATTATAGATGAAAGATAGGAATATGGTGTTTAACCACACTTTCAACAATATTTCAGGAGGAAATCAAAGAAAACCGCAAGTCACTGACAAACTTTATCACACAATGTTGTATTGAGTACACCTCACCATAAGAGAGATTCAAACTAACAACTAAAGTGGTGATAGGCACTGATTGCGTAGGTGGTTGAAATCCAACAACCATACGATCACGATGGCCCAGGGTTGGAAAGATGCAGGAAAGTATTAATGAACAAAATAAAGTGTGAAGATAGTAGGTGGATGGTGTAAGATTATGAATAAAAAAACTTACGGTATATGATTTTTGTTTTACAGGATATGTGTCTTGACAGACAAAAGTTGGAACGAAACAAAAAATGAGAGATATCATGACTTCTGCAAGAAGCTAACTTTCTTTAAAACGTTGGTTTGTAATCCCTTTAAAAAATTACATGCAGAAATTTAGTAAATGGTATTAAAGCAGTCAGATTTGTACCATTTTTAAGTCATGTTTATTGGAAGTGAATTCTAATGTCATAAATACTTTTTCTGTCTGACGTATCTCTTGTATGCCTGAGATTTTTTTATATGTAGCTAATTACTTGACTAAGACTTATTCATATAAATTTTCATTTGACAACAAAACTCCAAATAACTGCAAGATATTTTACTTTATTGATGTCAACATATTTCACCTAAATATAAGGTGTCATGAGGACAAAATGGTACAGCTATTTTACTTTACTGATGTCATGAGGACAAAATGGTACAGCTATTTTACTGAAGTACATAAATTAGTACAGTAGTAAATGATGTCGTAATGAAAAATAAATGAATGAAATGTCATTAATGGATGTTCATACAATAAGAATTCATGCATAATAGGCCTGAAATTCCCCAAAATGCTAGTTCATGTTTATAATGATAATTGGAATGTTATTATTTATTTACATGATTTTACTGACACTCAACTACCAAGCGTTGGTTCACAGTTTTAAACATTTATTCATATAACAAACAATCATTGTTTACAAACATTAACAGGTTTTTATACTTACAGCTTCATACAAAGTGAAACATTCTTCTAACATAGAATCTAAATCTTCTAAAGCTGAATGTCTGAATTGATCTGCCAAGTTAACTACAATGTTTTCATCCTCTCTGTCTATCCTGGCTTTCTAAAAACAATGTGTGTGTTTATTAGTTATAATTAGAAGGTAATACTTATATTGCAAAACAAAATCCTTTTTCTCATGAGGATCAATCGTAGGAATTATTGGAAGAAGGTAGACCTGTCTAGTACAGAGATACTTGCAACTCGTCCAGGCAAGTTTTGGACTTGAAACTTGTGGTTAGGACTTGTCATTAAAAATAACAACAACAAAGAATGCACTAATGGGACTAATACAAATTTTAACCTACAAGGATCTATGTAGTATGTACGGCTGGTTTCTATAATTTTAACCTACAAGGATCTCTGTAGTATATATGGCTGGTTTCTATAATTTTAACCTACAAGGATCTCTGTAGTATATTCGGCTGGTTTCTATAATTTTAACCTACAAGGATCTCTGTAGTATATTCGGCTGGTTTCTATAATTTTAACCTACAAGGATCTCTGTAGTATATACGGCTGGTTTCTATAATTTTAACCTACAAGGATCTCTAGTATATTCGGCTGATTTCTATAATTTTAACCTACAAGGATCTCTGTAGTATATACGGCTGGTTTCTATAATTTTAACCTACAAGGATCTCTGTAGTATATACGGCTGGTTTCTATAATTTTAACCTACAAGGATCTCTGTAGTATATTTGGCTGGTTTCTATAATTTTAACCTACAAGGATCTCTGTAGTATATACGGCTGGTTTCTATAATTTTAACCTACAAGGATCTCTGTAGTATATACGGCTGGTTTCTATAATTTTAACCTACAAGGATCTCTGTAGTATATATGGCTGGTTTCTATAATTTTAACCTACAAGGATCTCTGTAGTATATACGGCTGGTTTCTATAATTTTAACCTACAAGGATCTCTGTAGTATATACGGCTGGTTTCTATAATTTTAACCTACAAGGATCTCTGTAGTATATACGGCTGGTTTCTATAATTTTAACCTACAAGGATCTCTGTAGTATAGACGGCTGGTTTCTATAATTTTAACCTACAGGATCTCTGTAGTATATACGGCTGGTTTCTATAATTTTAACCTACAAGGATCTCTGTAGTATATACGGCTGGTTTCTATAATTTTAACCTACAAGGATCTCTGTAGTATATACGACTGGTTTCTATAATTTTAACCTACAAGGATCTCTGTGGTATATTCGGCTGGTTTCTATAATTTTAACCTACAAGGATCTCTGTAGTATAGATGGCTGGTTTCTATAATTTTAACCTACAAGGATCTCTGTAGTATAAACGGCTGGTTTCTATAATTTTAACCTACAAGGATCTCTGTAGTATATTCGGCTGTTTTCTATAATGTTAACCTACAATGATCTATGTAGTATATACGGCTGGTTTCTATAATTTTAACCTACAATGATCTCTGTAGTATATTCGGCTGTTTTCTATAATTTTAACCTACAATGATCTCTGTAGTATATACGGCTGGTTTCTATAATTTTAACCTACAAGGATCTCTGTAGTATATACGGCTGGTTTCTATAATTTTAGCCTACAAGGATCTCTGTAGTATATATGGCTGGTTTCTATAATTTTAACCTACAAGGGTCTCTGTAGTATAGACGGCTGGTTTCTATAATTTTAACCTACAAGGATCTCTGTAGTATATATGGTTGGTTTCTATAATTTTAACCTACAAGGATCTCTGTAGTATATTCGGCTGGTTTCTATAATTTTAACCTACAAGGATCTCTGTAGTATATATGGCTGGTTTCTATAATTTTAACCTACAAGGATCTCTGTAGTATATTCGGCTGGTTTCTATAATTTTAACCTACAAGGATCTCTGTAGTATATACGGCTGGTTTCTATAATTTTAACCTACAAGGATCTATGTAGTATATACGGCTGGTTTCTATAATTTTAACCTACAAGAATCTCTGTAGTATATATGGCTGGTTTCTATAATTTTAACCTACAAGGATCTCTGTAGTATATACGGCTGGTTTCTATAATTTTAACCTACAAGGATCTCTGTAGTATATACGGCTGGTTTCTATAATTTTAACCTACAAGGATCTCTGTAGTATATTTGGCTGGTTTCTATAATTTTAACCTACAAGGATCTCTGTAGTATATACGGCTGGTTTCTATAATTTTAACCTACAAGGATCTCTGTAGTATATTCGGCTGGTTTCTATAATTTTAACCTACAAGGATCTCTGTAGTATATATGGCTGGTTTCTATAATTTTAACCTACAAGGATCTCTGTAGTATATACGGCTGGTTTCTATAATTTTAACCTACAAGGATCTCTGTAGTATATACGGCTGGTTTCTATAATTTTAACCTACAAGGATCTCTGTAGTATATATGGTTGGTTTCTATAATTTTAACCTACAAGGATCTCTGTAGTATATTCGGCTGGTTTCTATAATTTTAACCTACAAGGATCTCTGTAGTATATACGGCTGGTTTCTATAATTTTAACCTACAAGGATCTCTGTAGTATATTCGGCTGGTTTCTATAATTTTAACCTACAAGGATCTCTGTAGTATATACGGCTGGTTTCTATAATTTTAACCTACAAGGATCTATGTAGTATATACGGCTGGTTTCTATAATTTTAACCTACAAGAATCTCTGTAGTATATATGGCTGGTTTCTATAATTTTAACCTACAAGGATCTCTGTAGTATATACGGCTGGTTTCTATAATTTTAACCTACAAGGATCTCTGTAGTATATACGGCTGGTTTCTATAATTTTAACCTACAAGGATCTCTGTAGTATATTTGGCTGGTTTCTATAATTTTAACCTACAAGGATCTCTGTAGTATATACGGCTGGTTTCTATAATTTTAACCTACAAGGATCTCTGTAGTATATTCGGCTGGTTTCTATAATTTTAACCTACAAGGATCTCTGTAGTATATATGGCTGGTTTCTATAATTTTAACCTACAAGGATCTCTGTAGTATATACGGCTGGTTTCTATAATTTTAACCTACAAGGATCTCTGTAGTATATACGGCTGGTTTCTATAATTTTAACCCACAAGGATCTCTGTAGTATATACGGCTGGTTTCTATAATTTTAACCTACAAGGATCTCTGTAGTATATTCGGCTGGTTTCTATAATTTTAACCTACAAGGATCTCTGTAGTATATATGGCTGGTTTCTATAATTTTAACCTACAAGGATCTCTGTAGTATATACGGCTGGTTTCTATAATTTTAACCTACAAGGATCTCTGTAGTATAGACAGCTGGTTTCTATAATTTTAACCTACAAGGATCTTTGTAGTATATACGGCTGGTTTCTATAATTTTAACCTACAAGGATCTCTGTAGTATAGACGGCTGGTTTCTATAATTTTAACCTACAGGATCTCTGTAGTATATACGGCTGGTTTCTATAATTTTAACCTACAAGGATCTCTGTAGTATATACGGCTGGTTTCTATAATTTTAACCTACAAGGATCTCTGTAGTATATACGACTGGTTTCTATAATTTTAACCTACAAGGATCTCTGTGGTATATTCGGCTGGTTTCTATAATTTTAACCTACAAGGATCTCTGTAGTATAGATGGCTGGTTTCTATAATTTTAACCTACAAGGATCTCTGTAGTATAAACGGCTGGTTTCTATAATTTTAACCTACAAGGATCTCTGTAGTATATTCGGCTGTTTTCTATAATGTTAACCTACAATGATCTATGTAGTATATACGGCTGGTTTCTATAATTTTAACCTACAATGATCTCTGTAGTATATTCGGCTGTTTTCTATAATTTTAACCTACAATGATCTCTGTAGTATATACGACTGGTTTCTATAATTTTAACCTACAAGGATCTCTGTAGTATATACGGCTGGTTTCTATAATTTTAGCCTACAAGGATCTCTGTAGTATATATGGCTGGTTTCTATAATTTTAACCTACAAGGGTCTCTGTAGTATAGACGGCTGGTTTCTATAATTTTAACCTACAAGGATCTCTGTAGTATATACGGTTGGTTTCTATAATTTTAACCTACAAGGATCTCTGTAGTATATACGGCTGGTTTCTATAATTTTAACCTACAAGGATCTATGTAGTATATACGGCTGGTTTCTATAATTTTAACCTACAAGGATCTCTGTAGTATATATGGCTGGTTTCTATAATTTTAACCTACAAGGATCTCTGTAGTATATACGGCTGGTTTCTATAATTTTAACCTACAAGGATCTCTGTAGTATATACGGCTGGTTTCTATAATTTTAACCTACAACGATCTCTGTAGTATATACAGCTGGTTTCTATAATTTTCTTTATGACAATATGTGCAACAGCAGTTATACATTACTATCACATGGGTGAAGGGATATTTCAAAAAGTTCACCTGTACACCATATTGCATAGCAGTTGGAATAGTGATGTGCAATAAATATGTAGAAAACAATCATCAAATTTGAAGTATTTCAACAAGATAGATAATTAGATCGAGATATATAGAATCTAACACCGGCAAAAGTGCAAGACAGGGAAATCTCCGACAACCGAAGGTGTCAAGAGATTTCCCTGCCTTGCACTTTTTACCGGTGTTTGATTTTATTTCTCACTTTTATCAGTAGTTGTGTATTGTTTGACAGCTATGTACTTTCAGCAGACGATCATGTTATTTCCTCTTCATGTCAATCAAAAAGGTAATTCCGTATTTTTGTGTATTGCATGAAGGTTATTATGTAATAATATGGCTGATTGTTAGGATTTGTATGTTTATAAAAGATTGAAAACTTATATACAGTGAATTGTTTATTTTAAAAAGGAAAAGCATGGAGAATTTGGGGGGCAGTTGACATAAACTGTACAGCATGCATTTGCCGGTAAAACGCACACTAGTGCAAGATAAGAAAATCTCACATCGCTAAAAATAGGAACTGGTTTGTCTCAAAAGTGAGAAAGTTTTATTCCATCCATAAACAATTGTTGGTTTGCTGACCTACCCAATAACCCATCAAGATTTTCAAAATTGTTTAATCTGTTTTAAGCATGTTTTTAACCATCAGCATGTTATTTTTACCATGTGCAAAAAGAAAATAAATTCATTATCTA
The DNA here is from genome assembly GCA_963383655.1 of Bathymodiolus septemdierum. Taxonomy (NCBI): domain Eukaryota; kingdom Metazoa; phylum Mollusca; class Bivalvia; order Mytilida; family Modiolidae; genus Bathymodiolus; species Bathymodiolus septemdierum. Next base: position 112,060,145 of record OY726517.1, on the reverse strand, counting down.
CCTATCAATTAAATACCATTCTACTCAAATTGTATTAAGCTGGAGAACAGCAAACAACATTTTGTTTTTAAAGAATGGCCTTAGTTTATAGTAGATGTAGAAAACTGAAAAAGCATCTCTAGAGGTATTGCAATGCACATACCATAATTAATGTGTGGCTGTGTAAAAGATGTTTATGCTATAGGTAGAATAATGGGAATATATTAAAGAGTGAATTGCATACATAGAGAAAACCTAAATACTATAGCACTAAAGTAATGGGCATGTATAGCATAATAACAGTGATGGTTAGTGTTGTGGTGTTTAACACCACTTTCAACAATATTTTAATTATATTGTGGCAGTCAGTTTTATTGGTGGACAAAACAGGATTACCAGGAGAAAACCACTGACCTGCTGAAAGTCTGACAATAGCAAACTTTATCACATAAAGTTGCATTGAGTACACCTCGCTATGAGCGAAATTTTAACTCACAACTACCATATGATCATGGCAACAACACCCTCTACTAATAACTTTGAGGGTATGTATTGCAGTTGAAAGATATCAATAATAAGTTCCCACTGATTTTATTTTATCAGCCAATTTTCTACCTGTTCTGTCAGTTCCTCTACTGTTAAACTTCTCTTTATACATGAATCTATGTTAGGATCGGTTTTTTCCTTATTTTGGTCGTGGTCATGGAAACACATCAAATGCCTGAATTTGGATGGAGTTTTTCCCTTTGACTTTAACCAATCATCAAGCTTGTTCCTAAATATTTTAAAAAGAAATTTAGAATTATTTTATAGATAGCAGTGAATTACAGAATTTTCCGAGTTAAATAAAATTATCGTTTTTATTTTCACTGTTGCTATATTTCGTATCATTTTGTTGTATGTTTTCTGTATGTTTTACAATTATACCACTTTGACTATGTCGTATACAGGATATTAAGTTTTCTGTATGTTTTACAATTATTCCCCTTTGACCATGGCATATACAGGATATTAAGTTTTCTGTATGTTTTACAATTATTCCCCTTTGACCATGTCGTATACAGGATATTAAGTTTTCTGTATGTTTTACAATTATTCCCCTTTGACCATGTCGTATACAGGATATTAAATTTTCTGTATGTTTTACAATTATACCCCTTTGACCATGTCGTATACAGGATATTAAATTCACAACGTTTTTTGAAGAGATACTGTACACATAAAAGTATAGAAGTATAGACTCTCTCAATTTGTACTACAATCAAGCCTAAGGTGTTCTCATTTGAAGCAGGATTGTGAAGCATTTTATTGTGTTCATATATCTGTTTTAACTAGTGAAGATCTTGATAATGATATGAAGAGGGATTGTTTGATATCTTATTAACCAGACACATTTTTGTGGTAGTCCCATACAAGGATCTAGTTTTCCATATCCTACTGTCACCATATCTTTGTTCAGTAGATTAAGATCTGACAGGGAAGTGATTCCTGCTCATAGTTGGTGATATTGCGGTATTTTGCTCAATTAATAGTTATCACTTTAATTTTGTACCAGTTTCAACAATATCTTGGTAATTTACAATTTTAATATGTTTGTCTGTTTTTCTATGTTTATCATTGTTTTAGTCTTTTCGTAAAATGTACTAAAATATTAAACCTATGACAAGAAATATCTAAAATTTCAGTAAGTTGTAAAATTCTCCATTTCTTGTCTTTTTCATGTCTCATCTGAGACATCTCTATTCACCCCATAAAAATCTGGGTAAAAAAGATCACCCATTTAAACTATATATATTCTTCTCAATCAATATTTATAACTAATTTGAAAGAACTCTTGGACATACCTCATGACTGCTTGTTCTTGATTTTCAGCAAGTCGAGGCTTCTTAGCAGAGTGTTTAGGTGTTGGTTGTCTGACTGGAATTGATTTTCCATCAGGTCTTTTTGGTGTCTTTCTATAATTACTGACAAAAGTATCATCGTGAACATGAGGACTGATGAATCGTACACTCCTGCCATGATCTGGAGTTTTCCCTATCGTCTCTTCAAACACTTCATCACTACATGTTATACTTGCAAAACATGACTTTCTCTTCAGAATACTTGCAGGTTTTGTATTTTTTGGTCCTTTGTGTAATTCTGAATGCCTTCTAGACTTTTGCTGCACAGTCTGTCTTTTATTTGCATTAATATTAGCCACACCTGGTCGTGAATTTGTATTTAGAAAGAGTCTCGATTCAACGACTCGTCCTGTAGATTTTTTGTTGTGACATTTATGTTGTGAAGGGTTTGACAGAGATTTACAAGATTTACCAATATCAACACTAGTTACAGGTTGAGGTAACTTTCTAGATTTAACTTCATCAGTATTTGACAGTGGTCCACATGATCTTCTCACGTTCAATGATGAGGATGTCTTTGATTGAATTTTAGGTGGATTGGATAATGAACCTGCCCTTTTGTTAAATGGTAATGTTTGTGTCAAGTTTCTAACACTCTTATTGACAATAGTTTGTTTATTTGTAACAGCTGACTTTGTGACTAGAGGTTTTGTCAGTGGTCTTTTATTTTCTTTCAATTGTGCACCAGATACTGTTGACTGCTGTGTAAGTTTTGACCCAGAAATTGTCTTTCTCTCACTACATGGTACTGCTTTGTGAAATACTTTTTGAATCTTTTGGTTTTCAGGTTTTTTAAAAATCTGTTTGCTGTAAAAAAAAAATCTAAAATGTTGAAAACATGTTATATTTATGTAGTGACAATTTTTGTTTGTTTTATACAGGTACTTATTCAAATTTGAGTGATTTCTAACATCAAAACAGTAATACAACAATGTACATTCGATATTGAAATGATTATATTGCAGGGTTCTAAAAAAGAATTGAAGTAGGGGTCTCAATTTATAAAGTAGGGGAAGAGTTGAGTCCCGGAGGCATGCACCGATAGCCACAGGCGCATGCGGAAAATTCTGAAATTCTAGAGTGTAGGAGATGCATTCTGAGCATATTTTGCCATTGAATTCTCCTAAAATTAATGGTACTCTGAAAGGCATTTTTTTTGTAAAATATACTACAATGTTGTATCAGTGGCAGCTGGTGAAAAACAAGGTTATACAAAGCAATTTTCCAGGCAACTTTCATGACAAAATCAGTCTCAGAATATCTCTTCTGCAAAAAGAATTGAAAAATGTTGTAATATATAACTATAAATAACTAGAGGTCTCATATTTTAATCTGATTATTACTCTCACGTTGAATAATGAATGAAATCTCAAGGAATGTTGGCTTAAATCCAGTCCCAGTGAAACTTAACTTTTTTTTAACAGGACAGAAGGTCCTGTGTAGATAAAAATTTCACTGGACCTTCATTGCTTCCACAGGACCTCCTTTCTTTAAACATTTTTTTTTTAAATTCACAGGACACAACATCCAGTAATCTTTTCGTAATCATCAATGACCTGAAAAAAATATTTTTGACTTGCAACAAAATTTGTGCTTTACTACAAAAAATAGGATCACAAGTGATTATACCAAGCATAAATAGTAACGTTCTCGCTTTGAAAATTATCCGAAAACTTTAAATTACCGAAAAACCGTTAAATCTTCATCGATTTATTTGCTTGTTTTTACGTTCCGTAAAGGGATATCCCAGCTTTTGGAATTTGATGACTGCACATCCTTCATGAGCAAATACTCCACTCGGAACACTTCGCGCATCTATATAGTAGAACCAAGTGAAGTCCGAAATGTTGTGTAGTCAAAGTCCGGAGTTCCCACCATGACGTCACCGGGAGTTAGATATATTTAGAAAATGGTGGATTTGTTAGTGTTTGGTTGATTGCAATAGTAAAAGTAATCGATAAGAAGATATAGGTCGACAAAACGCGATAACGACAATTCACATAAACATAAAAATTGTTGGAAAACCCATGCTCGATAAATTTTTAACTGGCGAAACTGCAAAAGTAAACGACGAAATCGTCGGCACATTTTGAGAACCCTGTGTTTGCCAGGATTTATTTTCAAGGATCATTCTTGATATTCACAGATTATATTGGCAAAATTAAAACAACAAATCTTGTTGCCTTAACCATGTTGCTAACAGTATTCATTGCATCTAACACTAGTAACAGAAGAAATATAAAAATAATAAATATACTTGCATTCAGTAATAGTCGCAATTTTCTTGGGTTTTTTTTTTGTACTGGCTTAGAACATGAAACACTTTCAAATTGTGATGTCAGGAACTAACTTTTAGCTATAAGTTTTTTAAACCCAAATATCTTTATATAAAAAAAAAAAAAAAAAAAAAAAAAAACTCCCTACCTACCAGTACCAGTGCAACCCTAATTTGAAAAATCATGCAATTTGAAACATTTTTTTATTGGCTTTTGACCCTATTGTATTTTAATCTTTTGTGTTCACTCTATTTGTTAGGTATTCAGATTATCACTTTACAAGATTGACTCTTTGAAGTTCTATGTTAGTCATACCTGTAACATTTCTTTCCTTTTTCTTTCTCTTCTCTGTACTTTTGAAATTTAAGTAAATATTTATCTACAATTAAAAAATAAATAGAAAGTAAATAAATATTAATTAAATAATTAATTCTCTTAAATAGAATTTATATACATGTAAACCATCATTGTATGGTCCAGATGTGGTGAGGGTTGTTGACCTCTGACCTCAAGCCATTAACACTACTGATTTTGGTTCGATCCTGATAAATGTGTTAATGCTTTCAGACACCAACAAAATGCACCAATGACCAGGCATTTCATGCCCCTTATTGGGTCATTTAATTATTATTGTCTGATTCGCTCCTTTGTTAAGTCTTGTAGTCGTGAAATACTGCTAGCTGAAAAATTGCTGAAAGTGGAGATAAAGAACAATAATTTAAACACTTGATAGTCCATGGATTTACAACTATCTCTTCTTTTTTTAAAATCAAAATCAGACTTCAGCATAAGTTTTTTGAAAAATATATAGTAGTTACAGAGATCCTTACAATTTGCCTAGGCGAATCCTGAAATCACTTTTTTCTATTGGGACTTGCCAAAGTTTTACATTCTTATGGTATTCATCAAAATTTTCCGAAATGTCTTCTTTCTGGACTAATCAAATTAAAACGCTACAAGTATCTCTGTAGTTATATATGAAATATACATGTACATGAATATTGAAAATTGGAAGAATCAGAACAGTTTTGTCCACTTGTCACCAGGGACAATTCGTGTAAGCATGTACCGATGCAAAAGTTCTGACTGTTTTTGAACTCGCCTGACAAACTAACACATGAATATCTTATTTTCCCTTTGATGTATTGTATGTAGTTTTTTCCTGGGTCATAAAATAACATAGAAACCTGTAATACTACAGGATTACTACCACATAGTATCTGAAGTATTCTAATTTTTGATACAACTCACTTGAAAATGACACATGTATTGACAATGCAAATACAAATTACTGTATGAAGCCCATGAATTTTCAATTACAGAATCAAGAGACAAGTTACTCTAAAAAGAGTAAAGACTCAAGATAACCTTTGTCATTATCATTTTCAAAGTGAAGAAAGTACATGTAGTTTTCAATTTCAAAATGTATAATTTTTCATCAATAAGAACAGTAAAAATATAACTGATAATAAAAAGAAAACTCCACACTTATGACCTTGTCTTAAAATTACATGTAGAACTGTTATTGTTTATTGATTAGAATACTTTTTTTGCAAAATATCCTGAAAATTATGTAAACCATCATATAATACCTTGTATATTTATCATTCTACATAAAATTGACAATCTACATAATGTACTTGTTCAATGTAATAATTAGAAGTAATGATACATGTAACAAGTTTTGTTTATTTTCTAGTAAATGTTTCAGATATTATTGTAGAATGTCTTATCTAATTATATATAATGATACAGATTTATTAGTAATTTGGAATGCCTCTTGATCAAGTTCCAGAAATGGGGTAATCATAATCGGTTGTAATCGATTACATTTTTCATGTAATCGAATGTAATCTGTAATCGGACATTTTTTTAAATTACATGTAATCATACTGTAATCGATTACATTCATTTTGACCCTGTAATCATGGTTACTTTCTGATTACATTTAGATTACTTTTCATCATTTTGACTTATTTTGTCTTAACTGAACATATACCTGTTATCTCCTTAGACATTTAATGTATGATTTATGTAAATGAATTTTCTTCATGAAATTTATTAAACAAATAATGTAGATATTATTATATGCTTAATTGCAATTAAAACTATCACAGCTACAAAAAATATTAAGTATAAATTATGACTTCAAAGACTTGATATCCAAACAAATAATATCTCAATTTCAATTTCTTTAGGGTTTCAAAAATTCAGTGAAAACAGTTTGTCGGCTTGTGTAAAACACAACAAGCTCTAAAATTTTAAATTATCTGACACAACTTTCAAGATTTCATGTATGAAATTGCTTTTATGAAAGACTATCACCATGTCTTCATGATTCGCATAAGATAAAGAAATATCTTATATAAACTAAAACATAGGTATCTCATGAAGATTTCTTATACAAGTTTAAAAAGAGATTTAAATTTCAATGAAGATATTATATAAAAAGTAAAATGTAAATTATAATTTTCAGAAACATTTATTTATGATGCTCGTACATACAGGTACATGTACATGTATATTACAAATTAACTGATAAATAGCAAGTTGTAATATTTGTAAAATTTTGGATTTTTTTTTTAGAGAATATTCTAATGGAGCTTGTATCTGATATTCAGATACATTGTTGTGATATTTCTGCTTTTTATTTTGGTGCTGATTTTCCTTTTAATATTGGATTATATGATAATGTTTTCATTACTTGTGGGTTACTATGCAACTTGTAATGGATATTTTATTAAACCTATTTACATAAATTAAGGATTTAGTTTTCATATTATTTAGACTGAGAAATTATGTACATTTTTAAGCAAGTTTTTAGAATCGGAATGATTTTTGTTTTTTTATCTTCTGAATTATATATCAAGGACAAACATTCAAATGGTGTGAAATTGGTGTCATAAATAATACCTTAATTACAAATTTTATCAGGTAATTAACTGCTAGTTTATTATACCCAATAGACTTTCACAGGATGTTTGAAATTATTTGATATAAATCATTAAAATGTGCAAATGTATGTTATAATATTTACTAATAGTATAAGATGGAATCAATATTGGTCATATATAAGAGAAGACATATTTTATGAAAAATAGGAAAATGAGAATTGCTGTTTATAATTTACAATGTACTGTTTGTTATTGCATGTAATGATCACATTACAACTGAATTGTAATTCATAGTTCTGAATAAGAAATACATTTAAAAAAAAAGGGATATTGGACAGATGCACACGAGACAAAATAACATAAAACACTAATATATTGGTTGTCATGACATTAAATGTAATCAGTAATGTAATCGATTACATTTGAAAATTGATGTAATCGTAATGTATTAAATGTAATCATGAAAGTTGCAAAGTAATTGTAATATAATCGATTACATTTGAAAGTACATGTAATTGATCCCAAGTGACAAGTCTGTGATCAACCCATGTAACAAGGCATTTCTTGGATAAAAAGTCATTTTTACACGATTAACAGAAATTTTGGAAACAAAAATTAGTTATGTTCCTTTCAATGTCCATACATAACAAATGCATAGTATTTTGGTACATACAAAAGTCTTATGACTAGTAGATTTACCACCACCCGTCGTTTCTCATGTCACACCTGCTCTTAATATCAATTGGGTTATGTGGAAATAAAAACGCATCACAAGTACAGAGCATGATATTGGTGGACGATCTTACCTTATAACCCAATCCAATGCAATTGACTGTGTTGTCTTTGTTAAAAATATGATGAAAATCAATGTCAAAGTACTGTTACAATAATATTTCTGAAACGTAAAATTTGTTTGGCATTCCTTTTATTTAAATAGAACAGGAAGTTCGTCTTACTTTAATCTCGACTTTACAATATTTTACCTTATATGGCAAGAAATCAGTCTTCATAATTAGTTATAGAAATGTCACAACATATCAGAGTTGTAAAAAAAATTAAATCAGCCTAGCCTCCTCTTGCAGAAGGCTCACACATTTTGACAAGTATAAGTAAAGTGTGGTATTCTCAAGATCATCCCGGCATGCTACTATTGTAATATCATTACTACGACATTAGCACCACAACATAATTAATTTGCAGTTTTGGTGACTATTGATACACTAGGACACAAAAAGCAACAGCAGATCATATGCAGCACCACTTACAAATGAAAATAGACGGTCATTAACACTTGCTTTAATAGGACTCTTTCCAGTCGATCAACCGAGAAAGCTATCAGAAACAACGGTCTAATTCCATTGGTCAGACATGTCACTTTATGTGACCTTACTTAATGATTGACATATCTATTTCCACATATAAATTCGAACAGAAACTGGACAAAATATGCACAACTTGCCACAAGTGCAAATCAATTAGGGTAGTTCGCCTCTATGTCGGACATCTTTGATGGCTAGTTCGGGTTATTTCCGAATATTTAATTATTTTGCATCCAAAATGTCCAGCTACGACAAATGTAACTACAGGTAGATCTAAATATAGCATCATCTGTCATCAGTAAATGTCTGCATTCTGTCATAGTGCTCCTGATTTTGGAGCATAAAATATGCCTTTGATTCCGACACAATTGTCCGACATAAGGACGAATTGACAGGTCTTGGTTGTTTTATCCTCATCGATACATTATTGAATAAAACAATGTAGATTTAAACTAATGTTTAATGTTCGATTGAAAATATGCAGCAACTTAATATAAATAAAGACATGTTATATTCGTTTTATTGTTGTATATTTTGAAGCATCTGTGTAAATGGCGAATGTGCCCGTTTCAGGGGTGAAATTTACAAATGTGTTTTAAAGTAATTAAAGGCTTAAATGAACACTCAAAAAAAAAAAGAAGAAGTTTCGAAAGAATTTTTTGGTGTTTTTCTTGCTATCTAAGACTAAGTACCAGTAAAGGATTTCCAAACGTTCTCGTATATTTACCATCAAGTCTAGATCTGTGACTCTGTTGTATAATGAAAGGTGTCCGACTTATGGGCGAACTATCCTATGTTGCGATGCAATAGCCTAGGTGTACGGTGTTACAGTAGCAAAACAGGCTTTTTTTTTGGCTTTGTTTTGAATCATTTATTGATTAGATTTTTTTTACATAAATTTAATTGGTAGAGTCGAGATGATTCCGATAATACAAAAGTACCATGGTCCAGGTACCGGGTCGTTTCGCCCTGAATCCTGTTCGCTATTTCGCTAGATAAAACGTCAATATACTGTGGTTTGACATCTGATTAAATTTATACTATTTTAGCATTTGATGCGTAATTCATTAAAAAAGAGGTTATTTGCACACTTGTACAGCATCTTAAGTCATTTCATGCACTTTTGCGTTGGTACAAAAAAACAACCTTTTTACTGTTCTTGTGTGGTTTTTTGTAAATTTTGCAAGAAAAGTTTCGCTTGAGATCTTTGACAAAAGAAGACCAAAATGAATGAATTATTATTTTTTTTTGTATACAACTAATAAATAAATAATTAAAGTAGACCAAAATGAATGAATTATTATTTTTTTTGCATACAACTAATAAATAAATAATTACCAAAAAATTGTCGAAAAAGACTTCATCTATTATAATATAATAGCGATTAAGTGGGACGAATCGACTCACTTTCCGGGGCAAACAGGTAATCAGGGCGAAACGACCCGGATTCCATGGTACATACATTCATGATACGAAATCTTCCAGAAAAAAAACTACTCCCCACTTAATCTCGTTGAGATTAGGATTCTGAAGAAATTTTCTGTCTGTTAGGATGAAGAACAGACAGAAAATTTCTTCGGAATCCTAATCTCAACGAGATAACTCCCCACTGCTTTGACGTTAAAAACTAAAAGAAGCCAGTTCATCTTAGTGACTCCCCCGATGTTCAGGTTGTACACATCAATATGTGTCTATGAGTGAGTGATTGTGGTTTAATGATAAATGAACATTTTTCAGCTTTAATTCATCATGGCGAGAACAAGACGTTACATTTGTCATTTCTGTTTGAAGTTGATTTGAACGTCGTCAGAGCAGAACTGACAGTAAACGAGATTATGGCTACAATACGGGGCATAATAAAAATGTCGTTGAAACATTCATATTGTGAATCAATTGTATTACCTCTCTTGCTAGTTTTCTTATCTGATAAAAACGGAGAGGGCATTTTTACATCACTGGTCTGAACAGATATACCTAATTCATTCAATGTTTATATTTTTTCGAGAAATGGCGCACACACTTTTCATTGGTCAATTTTGAGAATGTTGTAAATTGTGATATCATTCGGACTGGATATGCTTGTTTCCGAGAAAACACTATAGTAAGTAAGTAAGTAAGTAAGTAAGTAAGTAAGTAGTAATGACTTTATTTCAAGAGGGTAACACAGTTAGCAACAATAAGCTAATCTTCCCTGTGACCCTCAAAGCAATAATAATCAAATACAGCAAGTACAATTTCAAACAATACATACATATTCACAACGAAATATCACAATCTGAGTATATAATCAAGGATAAATCCTTGGTATAATCAAGGACGTATATACGTCCTTGATATAATGAATATAATCATTCGTTATTTTGTTTTGACATTAAATAATCTGTATATTTCTTTTTGAATAGATCTATGTCTTGAATTAATTTTAAATCACACTAGGAGGTAAAGAATTCTATTAAATAGTTCTGGAGTAGTGAAAAGTTCGTTTCATAAAATTAGAATTTGGTCTTGGGACGAAAAATTTCCCTTTGCAGATGATCTTAATGAATAAACATTAGAATTTGTATTCATATCAAATAAATTACACAAATAATCAGGAGCAGAATTATTTATACATTTATACATTAAAACACTTTTATGATATTCTAATCTATTTTGAATAAACAGCCAACCAAGTTTTTTTTAAATAATTGAAGAGATGGTATATCATATTTTGCATTAAGAATAATTCTTGCTGCACGCTTTTGTAATTTACATAGTTTTTCAAGATTCAAATTTTTGGTTTCTCCCCATACAGTACAACAATAATCAAACAGTGGTAGAATATATCCATTATAGTACATGATTAAGCCTTCAGGTAGCCGGGTAAGTATGTTCGCAAACGACACATCAATCCAAGCCTTGATGAAATCTTTGAAACAATATTATTAATTTGCTGACACCAAGACAAACAATTATCAATAGTAATTCCAAGTAACTTTTCATATTTTACATCGTTCAATAAAAGATCGTCATAAAAAATATTAAAATTAGACTCAAGATATTGTATCTTTCTAGATGAACCCATTATCATTGATTTTGATTTCATAGTATTTATAGCCATATCATTACTAGTGCACCATCCCTGTACCTTTTCCATATCTTCATTCAGCTTAATGTTAATGTCAGATATGGAATTAGACGATATGGAATTAGACTATAGATGTCCTGATCTGTTTTTATCAAGGACGTATAGAGTACGTTCTTGGTTTTATTATGCTATATATGCATTTTTCAGCTTCGAAACAATACATGTGTATTTTTACAACAAAATAACACAATAAAATATGCTCACTGAAATGACAAGAAGTGTGTACCGCTTTTCGATTCATCGCTTTAAATATGTCTATTCTGAATTGTACTATATGGAAATATTGTTGAGAGTGGCGTGAAACACCATAAACCAAACATTTCATGGGATTGCATCCAATGTGGGATGCCAACATTTTCGTCAGCTATATTTAATATGTGCTCCATAGAAACATCAAATCAATTCTCCAGTCGTGAACATCCATCCATTCGTCCCCACTTAGAGTACGGGAGTAACATATGGTCTATCATATATAAAGTAAAAAAAAATGCGATTCAAATAGAAAACGTGCAAAGAAGAGCTACAAAACTAGTAAAGAATATAAATACCTGAGCTATTGTGAAAGAATTAAGTACCTAGGACCCCCAATCACTGCCAATACAGAAGAATGAGATCTGACCTGGTTAAAACCTATAAGATAATTAACAACATCGACAAAGTGGACAGTAACACAGTATTTCCTAGAAATGAATCATGTACAAGAGGACATAAACATAAGATATATAAAAAAACACTCAAGAACCAATATTAGGAAATACAGTTTTTCTCAACGAGTGGTGGATACATGGAACAAATTGCCAGCAAACGCAGTAGAATCTAAGACAGTCAATATGTTAAAAAGTCAGCTGAACACACACTGGAAAAACCTCGACATAAAATTTATGCCAGATGTATATGGACCGGAAGTGAGAGGAAACACACAATCAAGACGGGCAAAAATACTGAGATGTTAGAAAATTATATTGGAATGCAATATATACAGGACTCATTTACCTTGTCCCCAGGTCATACGTCTGAGCCTGGGGCCCCTGAGACGGTCAGTATTTTTTATAGCATTTTTATTATAACTTTTCTTCTTTTTTCATTCACTGCGGAGTAGCAACATGCCATTTGCCGTATTTATTGATGAAAGCTGATACGTGACCCCAAGAAAAAGGTCTGTTGTATTGTTGAGGTTCAGCAAAGGTAGGGGTTTTATACATCATTTTGTAGCCTAAATTATCGGAGTTTCAGATGATGTAGGCCATTTCTCCATGCTGGCGTCCGTCAAGTTGAAAAAACACGAAAATCGCGATGACCTAGATTTTTTACAAATGAACGTACCTCGTGGTATATATAGTATCTAGGTATATATTTTTTACCAGAAACAAGTGCCTGTGTTGTACTCTTAGACATATCAGAATTGAAATAATTCATGGAAGTCAGAATGTGTTTTGAGTTTTAACATGGGTTGGCGGATATTAGTATTTTATCCCGAGCCAAATATATAATTGGGTATAATCTCATTAGCACATGCGCCGGTGCATGTGACTGACTTTCCCGTGGTAAATGTACATGTTGATGAGTTATCGTCTGCTTGAATTTGACAGCATAGATTGTGTGCGACATTGTCCGCAAACGTAAATATAAATTACCGTCTTCCAATCAAAGTATACTACCGTATTTGTACTCTTAGACATATCAGAATCAAAATAATTCATGGAAGCCAGAATGTGTTTTGAGTTTTAACATGGGTTGCAATTGGCGGATATTAGTATTTTTTCCCGAGCCAGATATATATAATTGGGTATAATCTCATTAGCACATTCGCCGGTGCATGTGACTGAATTTCCCGTCGTAAATGTACATGTTGATGAATTATCATCTGTTTGAATTTGCACTGGGGTAAAGCTGATGACCGTAACTGTAATTACGGTCATCCCAAGATGGCGGACGTGGAATCGGGTAAGAATCTTTTTTGTCGATTAAATTGTTTCTATAATGTATTTTAAATGGCACATGCATATTGGTACGATAGTAATCTATGAACTTATCACAAGGAAATCACAAATTACGACTGAAAAATGTATTTAAAAGAGAAAATCCGATTTTAAAAATCGCTAAGATGACCGTAACTGAAAACTGAGATGTTGTAAGTTACGGTCATCTTTCAAAAAAAATTATGATCAGTTACGGTCATCTTAGTGATTTTTTAAAATCGGATTTCCTCTTTCATATACATTTTTCAGTCGTAATTTGTGATTTATTTCTTAATTAATGATCATCAGAATGGACTGTTACAATTTGCAACACAGGCACTTGTTTCATTCAAAAAATATATGGCTGTATCCGTTTCAATGACTGAAAAGTAGACGAAGCGACGTTCGCTGAATATTCTTGTCCAATTCGTCTAAGGGTGGCTCGATAGGTATATTTAAATGTGGTAGTCGAAAAGAGAAATATCTCGGGAGTGTAACGATATAATTGGGTCAGCGAAAGGATCACAAATAAGCGAAAACTATTGAGACGAAGTGGGGAAGGGGAAAAGGGCAGATATTTACCTTGAATTGAGGAAGAGGAGGGGGTTATATATTTTTTTTAATGAAACAGGTGCCTGTGATTTGTAAACATTAACTTTGAACAAAACATCGCTTTCCACGTTTGTAACACCTGACATAAACTGAACCAGTTCGGACAGTGGACAAATAATAGACTAATCCAAGTGTGCCTGAAGACAGTAGTGAAGTATGGGATAAAACTGCAAGATAGTTTTTTTTTTTAGTATGATGACAAAAACAAAAATAAAGCTAAACATAATGGGTTTTTTCAACACTAGGAATCAGAATCGACGACAAGGTTCAAAAATGATCATCGGACGGGATGTTGATGTCCAACTGATGAGTTGATGTTTCAGAGGATTGATGCACCACTACAATTAACTCGAATAATTCAGCGCCCTCTATCGGCCGCTATCGCTACTCGAGGTTAATGTAGCAAAGAGTAATATAACGACTGGATTATTAGGGTTACACTACAATATACACATGTTTGTATTTTTACGTGGTTCAATAACCAGATAGGTAATGTAGTAATTATTTTCAATTGACACAATATATTATACAGAAATTATTGTTCAGCTTTTTAACTGTATTTTGTCTTAGAATACACGTAATTAACTATTTTCACCAATGGTGCTTTACATTTTCTTACTCTCGGTTTACCATCAATTCTATTTTTATTTTAGGAGTTGAAGAATTCCTCCCTGACCACTTCTTTTGGAGACTAGCTCAAGGCGTCTCTATCCCAATCCAGAAACTGCTGTTCTAGAAGCTGTTGCATATGAAATATATTTTGTTTCTCCCATTTTTAAATTTCAAATTAATGAATTTAGCAGTGGTTTACATACCAGAATGAATTTCTGTTTTTGAACGAAGGAGTGTAAGCTATTTTTTTTTTATTTTTTTTTTTGCGTTGAAAGTTAATATATATCTTCAAAACACGAGTATAAAACTTCGTTTGGCGAGATTCGAACAAGTGTGTTTTCGTTGTTGTATGTGTGCAGCTTATCTCCCAGCATCATTAATTATGCATGTCCCAATTTCCGATCTACATACGCAATGGCACTGATGTTTACACTTCAGCAAGACTTTGAACTCTCAAAGCTTCTTTCAATCCCACCCAACGACCATGTTGGTGGTCTATGTTAATTCTTGTTTTATTATAATTCGCCAAGACTTCTTCCCTGTTTCTTTTTCTAGCTGAATTAGTTAAAAATCTCGTACGACCGCGTGCAGGTTTTCCATAGGCAGATTATTTTCCCCGCAACAGAGTAATTATCAGAAATTGGCAAATTTTAATTGTAAGAAAACTCGAAAATAAAGTTGGTTGAATGAACATTTTAATGTCGCAAAATGAAACAGAACCATCAAATATCACAAAATTACTGTTTGTATCACCTGTCTGGTAACCATAGCAACACAAAATGAAGACACTGACATAAAGGTTCTTTCATGTTACCGTTGTACACATTTTTTTAAAGTGATTTATGTTAATCAGAATAACATAGAAAATAAATAATTATGTTGTTATATGTTACGAGAAGTAATTGTGGTAATTCACACATTTTCATGAAACATGTAAGTAACATGGATGAATAGCGTTGGTTACAAACCATTGCATTTTCATTGCGAAACATGACTATGCGAATATATATTTTCGAAATCAGATTTGAGATTCAAGTAAAACACAATAAGATGTTGATTGGTGTTTAATGTCCAGCGAGCAATTTTTCAGCTATATTCAGGACGAGAACATTTAAAAATCTAAACGCCACGGGACTCGAAACAAGGAAAGGTAATGGGTAGGGACGGATAATTTAGCCAGTGCAACAGGTCTCTTATGGACCACTCATCATGAGCATAATGCTCATTATAGTATAATGCTCATAATGAGCTGTTACTCTGGGTTCTTTAACGTGCGAAGAAGGTGGCAATCTCTCAACATGGGAACTCGGTTTTATTTACGTCTCATCCGAAGGACGGGTTGGTTGTGAATTTATACATCCCGCACAACCGACGGACGACCCTTCGAGGCGAAGAAGCTCTCGATCCCATTTCTATACCCCGGGGTATCAAAAGAATTTAAGTTCAGATTCTAAGGCATGTTTAAGAATTATGTAAACATATCATCAGTAACAGTATGAAATTTAAAATAACAGAATACAAATGGGTAACAGGATTAAGCCTTCAAATAATTAAACAGTCTATAGATATAAATTTCTATTGTTTTTCAATGTAAAATAACGTCCAATACAAATACATATACAATATGCAGCTAGTAAGAACAGTCTGGAGATACCAAAGGGTCTTGTTAGAGCGACGACTTTATCTAATGGATACCAACACATATCTTTTCTTTTTGGCCACGCATGTCAATTCCGTTTCTTGTTGATTTTTTTCCATACAGTTAACTGAAACTTCATTAAGTAAGGGGTTCTTTTCTAAACAACCCCAGGAAAATATCATTGTCATAAAACATTTCTTAACTTGGCTTACTCTAGATGGTTATGTGCAGATAAGTTCTCCATTCCACAATTTTCCATCATTTGTTCCTCATCTACTTTCTCATTTACATTGTCATTAATATTGTCAATTATGTTTTCTGGATCCCTTATGTTCATGTATTGTTTTTTGATGTTCTCCGTACCGCTGTCAATGGCCTCTGTGATCTGTTCTAAGCTTTCTATTCCATCATCAATATGTGTTTGTACTACCACAGTCCTAACTGTGCCAATGTCAACTTCGTCTTGCTCTGTGATATTCCTTATTCCAGTTAGGTAAATCATTAGAATCAATTAAGTCCATTTCATCATTGTCTTTGATATTTCCCATCCTGCTTGCCTCCACTGTGACACCAAATAATGACCTTCATATAAGAAGAGTTTGAAGATAACAAAGAGGTAATAAGAACCCGTAAATCGAAGGACAGACAATATAATGACAATAACAATCTAATAACAATACACAGAAAACTAAAGATCGAGCAACAACACCCCACTAAAAACCGGAGTGAACTCAGTTGCTCCGGAAAGGTATAAGCAGTTCCTGCTCCACTAATGACCCCGTCGTGCTACTCTAGTAACACACCTGGTGATAAGTCATGAATGAGGAAAGGACCAGAGAGTGCTTATGACAAGTGAAGCTTATCGGTGGTCATTTGTGACACAGATATTCCATAACGGTTAACCAAGTCATGGTAGTGACCGTAAATCCTTCGAATACTCCATATGCAAGTGCTGCTGGAATGTTCTTACATATAAATGTAAGCTTCACAATGGGGAAACGTAAATCATCTCATTTGTCGCAAGGTTTCGTTCTTAACCTTAATTTTGAGGTGTATGTCAAAGTATGAAGCAGACCTAGCTGTATCTGTGGTATCGAAAGCTCAATGGGATAAATGACCAAACTTAGATATTATTCATCTATATAGCGGAACGTGATATTAAAGGATTGGGCTAGCTGTGGTCGTTTTTCTTGAGGAGCCCCTGTATAAAGTCTGCCTCGTACGAATAAAGGAATTAGTCGGCGAGAAGAGGAGCACAGTTTGTACCCATAGATATGGCGAAAAACATGTCAACCAATAAGTTCCCAGGTTATTCCAAGTCTCATTTCGGCGACATCATTGCTATAAGCAAAAATATTCCCACAGCGTAAACGCCATTCACCATCTTTCCTAATAACAACAGGAAACACGGCTTTGTCGCTTGCTATATGACCTGTGAATAAGTCTAAGGCAATCTGATCTACAGTGGATCTGCATTATTATGTGCTATGTTCAAGATTTTTTGCTTCATATCAATATTTGTGCTGTTTCATTAACTGCTCGTACACATTTACAATTGCCTTAGGGTAAAGTTTTGTCACTATGTCCAAGAGAGTAAGTAATTTAATAATGAAAGATATTCGTTTTGGATACCAAAGCAAAACAACTTAATAATAATAATAATAATAATAATAATAATAATAATAATAATAAATTTTGTCATATTTACATGTAACAACTAATTGATTCGGAAGTCAAAATGAGAAAGTTCAAGAAAAAGTCGTGAACTCGTCATACGAAAATATTTTACTTTCCTTAATATTCAATAAAGGTTATTCCGGATTCACAGGCTCACGGTCTTGTTGTGTCTTCTTCACACGAGCTTGCTTTTCATTTTCTATTAGTTCTTTTATAGGTTGTGCATTTGCTATTGCATATTCAACAATTTTTCTGTGATAAAACTTGGGTTTGACACTACGTTTTCGGTTTTGTTGCAACTGAATTTCCCCGCTTAATAGTTTGTCCATGTAATCCTGTGACACTAAACATGCACGGAAACACCCTTTGCATTTATATGGACACCCCGCTTTATGTTTTATTCCACCATCATTTGAATACAAAAGAGGTTTCCATAAAGAACCACGAGATGCCGTTTCCAGATTTTCTTCGGTATCACATCCGGTTGTGGCTGCGAATTGTTTCCGGTGATAAATAGACTTTGTTTTCCAATATAAGGGAATGTTTCCCTTGTTAGTCTCACAATCCGTGTTAACTTGAACATGTTGTATAGATGGTGGGGCGGATTTGACTCTCTGGTAAAATGCATCTCGCATTTGATGCTCGGTCTTAAAATCACTAAGCAAACGCACTTTGTTTTGTTTAACTGTTGTGGCATTTGAACCCGTTGTTTCCATCTTATGCTGACATCCTAGTATTTCCAACGATTTGGCACTGATCGATAATTTTTCATACACAGGTTTGTCTGGTCTAGTCCCATGACAAGTATGCGGTCTCTGCGATATAATTTTTGACCGGATTTCGCCAGAACTGGCAGAACACCCATTTCCACAATATCTCCCGGAAGCACTTTTAACATTTTGTCTCTGTGTTGATGGACACGCGTTGGCCTTAAACATGCTACTTCCTTGGAGAACTTCATCTTTCCCAACTTCCTGTTGTTCAATTTCAAAATACCTGCGTCCCAAAATAGCAGACGCACTTTTAGCTCTTTCTTCTAATTTTGAGCGCAAATTTTTTGTTATTGGACTGTATGATACTTGTTCCTTTTCTGGAGATACAGAAATCCCCATTGGCGAAAACCACGAATTCACAGAAACCCCGTTAAAAACTTTTCTAAATTGTCCATTAGAATCAGATACCGGCTGGGATATTCGAAGTTTACAATACACAAAGTCCATGCAATCCTTGAGAGATTTTGATGACTTGTCAGTAAGAACCATGATATTAAAATTAAAACTACTTTGGCATGAAATTTGTCACAGAAACATCGTTATAAAAAAGTTACGTCTTAAATGTTCTGTAATTGGTATTTTGCATGAAAGGAACTTCAACAACTCAAAGTATAAATTTCCGACCTTTGATTGTTTTAGATTTTATCATCTAAGACTATAGTTCTCGACTGCAATTTTCCAACTTCAAGAATTGATGTAGTAATGGTTAGCAACGATACAACTACGGTCACTAAGGAAATCGACTCGACATAAAACTCTAAACATTGAAAATGAAAATAGATTTGGTTTTTTTTTACAAAAGAGGAAAATACTGTTTCATTTATTGCGAAATTAATAAGTGCTTTCTTTCTAATTACTTAATCGACCACAGAGCGAAACACGATCTTTATTGACAAATCACCACAAAGAAACAGTTATATTTGATAAAATACTTCACAACCAGATTAGCTACAAACAAGCTTTATCAATTTTAACTTAATTTACATTAACAGGATAACAGATGCATCATGGGGTTTTAGCAATTGCTCTTTTGTAGAACAAACGGAAGTTACTATTCATCAGAATCAATAGAGTGCTTTATTAGTTCTTAGCGTGTTGGACCAATGTATTGCTATTTAATATGTTTATTATTTGTCTTGAGGTAAATAAAATACTCTGGGGAAAAATACAACTGTAATATCAGACCGATAAAAATCAAAATAGAATGGTTAAAATAGGTTAATAACTAGCTAATAAAATAACGGTCTTGCTTGATGGGTAGCGTTGAAACAAAATAACACGATATATAAATTCACTTTTCCGTCGATCTGAACCAATTACCTTTCCAGAGTCCACCCCCAGTTTTTAGTGGGATTTTTTTTTATCAGTCTTTAGTTCTATGTGTTTTGTACATTATTGTTTGTCTGTCTGCCCCTTTTCTTTCGGTCATTGTTTTCTCTGCTCTTCTTCTATTTACGTCTTCTGATTACTCTTCGGTATACTCAAACTATTCATAAACATAGGACTTTCATTTTCAGATGACATGAGTTTATGATGTTCTGATGAATTTAAGACTATCATGTTCTGATGAATCTATACCGATAGTATTATTATTACATTCCCCCTCAATTTGTAATACATTTTTATAGTATCACATGGTATACCATTGATCATGATGTTAATTGTATTAAATCTAGAATTAGATTTTTATCTCCTCTTACACGTAGTAACGGGTTGCAATGATAAATGTTTTCAAATAGAAAAAATAAAACAATATGTTTTACATTATGGTAACAATAGCTCTCGGGGAAACGATTAAATAACGTTACTATGTTTCTTTGTGAAATCTCCATTCCAACTAGTTCATTGTATATATCAATTTCATTGTAAAACTGTATGGTAATTTTCGGATTGGTTTATGGTTTATGGTGTTTATGGCCACTTTCAACAATATTTCAGTTTTATCGTGGCTGGCAGTTTTATTGGTGGAGTAAACCGGAGTACCAGGAGAAAACTACCGACATATCATCACATAATGTTGCATTGAGTACACGTCGACATGAACGGGGTTCGAACTCACAACGTTAGTACTGATTGCATAGGTAGTTGTAAATCTAACTACCATACGATCACGAATTTTCACTCGATCAAGTGATGAAGCAACACTATTACTAACCAAAGTTAATTCTAAATTAGAAAGCTAAAATAATTTCCTTTTTACCTTAATAAAGCATTGGAAATAGTCTTCAGAAATCTGTACACATTATTTGAACAATATCGCGCATTCAGTAATGTGCGTTAGCCGTAAACGCTTTATTTTTAAACACGTGTGAAAGCTTGATATTTATTCCCACATATGGGAAAATGTATAATGCTGTATGCGATTCAAACATAGAAAAAAAAAAGACTTTTTCGTTCTTTTAACCGAGTTGTTAAAGAATGACGCATGAAATCTTGCTTTTATTGCACTAGTCAGATACCAGTATTAAAAACGTAGATATCTAATTTAGTGCGCACGACGAGTTACTGAAATAACCTTCATCAGGTGAGCTCAAAGTAAAAAGAAAACCAAAAGTGCTTAAAAAGAATAACCAAAATCAGATAAGGTCACCTATGTCTGTGGGGGTAAAATCTTAGATGTGATAAAAATTACATTATTCAGCAATTGTAATTATCAATGATAAATATACCTAATACACCATATCAGTGCCGAAACACTGACTACGGGGCGATTGATATAATTGGGAACTACAAGCAGAGATTTCGATTAGACATAGTAATAAAAACGTAGAATCGTTTGTTTTGTTCATTAATCACCATTTTGTTTGAAGAACTATTTGTTTTCGTTGTCAATTAGATCATTGTAATGTTCAGTCAACAGTTGGAACGAGTTGTCTCTCTTCGGACGGATATAATACAATTACCCTTTGTTATAAAAAGCATTGAGAATGGTTTTCATTTATCAGGGGCGTAGTTGAGGCTTAATAGTGTGCACGCCATAATTCTTGAAAGGGGGGGGGGAGGGGGATTTTTTTGTGACGAGATGCAAAATGGTGCGATCTGGGGCCATTTCAGGGTTTCATATAAAATAGAATCAAGCACAATTTTAAAGACTGATAGACAAGAATTTCTTAAAATTGTCAAAAATCTGCCCTTCGTGTCTTAGCAGATACGAACACCTCCATTGCTTTGTACAAGTCCATTTCAAAATCTCGATGAATATGCACCAATCAAAGGGAAGATAGCCTGTCATTCTTCATGTTCGACCTAACATAATTTTCCAAACACCTCAGTACACTAAATGACCTTTCAGCAGTAGCGCTTGCTACTGGCATGGTTAACAAAACACTTAGTTTTATTAATATTGCATCTATAGAAGCTAGGATAGAGAACTGGATTGACAGAATCAAGTGTGGTACAAAGTGTTGTTGGCAAATCATTACGTTTTGTAATGACCCAGTGGGGTCGCCATCTGGTAAGGTCTCTCCTGAAATCCTCTAATGACAAATAAATGTCAGCCTGATATGCCTCGTATATTGTAGCAACATGATCATCAGTTAATTTGTCTACAGCACGGGGCAGTAGATGCTGTGCATGGAAGCGGTTTTCCGATTTAAGGGGACGTGTTTCAAGTTCGTAATCAAATTGTTCAAACATGGATAGTACAAAGAAATTCGTCAATACTGTTTTGGCGTTTCCGCTGGGTGATTGGCTCTGGTAGTCTGTCTACCACCTCGTCTGTGCATACTATCAGATATATCAAAAGATTTGGCTAAGTTAAGTGCAGACTGATACATCTCATCCTAAACCGATTCGTCATGTCGTTCAGCATTTCAATCACGGACTTGGGATTCTTTGATTGCTTCAAGAATGTCGTAATCGGTATCTTGGAGGAATGTTGACAGATCTCTGACAGATAAACAGTGCTATGTAAAATATGTTCCGCTGTATTACCAAAGCTATGATAAACTGAAACCGCATGATGGATGCAAGAAACTGCCCGGCTTTGTTATCGCCTTGGTTTTGTAAGCGTTCTAGCGCATGGACCACAACTGGATATTGACTTCTTAAAGGTATACAATGCGTCCGCTCGACATGTCCATACGTCTTATTAGCGATATAATAATTATACTGATTTAATTAGACTGTTAAAAGTAACAATATACATTTTTCTTTTTTATTTTATTTCCTTTTTTTTTTTAACTTGCCGATGTGCACGCCATGACATGACAGCGTATATGCAGCTACGCCTCTGTTAATAGTGTCTGATAAATGCCAATCGATACGAATTCATTATATAGAGATTTTTTTTACATTTCCGAATACTTTTGACAGATGACTGTTTTGTATATTAAATTTTATTCTAGCTCATAAATCTTTCATCCAACTAGTGTACAATTTCTTCATCCTCTCTCAATAAGTCCAAGTTAACATCCCCATCAAGTAAGTGTAACAATCCAAGCGTTGTTTCTAGATCCTCATCGATGACGTCACACGTAAGAGCACCTGTTCCTGTGATGTCAATATTAGGGAATTCTCCCAAATTTTCGTCTATTAGTTGGTCAAATGCTGAAAATGTATCGGACACATCTGTTTGGGGTTGTTCCGGTGATTCAACAGCTTCACAAAATTTTGCATATAGTTTTTCTAATTTATTGTCCGAGTTGTTTGGATTCGTGGCGGAGACAAAAACTATTTTGGAAGTTTGTTGCAATGGCAGCATTTTGGAAATTGAGACTTGCCAATTTCAACTCACTGATTGAAAGATTATCCAATGCACGGTAGGCTTTTACTCTTGTTATCGCTTGTTTAACATATATACGGAAGGACGCTATTTTCCTACTAGACTCTACTTGTTGTGGGTTAAACTGCTGTTTTGCATTTTTAAAGGCTGGACGAATAACAACACCCCCACGAGTTATAACATCTTCGTCTATCAAAAACGCTTTATCTACCATAATTTGATCCCCTGGTTTTATGAGGTCTACGGCGCCACTTTTACGAAAAATTTCTGGATCTGAAATTCCTCCTGGGTACAATTTGGAGCAAAAACAAACGGACCCCCATAAAGTTATTCCAATCAGAGCTTTGGCGGTGTGATGATGATAGTATTCTGACCACACAACCCCTTGTAAATCTAATTTACTCGGCATTTGAGTGTAAAATTCAGTGCAGTCATATATTGCAATACACCGAGGAAACATTTTTTTCAGTTTTTCAGGACAAACAGAATTGAATTCTTCCGTTGTAGGATATATTGGGAGTTTCATGAATACAGAGTTGATCAATATATACCAGGTTTTCAAAATTGCATTTACGCTTCCAACGCTCACATAAAATAAATCTGCTAAAACTTTCTGGAAAGCTGTGTCGAAGCCGAAACCAATACATAAAATATTCTTCCAGAGGATCAAGAAGCCGCTTGCGACCAAGATTTTCATTGAGGCATTTCTTTAAATATCCATAATACTGGGTGGGATTTCCGACAAGTTCAAACACTGACATAAATATTTTAACATTTGGGAAACCTGTATAGGATGAGATGTCTTTATCTGAAGACAAAAAATTGTTCACGGAAAATGATTTTGTTTGCAGTTTTAAATTTTGTTCTGTCAATTGCCTGTTCTTTCGCTCAAGTTCATTTATTTTGGCTATTAGATCAATGTTTGGATTCAATGCACTGGGAACGTTATCACTTCGATTTTCTCAACATTTTTAAGTTCAGATACCGGCAAGCTTGTGACCTCCGGGTGGGGAGATTTTTGGGAAGTATTATTTATTTTTTTGCCGTCTTGCTTCACTTGGTTCTTTTCATATTGTCTCATTTTATCTTTAGGATTTTTCCCACCACTCTTTGCACCAAATTTTTCTCCAATTTCGAGAGACGGAACGTCTTTTTTCTTGCGTTCGCCACCAAAGAAATGAAAAGAGCAAACTCGACTTGACGCTTTCAGATCTTTTCAGTCAATTTAAGGGCTTTCAGCCATTTTTCTCGTATTTCAAATTTCTTAGGAAATGGTATGAAATTAATATCTTTGAATTATCTGGAAGTCCTATGACAAATGATGCAAATATTTGGCATTTTTACGGCTCAGCTGATTTTGTTTACGTTTTCTGGTTCAATAAATATGGCGTCGTAGCGTCCTCGTAATTTTTTTACCCATAATGCAACGTCATTTCTGAATTGGTCCATTCTTAAGTTTAAACCCAAAAACATATTTACAAATCAATTAAGATAGGGACATTCCACTATTTCAACCAAATTAAGATGGCCACCATAATATGCCTGAAACGATGAATTAAATTTAGATATAGTTTATACTAGTACTATAATACGTCGATATTGAAAATCACAAAAAAAATCATTCACGACTCCAATTGCTTAGCGAATACTCATCGATGAACACGGCTCAACTACAAATCAACAATGGACTGCCCTATTGAATTCCTCCCGCTCTCATTTTACATATAAATAAAATAACACAGAAATAAGATAAATGTTGATTATTTTGGCAAATTATATACATACATATTTTATAAATGTTTAGAACAAATTATGTAATTAATGTTCATAATAATTCAATTAACATAAATTAATATAAAGCACCAATCAAATGTCTTCAACTATCATGAATGTTAACTAGTCCATCATAAATATCAAGTCCAATTACACAATGTGATATCAACCTACAAAAGACTAACAACTTTTGTCAATATCAAATTAATACGAAAAGTAAAATACAATATTCATCAAAGAAAAATTTACAATTATAAAGTGACATAGTAATCAAACAAAATTATACTGATTTATGTAACATTATTAATGAGGGCGGGAGGGTGGGTAAATTAAACCGTGTTGTCTCAACCAAATATTTTAAACCGAATGATATATACGCGTGCGGGAAATTTACAGGTGAGTACTGATTATTAATCAACCAATCAGAGAGAGTTAAATCTAAACAGAAAGGTACACATGAGTGAATTAATATGAATATCATCGAGAGAATTAATAATTTTTACAAATATAAATTTACCAATTCCTTCCGCTCTCATTTTGCATATAAATAAAATAACACAGAAATAAGATAAATGTTGATTATTTTGGCAAATTATATACATACATATTTTATAAATGCTTAGAACAAATTATGTAATTAATGTTCATAATAATTCAATTAACATAAATTAATATAAAGCATGAAACCAACGGCCACTATAAAGTGTTGAGTGTCTATCAGACCAGTTAATAATTATATTGTGTTTATTAGTATGTTTATAAGTACTTAACATATGTAAAGAACGTATCTTAGTCCTTGACTGGAATTCTGCAAACTAATATGGGTTTGTAGATAGACCAGTAATAGAAGTAATGATCTAGCGTCCGCTTTCGTGACCATCATCTTCTGAAAAATAATCAAGAAAAACCACAAAGCATCTTTTTCTAAAACCTTACAATTAATGTATATGATTAACAACACCTATGAAAACATTTCTAAGAACTGAAACCCCTAAATAACTACAAAAACATTTTCTTTTATACAATGAACCTGGCTGCTTAACAAATTGTTTATATGTTTTAACAAATTGAACATTTCTTTTTAAAGCTAAATTAGCTAAGCAATTGTTGGTTTCAATAAACTAATTGTTTCGTTGTATCAAAATCAACTGGTCGAGGTAATATTGCTGACATAATTATATTAATGTTGGAAAAATTGTGGGTAATTAATTCTAGGAAATTACGATAATATTGTGCTATAAGTTTATTGCATAACCCATTCCCAATGTCATTAGTGCCAACATGCAAAATTAGATGCGTGTATTTTTTAACACGTGCCTTGTTGTCTTTTAAAAATTGATGAATTGTATATATGTTGACACCAGAAATTGATTCAACGTCCATCCAGTCAATGTTATTTACGTATTTACAAGTGGAGTCAGAAACTAATAAAATCAATTTCTTTGAATGTGAAGCACCTGCAATGAAAGTTAATGAGAAATCATGTTTGCCATGGAGCGAGAAATTGATAACTTATCCTTAAAGTTAAATTCCAGGTAAATTTTGTAGGCATCACTATGCCAGTCCTCATGAAACTGAATTAGTTCGAACGGAACTTTTGAATGAAATATCCAACTGACACCACCCCTTCGAAATGACTGTGATGAGTAATTGGATGGATTTAATTTGCATCATTTTAATGTATCTCTTAATTTTCTTTGATATTGTATGTAAACTAAAACTTTCCTAACATGTCCATGACAAATTAAAAATGCAGGGTCATTATTATCAGCCGGAACTAACTTGCACATATTAGTATATGCCTGATATGGACATAATGGAGAATTAGGAATTTTAACTAGGGGTATTTCTAACTTTCTGTCTCCAAATTGAATAGTTTTTGACCATAAATTTCTTATTACCAAATAGTCCCTATGAACTATGATATTTTTTCTGCACAATTGTTTGGACGGATCAAACTTTTTAACAGAAACCGGTACCAAATTTGATTTTCTTGCCATCAAGAAAAAGGCAAACAAATAGGAACACCAGTAAGTTACATCTACTGAATTTGACATATCAAGTTTTTTGTGCATCTGAAGTAGAATATCAGGAGTAATTAGTAATGCCCTTATGAGGCAATTGCGGATTTTCTCGTGCTAAACCACGATATAATAATTTGACAGAAAACCAATTTTCAGATGGAAATTCAAATCCTGCAAGTAAGTGTAATGTTTTAACTCCGCTAATATAATTTTGAATAGAATTTACACTTTTAAAGCTTCTACTCAAAAATTCTCCATTTAGACATAATTTACTGACTGTAGTGGGTAATGGTGTCAGTTTTAAATATGTACAAAATAAGAAGTAAGATTTAAATAGAATTTTTAAATTCTTGTAAGTCCCTTCCGTAAAAGCCTACTTTTTGGATAATTCTGTGTCTTTTCGAAGATTATACAACTGCACATCTACAAACAGAATAACAACACCTTACCAAGGGGCTGAAAATAAAAACAACCTATCTTCAACTACTACTTCAGACCATGCATTATTTTGTGCATGGTTTAAAAATTCTTCACTAATCGTTGAATGCAAATTCCACCTAGACAACAAATCTGCTAACCTATTTTCAACTGTAGTTAAATGACGACATTTTAACACAAATTCGCACGAATCAGTCAGGAAACATATCTCCCTCAAACAAGATTGCAGAGTTCCTGCAGGCCCCAGAATTTACTACAGTTACCGAAGAAGAATTGTCACAATGAATTACCACTTTTAACCCTTGAAGCCTGTGAGCCCAAAGTTTCAAACTAACAACTAAACACAGAAGTTCAAGGGCATTTATATGCAACTTTTTCTTTTGAATAAGCCTGGGAAAGATTTTGTGAAAATACAAATCGCCACACAGTCCGCCACAACCAACCAAAGTAGAATCACAAGACAGAATACAATCTGGTGTGGAAAAATCTTGTAGAAACATCATGGACACGCCATTATAAATGATCAAAAACTTACTCCACCATACTAAGTCCAATTTAACATATTTTGGAATCTTCTTGGAAACATTTTGACCACCAAAAGTTTTTAACCAAGTCAATAACCTGGACACAAACAGTCGTCCGGGGCGTACACACGTACTACAACAGTGTTTAATCAAGTCAATAACCTGGACACAAACAGTCGTCCGGGGCGTACACACGTACTACAACAGTTTTTAATCAAGTCAATAACCTGGACACAAACAGTCGTCCGGGGCGTACACACGTACTACAACAGTGTTTAATCAAGTCAATAACCTGGACACAAACAGTCGTCCGGGGCGTACACACGTACTACAACAGTGTTTAACCAAGTCAATAACCTGGACACAAACAGTCGTCCGGGGCGTACACACGTACTAACACAATGTAACTTTCCAAGCAAGGACTGCAACTCCTTCACAGTACACTTGCTTCTTATTAACCAATCGTCAATTAAGGATGAAATTTCATCCAGCCTTTCCTTAGTAATAGAAAGAGTACAGTTCACTGTATCAACTAATATACCTAAAAAAAACATAGATGTAGAAGGAGGAATAGCCTTTTCCACCGACTCTTCCAGACCACACTCCTTCAAAACCTGACCTAAAGTGTCATATTCTGTAGACGCTTTATCTGGAGTATTACAACCCGCAAATTCATCAAGATAGTTAATAACCTGCAAACAATAATGGAAATCACAAATATAACTAACCGCATTTGTCACCCGTTGACAGATATATGCGACGGACCGTAAACCCATAGAAAGAACTCTATCAAAAAAGATGTGATTTTTCCAAGAAAACCCAACCAAATGCCAGTCCCCGGGACAGCATGGAATTTGTCTGTAAGCCCGTTTTAGATCGCTCTTAGAACAAGGACAGCCTTGACCTTTTACCCTGATCAGCTCCACCAAAGAGTCAACCTAAGGGTAAGAAACCTTAATAGGATTTCATAAATAATAATCCCAAGTTATCAATATGACCGTTAACAGACTCTTCAAATGCACCAAAACTGAAATCTAAAATTATCCAGCGATCTTCACTTTCTTTCTTAGGCACAGAATTAAGTGGGCTAATAACCATATCAGTTTTGAATGGATTCTTGAAAAATGGTCCTATTATAGCCCCATATGTGCATTCCTTTTTTAAATATGTTTCCATTTTGTCTGGGAAATTTTTTGCCCATGTGTGATTTCTTTCACTAGATAGGCCTGAACAATTACCTTGACAATTTATAGGAAACCCAAACTCCAAAAATTTAACCATTTCTGAATCGTGATAATTTGATAACATTTTTTGAAAAAAGGTTACATTAAGCTTAGAATAAATTGGAATTTTGCATCCGAATGCATTTGGAATTTTGGACTCTGCTACTCGGTCATGCATGTGTATTAAATTGTCAATATCGTGAACACCAAAATTACTTTGCAAACTACTAGAACCTGCACAAATATTAC
This sequence comes from Bathymodiolus septemdierum, assembly GCA_963383655.1. Lineage (NCBI taxonomy): Eukaryota > Metazoa > Mollusca > Bivalvia > Mytilida > Modiolidae > Bathymodiolus > Bathymodiolus septemdierum. The sequence goes on along the minus strand of OY726517.1, from coordinate 112,030,424 downwards.
AACCATGATCTGAACAATTTGTATTTATTTGCTCCTTACCACATAGTCATAATTCATGATGAGGACACGAAGGGTCCGACTCTTTCAACAAACAACTTGCACAAATATGCTTCACATGCCTAGTCACACCTTTGACGACCTTGTCATGAGATCCAGAAAAAGAACATATGTTTTTCTGAAAATCGGAACAAAACCATACTACAGGAGATTTGGTCATATTGCTAGCACCTTTGTTTAACTTGTTCTGTTTTGGTCTAACAGAACTAGCCAACAATGGTGTTTCTATATCCACAGTATCACCTGACCATTTATTCTGCCCAGATTCAATTCTGCGGATCCATACAGCATAAAATTGTAACAATGCTTTCCAATCATATAGTTCATAATAATATGAGATCTTTTTTAACAATCTTAATCTACCTGTTTTTTCCTTATCATTTATACATGCAATAATTATTTCCATTTCGCCTGCGACAAATTGGTTATATTTTAAATCTTCAAATTTAATTTTCTTGTTTGCCTTTTCCAGTTGTAATTTTGATTGGGGGCAATCTTGGGGATGTTTGGTTCTTTGTTTTGATGTTACATTTAAACCTGATTTTTTTCTTATATTTTTTGTGCCTTTTCTTACATTCATAATCTGAACTATTATCAGACTCTTAACTATTTGATACATGTTTACCCTTTCTTTTATTGTATGTGTAATTTGAACTACTAGTATCAGAACTACTTGTGTATGAAAAACTAACTGTACATTTTTTAAGTTTCTTTTTCTTTTTCTTGATCATAGACCCACTAGTTGTACTGCAATTTTCCGAATCATCTGAACTATTGTCACTATTAGATGATGAATCGGACATCAGATGTAAAGATTTTAATTGTTTGTTAACAGATTTCAATAATTTCTTATTGCATCCTAAATCGTTCATGTTAATTTCTGTCTTGTGTGATGTCTGTTTACCTGAGCCTGAACTGCCGGACTTTTGTCTTCTCTTCTTTTTCATCGACCATCTTTTTCTTTTTCTTACCACTACTAGATGGGCCGTCTGTCTGTTTTAGCTTCTCTAACTCCGACTTTTCCTTCTTTATCTGTTCCAATAGTTGTTTTCTTCTGTTTCTTTTCATAATCATTTCTTTTTCTTCTCTTAGCTCTGCTAGAGTTGCTTCCAGATTCTCTTCGTCACTTTTATCCTCGAATTTGAGTACGGATCCGACATACTTCTTTTCTTCTGTCTTTATGTCGTCCATTGCGTCCTCTGTGTGCAAATATATCGTTGTAAATATTGGCGAGTTCTTCACAGGTGAAATTACCCCTGTTTCTGAGCTAACTTCGTTGTTCATATGCTCATCTAAATCCACACTGCGATGTCCAAATTCGTTTAACAGTTTATAATTAATGCGTTGACATTTTCGTGTTTCGTATGGCATCACCAGACCAGATACATGGCATATTGATACGTTGGGAGAAATTGTACTAAAGTCCCCTTCTTCAACACCAAGCGCAAGCTGCAACACCCTCAGTATAATAACTACCAATCTAACCGCAGTTACCAACATTGGTCTGCATAAACTCATTTAAATTCCTATTATAAATTAAACCGTGTTGTCTCAACCAAATATTTTAAACCGAATCAAATTATTGAATTGAATTGATCGAACTGCTGAAACACACAGATGTAGAGGACACAAATGACTTGGTATATCCAGGTTAACACCACCGCAGTCACAATAAATCTGACATGGATCAAGGCTGTGAACTCCATTGTCACAATTGAAAGTGTCTTCATCTGATATATATGAATTATAGCAAAGATCAGAGCCAGAAAACACATCCCAGTGAAATAATGCAAAAGGAGTGGACTACACAGGACAGATCCCACATTAGAGGTAGGTCGTTAATTCATGGCTACTAAAAATCGTAGTGATCACTATAAACTGTGAAAGACAGTTACAATGGTACGTAGCTTATGCATACCAGAACTGATGTGCCACAAAATCATCTACCAAGACGAGATATAGCAGTACTCAGAGACATCCAACCTACCAAACAGATACAGACCTTGGCGACAGACCGCCAACACCTACTCAAAAACACCAGGAACATTATGAAAGAAAAGCTAGAAATAAAATAGATAGAGCACTAGTCCTACGAATGTCATCAGTCCGCAATTTCCACAGACGGTAGCCGGACGTTAAACCCAAATAACCTACCAATCGCAACAAATAAAAACCACAGGTAATAGAAACAGCTCTAGAAGATAACTGTATGTGTGTATTTCCTAAGTAGTGGTTACCATAGATAACAAACTTCAACAAAGCCTATGATTAATGTTTCAGTTGTTCTAATTATTATAAAAGTTTTAAAATGTATTGTCTTAATGTCATGCAATAATAACTTGAAGACGAAAAGCTTCACAGTATAACTTTTTAGAGGCTACTCTTTTACTTGGAAAAACAAGAAGAAGAAAAGCAAAGCTTTCACAATAACTTGGTTTAATCGGAAGCTTTTGGTGTCAGATAACATGTTTGTTCCTATTATCATTTCATTCTTTGATGCATAATAATACTATTGTCGTACTGCCTAATTTATTCATACACAATTGTCGTTCTTGTGCACTTCGAATAAAGGTTATTCTGTTGATACCACTGTTGATGTTTGTGTATTAAAACTTAACCAGATTGTATATCTCATTCTAGGTGTTATAATTATATATATATATATATATATATATATATATATATACTACATATATGTACTCGTATTGTAAAAATATGCGATATTTGAAGCTCTTTAGGTGGGTGAAGAAAAAACTTGAATTTGATTTTGATACGGTGTTGCATACTGTTTCATAAAGCTTGTTTTTTCAGCTTGTTGCACAGGATCTACTAGCATCACTGTCAGCAACAATAACAACAATAAAACCATAAAACCATATATAGTGCCCACGACGTGCTTGTGGATTAACCGTCATCATTAAGCGTAAAGCCGAAAAACTGAAAACTCAAATAAAATTAAAGTATTTGGAAACAAGAAAACCAAAGAGTCAACAAGAATAGTTAAAATCGGCTAAGATCACATATGCCCGAGAGAGGGGAACCTTAGTTTTAATAATAGTTGCATTACTTAATAATTGTATAATTAATTGATAATGAATTGTAATGTAGTGCTCAGTCCTTGGACGTGTGAATCATTCAACACTATCCCTTCAAGCAAATATAGTTGAAATCTATTCTATTCGTTAATAAATTCTGACTAAATATACGTTGTCCATGCTATAATTTGCCATAATTCATATCCGATGAAGACACTACCGTACGAACTACGAATGAGAATGTATTGTACAATACAGAGTACGTTCAGTTAACTACGACTAATCAGGGGTACTCTCAATAAAGTTTCATGAGGTTTGGAAGAAAAATAAAGTTTCAAAATACTCTGTTTTATTTTGTTGGTAACAATAACGATATTGGCTCAACTGATTCCATTTAGAATAAAGATTGTCAATATGAAGCTTCATGACATTCTACAGTAAATGAGCGACATTCCTGTGAAGTTTCATGGACCTTGCGGTTCGTTTGGGAGACGTATTTGTACAGTTAATAATACAGATGATCACTACCGGTATATAGAACGAAAATACAGATAAATAGGTCAAACAAATACAAATCATTGTTAAACTGAAACAATTCAGGTATTTAAATTAAGTGAGATGAATAATTGAAAATAGCAATTTAAACTTTTTGTGTGTGCAACAAATGAATAGACTAATTAAAGTTCAACATGACATTAGAAGGTTTAATTCATAGTTTTTACAGTCGGTGTTTTGTGAATCTATAACAAATAACATTACGTACCGTCATAGGTAGCATATTACATCGTGACATCACAATGAAGCCTTTGCACAGTCAATGCTAAATACTTAATTTATGTTCTGTTTGTGTGTGTGTGTGTGTGTGAGAGAGAGAGAGAGAGAGAGAGAGAGAGAGAAGGAAACCGGAGTACCCGGAGAAAAGCAAAAACCACCGACCTGTTGCAAGTCACTGACAAACTTTATCACATAATTTTGTATCGAATACACACACCTCTCCTGGGCTAGATTCGAACTCGCAACATTAGTGGTGATAGGCACTGATTGCATAAGTAGTTATATATCCAATTACCATACGATCGCGACCATGACGGCCCCTTGTTCTCTTTGAAATAATGTTGAAATGGAATTGTATTGTAGAATTAAATATCAAGACAGCTTTCATAGCATAGCTACGAGATACTATGAGATTTTACTTTTCACTAGGAGAAGAAATTTGTGTCTAATAAAACTAGTTTAACTCCGCCACTTTTTATGAAGTGCCTGTTCCAAGCCAGGAATGTAAGCGGTCATGTATTTGTGTGTTATGGGAACCAATTTAAACTCTTTCTACATTTTTTCTATTTGATTTTGATACTGTTCCGACAGTGTGATATGTTTTTACTTTTCATTTTTGTACTGTTATCACAAATATTAAAACGACGATGAAGGTGTATTTATAAGGTTTTGTATGCTACTTTACATGTAAATTAGATTTTAAAACAACAAACTTAATAGTATCGTCATGAAGTATAATAAGAAAGACCGTCAACAAATGTCAAAATTCAATATGATATGACAAGGACAACATTATGCTGAATAGAGAAAACACGAACTAATTTTTAGTACAATTCACACAATTCTGAGCACAGAAATATTTAAAAGAGAAACAAGAAACCCAAGCCAAAACCCGGAGATGAACTCAGTTGTTCCGGGTGGCCGGATGGCAGAAAGATCGTGCTCCACTAGTGGCTTCCGTCGTGTTTCCCATAACAAATCGAGTTATAATCGAGTAAGAGAGTTGAGATAATTTTATGACAAGGGTAACATATGTTCAGTCATTTATAAGATAGATACTTTTTCGTATCGATCAACCAAATCATCACGACCACCATAACATTTTCGGAGAACAGACTTCAACTTTGCATCAGAAATCCCTCTTTGAGTAACTTGTTAGTAATCGATAGCCCTCATTCTACATAATAGCTTTTGTATGAGGGTTTACAGCTAATATTAATATTTAAGCGACCATGCTGCAGTGTTCAATGTGAGATTTTATTGCTAAAATAAGTATTGATATGAATAACTATCAATGTAGATTAACTGGAAGGTACTTGGACAAAATATAGTCACACTGCTGTCCTTGTTTCATATGATTTTTCCATTTTACTCATAGATGCACCAGTTACAAGATGTGCTCGTCCATATCCTCTACAATTGTTAGGTGCACATGTATTCCTTTTAATATTGAGGATTTTTTTTAAGACCAGTGTATTTAAAGCAAGAATATAGGCAAGGAAAACATCTTTTCATGTTTGTTGCTTGTAATTGTTTTCAATATTTAGAAAAACAGTGTTTATCACCTGATTGCACTGATGTGATGATAACTACATTCAAAACATTGCAGGTCATTAAATTTCTAATTATGATTAAAATTCCAAATTATGTTTACATGTCATTGCGGAGGTAATCGGGTGCATATGTGCATATATTATGAAACATCGGAATAAAGCTACATACATTTGTAGTATGTTCTGTAACCATAACAAAGTGAGATATTTTAACCTTGTGCAGAATAACATTGAGATTGCATGCGATTAATACTAATACAAAACAGAAGTATTAATGTATTAATACAAAGACGATTGAATTAACAACACTTCTTTTAAATATCTTAAGAGTGGGAGCTGCAACGTTTGGAGACTTATTGTTTTTGCTCCGTTTCTTATTATTATCATTATTATTCTTATTATTCTTATTCTTCTTCTTTCTTTCCGTGCACCATGAACTTGTCCACGGCAGATCTCAGGAACTACAAGACAGAATTTCATGAAACTCGGTGGAGTTATAGATATATGTTTCTAGTTGATCCGAAAGTTTTCAGATTTGTGGTAAAGGGGGTCAAAGCCATATTTTTGGGGGTTCAAAGAGAGTGGGGGTTACTATAGAATCCTATGGGAAACTTGAAATTTTGTACATTAATGTTGATAACTTCTAACTGGATAATGATAGAGACATACAATTTGATATAGTGATAGGTCACCATTAGAGGAGCAATTCTGCGTTTTCAAAATTTTCAAGATGTCTGCCATTTTCAAAATGGGAGGGGGGAGGGGGGGTAAAAATTCAACATTGTCCGATATCATCAAAATTTGATATGTGGGTAGATAGTGTCAGTGGCCGGTTTGGGAGACTTCATAATCGTTAGATTATAATCATATCTTGTTATTATTATTATTATTATTCTCTTTCTCTTTCTCCTTTCTTTCCGCGGACCATGAACTTGTCCACGGCAGATCTCAGGAACTACTGGACAGAATTTCATGAAACTTTGTGGAGTTATAGATATATGTTCCTAGTTAGAGACATACAATTTGACGTAGTGATAGGTCACCATTAGAGGAGCAATTCTGCGCTTCCAAAATTTTCGAGATGTCTGTCATTTTCAAAATGGCTGCCAAAACACGGCATAAAAATGGGGGGTAAACATTCAACATTGCCCGATATCATCAAAATTTGATATGTGGGTAGATAATGATGTCCCGAATTGATTCCCAACATTGAAAAATATCTACCGGTCCCCATTTTCAAAATGGCCACCACAATACCGCACAAATTCAACATTGTCCGATTTCAACGACATTTCATATGTGGGTAGATTATGATGTCCCGAATTGATTACTGATATCGAAAAATTTCTACCGGTCACCATTTTCAAAATGGCTGCCACAATACTGCACAAATTCAACATTGTTCGATTTCAACGTCCTGAATTGATTCCCAACATCGAAAAATTTCTACCGGTCTCCATTTTCAAAATGGCCACCACAATACTGCAAAAATTCAACATTGTTCGATTTCAAAGGTAGCTTTTAATTAATTTTTTAAACCGGTTGTCAGTGGCCGGTTTGGGAGACTTCATAATCGTTAGATTATAATCATATCTTGTTATTCTTGTTCTTGTTCTTGTTATTCTCCTTTCTTTCCGTGCACCATGAACTTTTCCACGGCAGATCTCAGGAATTACTGGACAGAATTTCATGAAACTTGGTGGAGTTATAGATATATGTTTCTAGTTGATCCTAAAGTTTTCAGATTTGTGGTAAAGGGGGTCAAAGCCATATTTTTGGGGGTTCAAAGGGGGTGGGGGTTACTATAGAATCCTATGGGAAACTTGAAATTTCGTACATTAATGTTGATAACTTCTAACTGAATAATGATAGAGACATACATTTTGACATAGTGATAGGTCACCATTTGAGGAGCAATTCTGCGTTTTCAAAATTTTCAAGATGTCTGCCATTTTCAAAATGGCTGCCAAAACACGGCATAAAAATGAGGGGTAAAAATTCAACATTGTCCGATATCATCAAAATTTGATATGTGGGTAGATAGTGTCAGTGGCCGGTTTGGGAGACTTCATAATCGTTAGATTATAATCATATCTTGTTATACTAGGCTTTGTTATGATACAATGGAATAACTAAAGATGAATAATTCCACATTACTACAAGGTGTGCAACCATTTAGAACGGATGCTAAATATTCATCTGTAGAGCCACCAGATATATGGTATATATAAAAAGCTGTAAAGACTGTAAATGGATAGTCGTTAAACAGAGAATTAAGACAAAGGTAAAATACCAACCAGGGGAAACACTATGCAATGTCACAAATCTGATAAGAAAACGAATGAAACATTAAATTATAATCTAAGAATGTTTGAAGATACCAAAGGGATAACCAGAAACTGTAAATAGATGAAGGTCTTAAAAGTCCATCCAAGTGATTGGAAACTGTTTAGACACAGGACCTCATTATCCATCGGACAGAGACAATGTTCTTGTTAGTAGAATGAAACTTAATACCTGGTATTCAGCAGATGAATACACGATATCTGGTTGTAGCCAGGTGTTAAATGCAAATTGAAAATATCCGATAAACAGAGACTCCAATCTGGTGGTTTCCAACTGATGCGAATGAATATCTGCCAGAGATAACTCTTGTAAAATTTAAATTTCTACAATGGGGCAATGATGAAAAACACAATCCGATATAAAGGCCAATACACGACAACATAAATAGTAGGTGACATAGAGATCGTATCTCACAAGTTAGAGAATAATAGGATACAAAGAACCAAAACACCATATCCAACCCAACACAAATAAGTAGCGCTGTTAACACCATACCTATAGGCCATAGCAACATTAACATCAAAGGATACAGAGGCTAATTAAATAAATATAAAAATCAAGTGCCATAGAGGTAAATTCGAAGCATAGTCTTCGCAGACAACATAATTAGTGTGATACAGAAGCCATATAGGTATCTAGTTCAAAATACATAGCATGTGACACTTAGATCATATCCATAACAACATAACTACCAAGAGCCGCACATAATATACCCATAACAACATTAATACCAAGAGCCGCATATAATATACCCATAACAACATAAATACCAAGAGCCGCACATAATATACCCATAACAACATAAATACCAAGAGCCGCACATAATATACCCATAACAACATAAATACCAAGAGCCACATATAATATACCCATAACAACATAAATATCAAGAGCCGCATATAATATACCCATAACAACATAAATACAAAGAGACACATATAATATACCCATAACAACATAAATACCAAAAGCCGCATATAATATACCCATAACAACATTAATACCAAGAGCCGCACATAATATACCCATAACAACATAAATACCAAGAGCCGCACATAATATACCCATAACAACATAAATACCAAGAGCCGCACATAATATACCCATAACAACATAAATACCAAGAGCCACATATAATATACCCATAACAACATAAATACCAAAAGCCGCATATAATATACCCATAACAACATTAATACCAAGAGCCGCACATAATATACCCATAACAACATAAATACCAAGAGTCGCACATAATATACCCATAACAACATAAATACCAAAAGCCGCATATAATATACCCATAACAACATTAATACCAAGAGCCGCACATAATATACCCATAACAACATAAATACCAAGAGCCGCACATAATATACCCATAACAACATAAATACCAAGAGCCACATATAATATACCCATAACAACATAAATACCAAAAGCCGCATATAATATACCCATAACAACATTAATACCAAGAGCCGCACATAATATACCCATAACAACATAAATACCAAGAGTCGCACATAATATACCCATAACAACATAAATACCAAGAGCCACATATAATATACCCATAACAACATAAATATCAAGAGCCACATATAATATACCTATAACAGCATAAATACCAAGAGACACATATAATATACCCATAACAACATAAATACCAAGAGCCGCATATAATATACCCATAACAACATAAATACCAAGAGCCGCATATGATATACCCATAGCAACATAAATACCAAGAGACACATATAATATACCCATAACAACATTAATACCTAGAGCCACATATAATATACCCATAACAACATAAATACCAAGAGCCGCATATAATATACCCATAACAACATTAATACCTAAAGCCACATATAATAGACCCATAACAGCATAAATACCAAGAGACACATATAATATACCCATAACAGCATAAATACCAAGAGCCACATATAATATACCCATAACAACATAAATACCAAGAGCCGCATATAATATACCCATAACAACATAAATACCAAGAGCCGCATATAATATACCCATAACAACATTAATACCTAAAGCCACATATAATATACCCATAACAACATAAATACCAAGAGACACATATAATATATCCATAGCAACATCAATCCCAAGAGACACATATAATATACCCATAACAACATAAATCCCAAGAGACACATATAATATACCCATAACAACATAAATACCAAGAGACACATATAATATACCCATAACAACATAAATACCAAGAGACACAAATAATATACCCAAAACAACATAAATACCAAGAGACACATATAATATACCCATAACAACATAAATCCCAAGAGACACATATAATATACCCATAACAACATAAATCCCAAGAGACATATATAATATACCCATAACAAGATAAATACCAAGAGCCGCATATAATATACCCATAACAACATTAATACCTAAAGCCACATATAATATACCCATAACAACATAAATACCAAGAGACACATATAATATATCCATAGCAACATCAATCCCAAGAGACACATATAATATACCCATAACAACATAAATCCCAAGAGACACATATAATATACCCATAACAACATAAATACCAAGAGACACATATAATATACCCATAACAACATAAATACCAAGAGACACAAATAATATACCCAAAACAACATAAATACCAAGAGACACATATAATATACCCATAACAACATAAATCCCAAGAGACACATATAATATACCCATAACAACATAAATCCCAAGAGACATATATAATATACCCATAACAAGATAAATACCAAGAGACACATATAATATACCCATAACAACATAAATACCAAGAGACACATATAATATACCCATAACAACATAAATACCAAGAGCCACATATAATATACCCATAACAGCATAAATACCAAGACACATATAATATACCCATAGCAACATAAATACCAAGAGCCGCATATAATATACCCATAACAACATAAATACCAAGAGACACATATAATATACTCATAACAACATAAATACCAAGAGCCGCATATAATATACCCATAGCAACATAAATACCAAGAGACACATATAATATACCGATAACAACATAAACACCAAGAGACACATATAATATACCCATAACAACATAAATACCAAGAGACACATATAATATACCCATGACGACATAAATACCAAGAGACACATATAATATACCCATAACAACATAACTACCAAGAGACACATATAATATACCGATAACAACATAAATACAAAGAGACACATATAATATACCCATAACAACATAAATATCAAGAGACACATATAATATACCCATGACAACATAAATACCAAGAACCGCATATAATATACCCATAACAGCATAAATATCAAGAGAGACATATAATATACCCATAACAACATAAATACGAAGAGCCGCATATAATATACCCATAACAACATAAATACCAAGAGACACATATAATATACCCATGACAACATAAATACCAAGAGACACATATAATATACCCATAACAACATAAATACCAAGAGCCGCATATGATATACCCATAACAACATAAATACCAAGAGACACATATAATATACCCATAACAACACAAATACCAAGAGCAGCACATAATATACCCATAACAACATAAATACCAAGAGACACATATAATATACCTATAACAACATAAATACCAAGAGACACATATAATATACCCATAACAACATAAATACCAAGAGCCGCATATGATATACCCATAACAACATAAATACCAAGAGACACATATAATATACCCATAACAACATTAATACCTAGAGCCGCATATAATATACCCATAACAACATAAATACCAAGAGACACATATAATATACCCATAACAACATTAATACCTAAAGCCACATATAATAGACCCATAACAGCATAAATACCAAGAGACACATATAATATACCCATAACAACATAAATCCCAAGAGACACATTTAATATACCCATAACAGCATAAATACCAAGAACCACATATAATATACCCATAACAACATAAATACCAAGAGTCGCATATAATATACCCATAACAACATAAATACCAAGAGCCGCATATAATATACCCATAACAACATTAATACCTAAAGCCACATATAATATACCCATAACAACATAAATACCAAGAGACACATATAATATACCCATAGCAACATAAATCCCAAGAGACACATATAATATACCCATAACAGCATAAATACCAAGAGACACATATAATATACCCATAACAACATAAATACCATGAGCCGTATATAATATACCCATAACAACATAAATACAAAGAGACACATATAATATACCGATAACAGCATAAATACCAAGAGACACATATAATATACCCATAACAACATAAATACCAAGAGCCGCATATAATATGCCCATAACAACATAAATACCAAGAGACACATATAATATACCCATAACAACATAAATACCAAGAGCCGCATATAATATACCCATAACAACATAAATACTAAGAGACACATATAATATACTCATAACAACATTAATACCTAGAGCCACATACAATATACCCATAACAGCAAAAATACCAAGAGACACATATAATATACCCATAACAACATAAATACCAAGAGCCGCATATAATATACCCATAACAACATAAATACTAAGAGACACATATAATATACCCATAACAACATTAATACCTAGAGCCACATACAATATACCCATAACAACATAAATACCAAGAGCCGCATATAATATACCCATAACAGCAAAAATACCAAGGGACACATATAATATACCCATAACAACATAAATACCAAGAGACACATATAATATACCCATAACAACATAAATACAAAGAGACACATATAATATACCCATAACAACATTAATACCTAGAGCCACATATAATATACCCATAACAGCAAAAATACCAAGAGACACATATAATATACCCATAACAACATAAATACCAAGCGGTACATATCACATAATTTTACAGAAAACATAAAAATAAGTGATATCGAGACTATATCCGTCAAAAACATAAACACCAAGCGATAGAAAGGTTATATCATCGATAGCACACATACAAAGTGACACAGCGGCAATATCTATCAGAAGATGAAAACCAGTTGACATGGAGGTAGTAATACGACAGACTAGATATAAACATCAATGATATATATAAACCACATCATAAACAGCATCAATACTAATTAATAGAGAGGACACATCCAAGACAACATAAATACCGAGTGGTGTAGTATGCAAGGTTGATTGGTTGGTTGGTTCTTGAACCGTCATTTGTAGCGCGGGACATCAAGGTCATTATAAGCACGTGACAGCAACAGTTCATCTTCATGTGTGGGGTTATTGGAAGATCCCATTTAATTGTCAAATTATCGGCAATTTGTTGTTATTTTAATTTTGGATTTTCCTTTGCATAACTTATAATTGCACGTTTTTGTTTGTCGTCTAATTAATTAGGCTTTCTCTTCAAGCACGACATTTTTATGACAACTAATTAAATTACAAATTTGACTCAGGATTAAAAGTACAAATGTAATCACAAGAAAAGTAAATACAGGCAATTAGTCTAATCAAAACAACTGATCACCTGTTCCGACCCTCAACTATGAGATCAATGACCGTGTCCGATGACCAGGCCTGGATTTCTCGAAACAAACTTAAGTCTGAGATCTTACTCAAATTTGAGAAATCTAAAAAAAATGCATTTCTCGAAAAAAAACTTAGCACAAATTTTAACTCAACTTGAGGAAAAACTTTAGTTACCCCCCCGCCAAACTTAAGTCAAAGAATAAGGTCCGCATTTTATGTCATTTTTTTTTCTTACCCATACCCATCACTATATACCCCCCCACTTTTTCCAATAATAATATGTGTGTTTCCTGTTACATCTAGAAAAAAAAAATCATTGGTTTGCCGTTGCATACTCAGATATGTTTATATTGGGTAGGTAGGTAGGTAGGTAGGGAAAATATACATTTTGTATACCTTTAGTTGGGTAAAATGTAAAATTTGTTTTCATGGTTTAGGAACGATTTACTCTCTTTCTGTTATCAAAACCTTTAATAAATTTTATTATTTTATTTTGCATTACATGAAGTTCTTTCTTGACAGTTTTATTTACACTACTAAAACACACAGTCAAAATGACATTGTATGAGTGCATATGAGTGCCATGCTCAAAGTTTTTCTGGCATTTTCTGACAAGCATTTAGCATTTTTGTTGCTTTTTGTATAATACTTTTAACTATAATGTCCCACAGAGCATAAGATATTCAGTCAAAAACAGACTATGGACTATCCAAAAATTAATGTGCAATTTGGACGGGTGTATATTATACCCATACATTATTTGACATATTGGAGGTCAGCTTCCCCAACAACAAACAGTGAGATTTGGATGACCACAGGAAATAAATATTTGTCAGTTCGCAAATTTCTGGGTATGTGCATAAATCATAAACGGGGGCATTATACTAGTGGTGAGGGGAGGAACAAAACAAAACGAAAATATATATATCAATCATTTGTCCCCGTTGCAAAGCCGCCGCAGTATTATACTCAGTATATCCGTTTTCAACCATAGTGTGAGGTCCCCAAGAATAGCTTTAACAGCTGTCCTTTTAATTAGTTTTTGCATGGAACCGTCTGAAATTCATAATACTGTATGTGCATTTGTGTACCGTGTGCGTGATTGTAAACATCCGGTACCGTCTATTTATATACATTGTATCGGGTAAATGATAACAATCTACAAGTACATTACTATATATAGTTTCCTCCGCTATCTTTGGAGAAATTTACGAACACAAGTCGTATGCGGCTGTATGTTATTGAACAAATTTTATTTGTCTGTACAAGGACGTTTATTTAGAATGGAAACATTTTGTTTATTCTCTTTTAAAGGCGTGATTTCTATATATATTTGGATGGGCAAATACAAACCTGTTTATCATGGAGGCCACCTCCTCCCAAGCGGTCTCTTTTAATTTTGTCCCCTTGGCTCCAACCCCCGCAAATTTTACAAAGAGACGACCCTCTCGGTCGTTCACCTCTGACCAACATCAACGTTTCCTTCTCCGACCAATTCGGCTTCCTTTTTACAGCTTCCATGTTGAAAGCTACATAATTTAAACACAACAAATAAAAATTGACTGTATATTTCAACTAAAAATAAATCCTAAAAATTAAAAATCATCGAAAAATTAACCACTCATTACAACATAATGAGCAAATAAACAATCAAAATATAAACAATTCCGAATGTTTTGGTGTAACATTTGTTAAAATATTTCCAGAAATGACTTCATAATAATTTTCTTAAAAAATATGGTTTTGGTTGATTATATAGGGATTTTTTTTTACATTTCCGAATACTTTTGACAGATGATGGTATTTTTAGCAGACGATATTTTTGTCCAGGAAGTTAGGGGGGTTTCCAGGTTGGCCCCTTACGAACATAAGAATTATTCTCAAACTCAAACTCAGTTGAGTTTTTCCTAAGTTTGTTTCGAGAAATGGAAATTTAGAAAAATCTCAGCTGAGATATTTCTTTGAATCTGAGCAAAAACTTAAGTACAGACTTAAGTTTTTTTTCGAGAAATCCAGGCCAGGTTTGACATTCCATAATTACCGATCAATACACAGCTGTCAAAAGGTAGTTGTGGGTGGTACTAACGGGGGAATTTAAATTGGTTTTACGACTTTTGTGTCTGAAAACCTGTGGCGGATGGCGGTAGCTGAGTTTAGCAGTATAACGGGGTTTTTTTAATGGGGGAAATCAGGGCAGACGAGCATTTTGGCGATAGACGAGGTTGGCGATAAAACGGGGGGCGATAGACCGAGGGAGCACTACAAAAATCTCTAGATTAATTTCCGAACGTTGCGGCCTTGCGGCCTTCCTCAGCGGAAGTTTATTACATATATATGAAAAACAAACAACATGACGTTACAAAGGAGATAAAAGAGTTTATGACGTTGATTTCGCGGAATTTTGTTTATGAAAAGTCAATGTCGATCCAATTTTGTGTTTAGGCCTAACGTCTCAAAAGTTTTAAGTTTTTTTTATCCAAAGTGATTCCTTAGTTTCTCTGTAAATTTTGTCACCGTTTCCGGTTTTCTCAATTCCTATGACTTTGAAATTTTTAACGCAATAGTTTTTCTGACAAAAATGTTTTGCAACAGGATCTTCCACTTTCTGGGTTCTTATTTATATAAAAGGGAAAAAGATACAAATGTGTCAAATCATCATTAAGACAGACGAATTATTGTTCTTTTAAAGCGGCTTATGTTTTATTACAGTAGATATTTAATGTTCTCTTGTGAAAGTGATAATCTCTTAAATCAAATTTATTACAACACCGCAAAATCAAGTTGACATTTAAAAAATATATTTTATGTCACTGCACTGTTCATACATACTTTTTAATGATCCTGCTTAACGAGAAAAAATATATTTGTTTCATTCAAACTTTGATGATGGTAACAAATCCTCGGAAATCAATACATGATATTAAATGATTATTAAATGATTTGGGGCGAGAGAGGATTGCCAGCTTTACTGGGTTTTTTAAGACCATCGGGCAGAGAGAAAAAAATGTAACAAAGATCAGACAGACCAACTGAAAGAATGATGGGTTACATCGGGTGCAGTATGATACACCTTCATCACAATTGGTTGTTAAATAGACGCTCCACATACAAAAAACACACTACAGATTATGTTATGGTAATTGGGCTTTTAGCGCGTCTTTCAATAATATTTCAGTTATATCATTGGGGTCATTTTTATTAGTACCGCAATACCCGGAGAAAACTACCGATTTGCAGCAAGTCAATGCCAAACTTTATCTTTATCTTAAAAATGGTTATTGAGTACCACTCGCCACTATCGGGAATCGAAATCGCTCACATCTTTTGTGGTGACAGTCACCGATTGCATAAACTGATGTAAATCTAAACATACGATCACTGACCACGAAGACACCCTATTACATGTACTTAAATAAAATGTAGACAGCTCAAGTCAAAGAGATAATATACTACACCCTTCCTCTAGACGCATGCTGTCATTGCAGCATATGAAAACGAGACACATTTATAGGTTGAGGGGTTATGGTATTTATATCCACTTTCTACAATATTTCAGTTATACCGTGGCTCAGTTTTATTTGTTGGTACGCAATCAAAAACACCGACCTGTCGCAAGTCACTGACAAACTTTATCACATTTGTAACCGAGGATCTAATACATGAGATATTATTTAAATGCTCCCTCTTTATGACTTGTTTTTCGCCAATTAGGGCTGTTGATTAAAAATTATGACCGCTTAATATGGGTGTTATGATGTACATTTATAATAATGTTACTTCAAATAAATTAGGAAGCTTTGGATCCTGGTTTCTATCTATTGTGTATTAGATATTTATGATGGCAATACAGTGCTGTAATTTCGAACCCCTTTAATGTGGAGGTATCTTTCTTATTTAGGTCGTGTTCCTATGGTAGTTGGATTAACAACTACCTATGCAATCCGTGCCTATCACCACTAATGTTGTGAAGAGGCATACAACATTGTGTGATAAAGTTTGTAAGTGACCAATAAAACTGACCGCTGCGATTTAGCTGAAATATTGTTGAAAGTGGCGATAAATACCAAACCTATATATGTATTGCTATCGTAAATATATAATTCAGTGAGCACGAACGACGCGTTTGTTCAATAACCTCGATTCCATAGGGAAGGATCGCATTCAAATAATTAAACAGTCTTTGGAAGCAAGTTTACCTAAAGGCGTAAACAGAATAGACAAAATCAGCTAAGGTTACTTATACTTGAGGGAGATTGAACTTAGCTTTGATATATTATAGTATTTAGGAAATGTTAATTTCAAACATATTTCATTAGAATTTATTTCAAACATAACATGCAATAACCATGATGGTTAATAACAAGACATTTAACAACAAAAATAAACATTCATTAGAAATAATATGTAGCTATAGTAACACTAAAGAAACATACTGAAAATGCATGACAGAACCGTTAAATCTGACTGAACAATTTATAATGACAAAATCAAGTTATATATTGACTTGTGATATCACATAAGCTCGTAATATACTTGAAATTCACGACAATTGTCATTGTGACAAAGGAAATATGAAACCTCTGAGCACCTGGTATTATTCTGGATTTTTTGTAGCATTTCACCTTGTCCCAACTTTTATTCTTTTGTTTACTTAATTTGTCTCTCTATGTGTTTGATTTTTGCATATCCGCTGAGTTTTGTTTTATATTATAATCGCTTCTTTACTAGATTTTGTTTTTATTAACTATGAAAGCAAAACGCTTCAATTGATAATATAATTTTCTGCAATTGGCGAACAAAATAATATAAAACGACGTGTATTACCTTGATATAAAAAGATATGATGGTATGGCAATTCAGTATAATGTTGAAAAAGCAGCCATTCAAACTGTAAGACTAATATTCATTAAGATCAATTATAATTAATGAAACAATTAGTTGACGCTCAGATAGATTTGTTCATGTATTTCTCTGATCAAATGATTACCATTTACTCATATTTCTTATACAAATGTTTTAAAAGTTTATGGTATCTTATTTACTAAAAAATATACATTTAATAACATTTAACCTTTATACCGGTAATTAAAACCTATAGACCAATAATACAAGTTTGACATTTTGTCCAATCAGGAACATCGATAAATTCTAAATTGCACCTTGTAGAAATGCAGCTTCTGTTCTAGTAAATTTAATATACGTTTGTAAATAACATATTAGCATATATATTAGAAATAGCATAAAACCCTGATTGCATGTCTAACACAATAGGAATATCGTTTTAATGAAAAATAAATAAACAAATGTGATAATTCGGAATAACATGTGACAATTTTGAATT
Organism: Bathymodiolus septemdierum; assembly: GCA_963383655.1. NCBI lineage: Eukaryota > Metazoa > Mollusca > Bivalvia > Mytilida > Modiolidae > Bathymodiolus > Bathymodiolus septemdierum. Next base: position 112,011,689 of record OY726517.1, on the reverse strand, counting down.
TGCTGGGAAAAACATTATTTATGCCCAACACCTTTAATATGATATGCTATGAATTAGAATCTTGATTTTGTTTTAGCAAACTGTGATAAGGACATTGCGCAAATTCACAAATAGTATCAGATTTATGAGAAGAATGGTGATCTTCTATAGATATCAACGTATGTACATCGTTCAAATGGTCCCTTATTTTCTTATCAGGATCTGCCGCCGATTTAACCCTTTCCACTGGTTTCTTTTTCTTTTTCTTAATTGTTTCAGGCCTTTTAAATTTTTTACTGGGTTGGCTTTGATAGGATTTTATTTGATGTATAGAGTCCACTTTGATTGAGGGTAAATTTATCTGACCTGAACGATCAGTTTTATTTGACGTTTCATCCACATCCGTTTTACTATTTTTAGCACTTTTATTCCCATTGTTTATCTTAGGAAGAAATAAATGTAATTCAGCATGACTCTCCGCCACTTTGAAATCTACTTTGAAAGAATGATCCTGCTCAGATTTATCTTCGTCGTCAACGTCCTCTTCCTCTTCTAGTTCATCACTTATCACAGAAACATTATCAGGAATTTCTGAAACGGTAGAATTATCATGAATTTCGCTTGTCTTCTCGGTTAAAAACGTTGTTTGATGAATGTTTGCAGATCTTACAGTTAATTCTGGTGTCTTTGGTTCTTCCGACTCATCGACATGTTCAACTAATATGTCTGTCTCAGAGTTTTTCAGAGAAGTAACTTTTCTTTCATTTATATTCGCATTCTGTTTTAGCAGTGTTTGAACTGTTTCGTGTTGAGCAATTATTTTAAGTTTTTCAGTTGCTTCTAGAAGACGGCGAAACGTTGGTGAGTGACTCCGCTGGTGAAATCCATACTTAGATGGAAATAATATTTTTTCCTTTTCTTCTTTTTCATGTACTCTTAACCTATGTTGAAGTGGCTTTACCAATTCGGCGAAGAATCTGACATCATGTAAACTGTCTGTGGTATCACCATTAATTACATGCGTTTTATGTTTACGTGATATAATTGAACCGGAAGTGATGGTTGACCATCTGCCTCTTAGCTTCCGAGAAGAATTTATAAAGTTTTCCGAAGTTCTTTCTTCTCGACGTGAATATTCACTATTGAAACGTCTTAATGATTCTGGATCTGCACCAGGCCCTTGTAGACTTAGACCTTGTAATCTGGAAAAAATAAAGAAATATTTAATTCTATTTTGATTCAAGTAAAGATAATAATAAAAGTGAGTGAGTGATTGTTGTTTAACATCAACTCGGAAAATGTTCAGCTATATCATGGCGAGAACAAGTACCTTTTAGTTAGATGATAACTGCTTTGTACTAGACCAACACGTTTAGCTGGGTTTTAATAGTGTAAGCTCACTGAAACAACAGTCTGCGAACAGACGTGTCACTACACGCGGACACATTATCCTAATTCCGAGCCAATCAGTCTGTGTATTTACTCTACTTAATGCTGCGTGCGTAGCGGTAGATGCATCAAATACAAAATTGATATGGGCTCAAACCCATGATCTACTACACACCAGTCGAGCACGCTAAACTTGACCACACCTATGTGTTTTTATTGAATGTTTGGAATTGATAAGACCATATAATGTGTTGTACTAATAGTCGTCATTGGAATAAGTGTTCGGTTAAGTGGGAATTATATAAAAACGTTTTATTTCTATTACATCAAGCATAAATTGAGCGCAAAATGATCGTAATTTGTTAATTGCATCTTGACGAAAACAAGAGAAAATGATAACAAGACAAAATTATCTCAGTACGTAGTGTTTGCTTTGCAAATGTGCTTCAAAAGAGTTCTGACTGTTACTAATGTACAAGGTCTAATTCTAATGATTGGGATTGTATATCGGTGTTTAGCAGTACTGTCAACCATATTATAGCTGAAAGTACCTGGGAAACTAGGAGAACATATGGACACCATTGACACATCTACTAAAATTGTGAAATAACAAATTGAGATTAATATACAAGAAATCACAATCTGAAGAGACAAAAAACAACATGATATAAAAAATACCATAACAAAATTTAGAATAGCCTGACCCCTCCCCTCCCCCAAAAAAACGAAAAAAAAAAGAAAAAGAAGAAAAAAATACATTAGATGAGTTGTACTTAGTAAATTGTTTTTTATGCTTACAAATCAAACATTTATGTTAATGAACAGTTCATTTTATATTATTTTTCTTTGTTATGGTTTTTTGATTGCATCTGATCTTCAATGTTTATCGAATGTTAATGTAGATATAATACGATTTTAACGTACATACCCATTTTATAATACTTGTTTCATGAAAATTTGAATTCATATGCTTTAAAATAAGCAAAATTAACAAAAAGTCATCGATAGTTCAACGTTTAGTCAGTTTTGTATATACTCCTCATAATTTATATTGCACATTGTAATTACACAAATATATTATGTCTTCATTGATTATAAGTTCATGTTATATTAGTTCATGTATGTATTGGAGAAGACGTTTCTAAGTTGTGAAGCTTGTGTTTTATCCAATTGTTTATTGACAAGACAATATGCTCTCAAGTACACAAATATATAGAAAGGAGCTAAATGACATTTGGAAGACTATGAATATTCAACGGACACTGTCAATTTCTTAAAGTAAAAAAAAAACTCAGACATTTAATAAAAGAAAGCGCTTACACAATGACAGGACCGACAGGTAACACATGTGTGTACATTTCACCTCTGTAAAGTATGTCACACCAATCTGTCCTAATCACAGCAATATTAGCAGCTTGATAAAACATACATATATTTGAGTGACATCAGTAATATAATTATTGTTATTAATACATCTTTATAGCTAATTGTCAGATAATCATATTGGGCAATAGCAAACAAGTTAACATTGTAATTTGTGAATACCGAATTGACAGCCATTTACAGCGATGTCAAATAATTGATTTTAGCACATTTTCAACTTTCGACCTCACAGATGACAAATTTGTGTGTTGTGATGTCCGTATGTCATTAAGAACATCTGTATTGGCTAATTATATGCTTATTATGATCCTAGACTAGCCACATTACTTTACTTATCATGTTAAATAACTTATACATATATATATATTATGTGCCACCGTAGCCATCATCCTTGTGGTAGTTGGATTAACAATTATTGATGCAATCGGTGTCTGAAAGTGAAAATGTTATGAATTCAATCTTTTTCCGACGCGAGGTGACTTTATGTGAAAATGTTTTTTTCAGTGCTTTCTGACATGTCGGCAGTTTTCTCTGGATGCAGAAACAAGAGTATGAAGTTAAGACTATTTATTTGTCTTAAGCCACACACAGACTTGAACATATATAATTGTATCGAGCAAGTACACGTTATAATTGGTGGGAATCGGACTCACAGACTTTATTGGTAATAAGCACAGATGGAATAAGCAGAAAGAATGTATACTATCAAATGACATCGCCCAGAGTATCTTAGTCTTTGATTTACTGCTTCTGATTGCCCTTTTAGAATGTTCTACTCTTTTGTATGTCATACATTTATCCCATTCTACAGCATGTATACCTACTACATTTACAGCATGTATACCTACTACATTTACCAATTTTGTCAACGATGTTATATAATGTTGAGATGTTGAGATAAAACAATCTCGGAAACGTTTTCTGCTTTTGACATACTTTTAGTTTTAGCAAATGTTATCATTGTATCACCCTTCCTTCCGGGGTCAACATTAACAACATGCTTGGGGCATACTTGTGTAGAACATCTTCAATAAAGGAAAAACACATTAGACTGTTAGATTATAAATAAATACCAATATTTGTTAAAATACCATAAGTTTCTATACAAAAAAACATTTTGATGGCTATTTACCAAGTTTCTTGCGGTAAATATGCACGTCTTTCTAAGCTGAATGACATCTTTACACACTGCAGGTATCCCACGTGTACATATTGTATGTACCCCTGATGTTATTCTAAATAAACATATATTACATTATTTGAGAACGTTAATGTTATCTAGGATTACACCTGGCTTGTGTAGGGATAATCATATCATGTTTCATATTTCGCACCATCATGGATACTGCCCAGAAAAAGTGTACAACAGAGAAAAAACAAGATTCTTGCGAAATTCAATAAATTTATCATTACAAAGCACAAATCATCATAAGGTTTAAAAATTTACTTATCATTAGTAATACTGACATGGTCAATTTCATTCGAGAGAAAAAATGAAATGAACCCTTTATGGTTCAACACAATTATATCTTCAAATTTTACTTAATGCCTTCTGTACTACGAAGGTATATTGAATATCTTAATATCATGTCTTTAAACTGGGTCTGATATTCTAATTATTATAGAAACAAATAATTAAATACGCAGATTATGTGTCATTAAAGTGATCTGCACTTTTGAAAATAAATCCTTATAATATAACGTCTAAAACAAGGAACAAGTGAAGCAAAATCACAATCCACTTAATGTGAGGAGAGATTGTCTTTCATGTTCATGACCCACAAAGACAAAAATACGAACACGTGGAGAAATTAATTCTATAATAAATTGATTCATGATATGTTGACAGTTTATGACTTGTAGTAACTTTATTGAACATTTCATTTATATTGTTTATTGTATTAAGAAGGGAGGTTTGGGCTCATAAAAATAGCTTTACCCGCCACGTTTTATAGAAGTAGCTGTACCAAGCCAGGAAAGTGAGTGATCGTGTATATTGTATATTTACCCGCCACGTTTTATAGAAGTAGCTGTACCAAGCCAGGAAAGTGAGTGGTCGTGTATATTGTTGTCGTAACGATTTTACCTCTGTTTTTACGATTTTTCTATTGGATTTTAAAATTGATGTCTATTTAGAAAAATGTTATTATTAAAACAGAAAGATATATCACAGAACGATTTTGCTCTAGCAACACAACGTCGAAAGTAAATGATTTATATGACGTCACAATGTTACTGTTAATTAACGTACTTTGATTAAATATTTGTTTGTTGTTTTGAGTTGTGTGCTCTCAAATACTTTTGAGTTCCTAACAAGTAGGAAAAAACACTAGCCTTATTTCGTTGAATCTGGAGTGGAATTACATTATAACATCGCCATAAAAGAATTGTGTGTACACCCACACGAATAAGTCTATATCAGCACTTTTGAAAAGTATGATAACTGATGGTTGGATTAGTGAAGTTTGTTTTTAACGCCTATAGATATTCATTTATTTTATTGTTTTTGCTTTGTTTAGATTTGCATAATGCAATTCTTTGCATCTACAATATACCGAGATCTCTGTGTACGTTGTTGTTTCAGAACAAGCTAACAACAATGGATGTGTTAGAGACAATTCAGGCGTCTTCACAACGTGTTCAATAAACACCAGTAGGAACTAAGACAAATCATGACGATAGATTAATCAAGGCAACAATCACTAATAATTCTGCATAATAGATATTATATAGATACAAAGAGTATGGAAAAACAACAACAACAACAACAATAGCAACACAGTTACAGGCAGGACTTAACTGGAACTAATTTCTACTTGTTTTTCATATGAAATAGTAAAATGTAATACACACGTGAAATATTTATGACACGTTATTAATCGCCATTAAATCACTTGAAGTAGTTTCTAAATACAATATAATGAAATTACAAAACACCATGGTTCATTAACTTACTTACGAATTTGTTCAGTAAATATATATATATTGATGAAATTTATATAAATATAATTGTTGTAGATGTGATAAAACACTTTGTTCTTAAAAGATAACGCTTGAATTCGTCTTACCTCGCAAACGTATATTCCATAATCATAATCCTATACCTTAAGCCTTTCCCACTATGAGTTCGGATAATCTCGAATAATTTGAATGTTTTTCAGTTTATTAAAATGACCTATAACCCATGCTTATTTACACCCTAACCACCGAGTTATCTTTAAATCTGGTCGATATATCAGTCAATTTTAGGACAAACCAGCATTTTATATGATCTTTTAAATATGCGGAAAATCCACCCGTTATTGTTCCATGGTTTAACGGAAACAATTTCGGATTATGTTTTCCCCAACTTAATCTTTCAATAATTATGAAGTTTCCATACGAGAAGAATTACAAGAGATTTAAGTTACAACTAATGGCTTGAAAGTACAAATAAATCTAAGACCTTTGTTTGCACGTTAAGATAAGAGTTATAAATGAAAATCAATTAGTTTGACCTTCTGAATACGACAGACACAAAGACAGTCCCTTGTTAGTTTTTACCACCCGTGAGACGGGATACAGGTAGTCTTTAATGTTAACACATAACAATTGTCCGAATTCACCTTTAGATTTAATAAACTTAAACAGATCAAGCGGATTTTATACAATCCATTTAATAATTTCAATTACGTATAAAATGAAAGTTTTAGTAGAGCAGACATTTTAGGGATTGACAAATTTACAATTTTAAATATATATATTAACATTACGCACGAATATATAAATCTTAACAAAACAGAAATGTACTGTTCGTGAATAGGAATTAACTTGCCAATTCTGAGTGTAAGGACATATATACGAATTCATTAAACTATAAAACAGAAGTTTATTAAAAACAAAATAAAGTGACATGTGGCATGCATTGTTTAAAATAAATTCAGAGCAAAGTACATCGACGCTCCCTGTTTTCTTGTTTTAGCTTGTTGCTACGCGTATAACTAAAATGTCAAACCCGTAATTGTACTTTTGGACATTGCAATATCGAGATGCCATCAACATCCTTCACAACCTAATGTCACTTTAATTTAAGCATTGTGTTATATATTGCCATACATATTTGAAAACGACATCAAATGTTGTGTATTTCCATTAATTTCAAAATTTGAGTCAAACACTTAGAAACAGAGGCAGGGTCGCTATCCATAGCATATGCTTTCAGAGGGTGTTGTATTGCTCAATCTATAGTTTTCTATGTAGTGTTTTGCACATATTGTTTGCCCTTTAGTCTTTTTACTTTTGGCCATTGTATTGTCTGTCCTTTTTTGACTTGCAGCTTCTGATTACTCCTTTGGTATATACAAACCTTCCATTCATATACATGTAAGTGATCGCTCACTTTCATGGCTTGAAATAGAAACTTTAATATAAATAAAAGTGGCTGGATTAAGCTATCTGTCCCAAGGTTCCCCTCTAAATCAAATGGCACAGTCATGTAAGTGTATTCCATATGGAAGTAAACAAGATGAAATATAAATACATAAGGAGTATATACTACTATGTATATAATAAACATCCAGCGAAATATTCGAGTAAATGTATACAATATATACAAAAAATACGTACAGGATACTCAAGCAAAGTCAAAACCAAATAAACAAACAAACAAACAAACAAATTGTACAGAAAATAGACAGGTAATATCGAAGTAATACAATATTCCAAAGAAAGTAAAATATATTTCACCAAATGTACATAGACCAAATAAATCAAAAGGTTTCCTATAAAAATGAAATGGTCCTTTTATTGTTATAACTGATATCACGAGATTGAAAATCTACTTTCAAAACTGTTGTGACTATATGGCAGTATTGTTTGTATTGCCTGTCGTATACACGCTATATATCATTTCTATATAGACATACATACGATATTGAAATATGTCATTGTTTTGTTTACTTGCATTGTAATTACGCTATAATAAAGAATGCATAATTACGTATATGAAATAGGCAAAAATCGATAATATTTGATCTAGAAACAAAACTTAGTAAACATTGCGTGATATCGCGAAACGTGTCGAAATAAAGATAAATCACGATTTTAAACGAAAAGAATTCGCAATTCAACTATCACAATTAATTTAACAGTCGAAGGTGTTTCAGTATTATATGCCTCACTATGGTCTGTTCATTCTAAGACATCGATAATACCCAAAATACTTGAAATATTGATTAATAAGAATTATAAACTCAACAAATAAAAACGTAGATATCAAATTTAGTGGTCACGACGTGTTTCTGGAATGACATTCATCAGGTACACCCAAGGCCAAAATATTTAAAAGTCTTTGGGAACAAGAAAACAAAAGGGCATAAAGATGACAGCCAAAATCGGCCAAGGTCACCTATGTTAAACTTCTACTTCTATCACAGTTTAGTGTTGTCCATATTGGACGTTGCATTCATCTATTTGTTTGATTTGTGCTACAAACGAAGAGTAGGAAATTCAGAAGAGAAATTTGAGCATCAATGGATTTATTGGGTTGTCACCTCACGAGAAATGAAAAAGAATTCAACTCTATCCTTGAATGAAACAAGCCCATAAAAATAAAGACACGTGTATGTATCAGGTATGCTTCACTAGTGGTACACTTCGTGCTACTGTTAATCGACACGAACATCATATGATATTAAAATTGTATTGGGAGACATTAGTATACGTAAATAAATACAAATATAATAAATAAAACATGAATCTCCTTAAAATACGCAATATTTTAGTGGTTGCATATAATTTACATGTCTTGCATGACAAATTTACCACGTCAATATTTCAAGACAAAATCAATATATTGCATCCGATATTTGTATCAAGATATCGGTCGTATGAATATTTTAACAATTACATATTATTTTTTCTTCTTCTTCAGAAATTGTAATGTTACAATTTCTTCACATCGGCATGTGGAAATTACAGTGCAATTGTCTTAATATCTACGTCTGTAATCATGCTTTTTAAAACTCATTATGTTTCATTGAAATATTTTCAATATCCTGCTTATTGAATCGTAATGGTTGCCCACAGACATTAATAGTAATACAGTGATGTTTTAATATTGTGCTTCCTGAATAAATATTGATTTGATATTGAGTTATGGAAACAATTAATTCATAATGTTATTTTTTTCCTTCCTTGAATGTTTTAGTAATTGGTATTAAAAGTAGATGTTTTCCTGTTCTAATAGTTTGTAGGGGATCGCTCCATTTATTAGCCAAGATGTCAAAACGGAGAGAAAAAAATACGAGTAAAGGTATGATTCAAAAACAAACACAATGAAAAAAAAACTGCAGTAAATGGGCTAAGGGATTAGGGTTATGGAGTTTAACGCCACTTTTAACAATATTTTATTTTGATCGTGGCGGTCAATTTTATTGGAACAGGAAACCGCAGTACGCGGAGAAAACCACCGACCAGTCGCAAGTCACTGACAAATTTGATCACATATCTTTGTATCGAGTACAACTCCACATGAGCGGAATTTGAACACACACCGTTAGTGTTGAAAGGCACTGATTGCATATTTAGTTATAAGTCCAACTACCACACGGTCACCACCATGAACGCCCCAAAACTGCAGTAAAACAAACCAAAGAACAAATTCAAAAAGACAATTCAAGTTCCCGCAAAAACCTGAAGTAAAATGAGGTACTATGGGATGGTTAACATCTCGTATGACGTAAATGGACATATGTCACGTAATCCTAAATCCCAAAACATATTTAAGAAATTAGAGAGTCAAAATTATATAATGGAAACATTGAATACAGAGAGACAATCTTATACATTAAGATAATACTTTCTTTCAAGGAAAAACACACTTTGGCCTTTCTTTTGTAAAAAAGGCTTTCAGTACATAAATGATGCTAATTTGACAAGAAATCACTGCTCGATGCAAACCATTTTTTCCATGCTATTTATCTTACATATTCTAAGCTGACTGGCAAGTTGAAAATACAACACGTACAACTCTATACATGTAAATTAAACTGCATACTTACATGCAAAGAATATATTTATATAATTAAACGGAGAACTAAAAGTACATTTAGAGATGTAAATGAACAGAGGACTCGAAAAGAAGGTAAGCATCACAGCACACTATTGTAACCACACAAACAAACCTGTCTTTATCTTCAAACATTGAAAATGAATGGAAAACAATTGGACACCAAAAGCACAGATTCCATAAGACTATCACATTCTTATACAAAATAATCCATTAATTCTAGTTTACTGTATTGCCATCGACACAGAGTACTGAAATGCTCTTGAAGAGACGTTACCAGTGTATGTATCTTATAACACTCATAAAAATGATAGAATATAGCACGTTATAACAAAGAAAAACAAACAAACAATAAACTGTATACCACTTTACGCATAGTTTCTACAGAAATAGTAATAATATACAAATATTTACTTACCGGTCAATTATGTTGTTAATACTGTAACACTTTTAATATAAAATATGAGATGAAATTAACATTAATCAAATCTATTTTGACCATATCTCCTATCTTACCATAACAACTTAACGTGTTACTGAGAAACATTTTAACTATGATTTATGACGGTTAGTTAATGTAAAGAATGTTATACATACAAGTAAAGCCAATTTGACAGTCGAAAAAATAGTCAACTTCTTAAGGTAAATCCTTGATAAATTGAGAGCTTTATAAGAAACAGTTAATCACAAACATTGGACAACAACCAACTCACAATTCAAGTGTCTTTCCAAAGGTATGTGTATTCTTATAGCGGTATCAACTTGCCAGAAGAATGATCTTCAATCCAGTGTTTTTCCCGACCTTAGCCTTAGAAGAGAATCTACAGTTAATCACAAACAATGGACAACAACCAACTCACAATTCAAGTGTCTTTCTAAAGGTTTGTGTATTCTTATAACGATAACGGGGTCAACTTGCCAGAAGAATGATCTGCAATCCAGTGTTTTTGCCCGGTCTTAGCCATCTACTATCTACCTAGGCGCTTGGTACGATGGGAGGCGATATTACTTATGATATCGCACCGACCTCTTATGATATTGCACCAACTTAACAGTGTATCAATAAAGTGGTTTATGTGGACTGTAATGACTTTACTTAAGAAGGCATTACTTATAGATTAATACATGGCCTTTTTCATATTGCCCTTGTTATCAGCAAGAGAACTTGATATCGGCTCCGAGGGCTTTAGCCCGAGGGACGATATCAGTCGAGGGCTGATGACAAGGGCAATATGAAAAAGTCCATGTATTAATATATTCATCACATATTTTGCCAGGGCAGATAACATGTTATTGCCCTCGTAAAATGTTATTGCACCGTAGGCAAATAACACGCCGCAAATTATGCTTTTATTACACATGCAAATTCGGCGTTATTTCAATAAAATATGTGATAAAATAAATTATTTTATAAGGTCATTCTCTGGTTTACATGGTTCGGATTCCCGGCGTATTGTAGCTTGTACGTGCATGATGTACGTCTATATTTCTGTATCATTGATAACAATGAAATCAAAATCAAATAATATAAAACTATCATTTCGTTTCTACTTTTATAGTTGCCAATTTCCAGTAAGCTGACAAAACAGCATAGCATCACCATACTGATAGATAAACAATAGAAACACCAATGGGTGGGCAATCAAGAATGGGCAATCCAGAGACATCAGCGACATTGGGCACACAAGACACAGGACGAAGACAAACAAAGGAAAACTAAACAGATGTTCTTTACATTTCGTAGTTGTTTGGGAAAAAATTTCGAAATGTATATATTTTAAAAGAAGTCGTAAGCATTATGTGATATACCCATGAAGTAGAAATTAAAACTCAGAAAGAAAACACGAGTAGTTTAACAACAACATTAATTCAGGTGATTAGAGTAATGTTCAGTTCCCTTTCACCTTCTTCTTTCAGCCATTAATGTGTCCTAAAATAATGCGTTATTTTTCACACTCTGAACTTTTTATTCTTCGAAAATATCCATAATATCACCAAATTATCAGCCAATACACATATAATTTTCATTAATTAACTGCAGCAAATTGAGCATGAATTAACACGAGACTGGTCTAGGCTCCGATGGATTACGTACAATGTTATTAACACCAAAAGGTTTCTAATTGTGCTTATGAAATTACAAAAAAACGACACCAATCTAGGTAGATAACTCTGATTAGAAATTTCGTACGTCATATGTTTTAGATGCCATACATAGTAGACCTAAGTCCTAACAGTATGTAAACATATTCATTAGATAAATGAGAGACAATTACCAGAACACAACATTTAACATGTACGCGTGATAAAGAGTCTGTTTTTGAGGTATATTAATACTGTTCTATATCCTGCTAATTTCAGTGTAATACAACATGTTAGGTACTTTTCGTCACTTAACACGAATTGGGCTTATTATGAATGGACACAAACTGATATATATTTGTTCACTTATTTCCGATGTTTCATTCATAACTCTAAGCGAAAAGATCAGAAGATGTTCCGATTGACAATCAGACGTAACGACAACGTGTGTATGACGTCACAAATTTAGCACCAGTAGTGGTGCATTCCCCAAATCTTCTTGTAGACTGAGAATAACTATATATATGAATGGGTTTATTGTCTCCATGACAAATACTGACATTAAAAATGACGCCCCGTTTGTCGTGAAATATATAATTATGACGTAAAATTGTTTGATATAAAGATGTGATTAAAGGAAATTACATTCGCTTGTTTTTTCCTGTTATGCAAATGGCGCACGTCAGACCTACCGCAACGACAACAACAGCTAACAAGTACATTGCTTACCCACAATAAAGATATAGTTTCCGTTGCTATGGAACCAAAAGTCAAGAATTTCTATTGTTTCTTTAGTATTGCCGTGATTACAGCATCGGTTTTGAAAGATCGAATGAATTTTGTCTTTAAATTCTTTAATTATATATATCATACATGGCGGACATTTTTTTTTTATAATTTATTTTACATGGCGGACAATTAATACAGTTTGCATAGATCTACGGCTTTGTCTTAGCTTATAAAATATTCAGTATCATTTTCTATTCCATTCAAAGTATTTTGTTTCCATTTTACTAAAGAGTTTCATAATTCATATGTGAAATAAAATCAATGACATTGTTTTTGTGTCAACTCTCTCCTATGAGATAGCGTGATCTTCCTACATATCATACGATTGTCATGCTTTGTTTACAATGACTGTATAATGACAAAACTATTTATGTTGAAGAGTTACAACTTTTGACCAGAAAACATTATGGGCTAGTGTCTCTTGGCAATCACAAGTAAATATTATGGCAAATATTTTTGCAAATGATATCAACTTGTTCTTCAGCTGTCAGTCAAATCTTTTGAGAGATAATTTTCTCAAATTTAGAAACGAGCGAAAATATAAGAAGGCTATATATTAAATTTAACATCCCAATCCAAAACTAAGTAGATATAGACAAAGCGGAGATGAATATTAACCGTTATAGTTCACAACACTGAAAGAGTTTTCAAGAAAACTGGTTTGAAAAAGTTGATTTCACAATTGACACATAGCTTCACTGAGTGAATGATTGGTTGTTGTTTAACGACAACTCGACAATTTTGCAGCTATATCATGGCGAGAACACGTTAATTTTCAATGAGAGGATGATGAGGTCCGCTTTGTACAAGTTTACTGAAACAACAATCCACGGATATACATTTCGGCCCACTCAGACACATTATCCTGAATCCGAGTCAACCAGTCTTTGCTCTTTGTCCTTAATGCTACGTACCTAGAGGAGAAGCAACCAATACCAACTTCATAGTCATTGGTTTGACTCGGTCGGGACTCGAACGCACGACATACCACACTCGAGGCGAGCATGCTAACCATTTCACCACCGATGAGGTTTCACTCTTTGATGAAGGTACATATACATGTATTTCCATATATTTATCTCTGTGACACTATTTATCTTCTTTTTTAGTAAAACACACAAGGACTATATTAGAGAAATATTCTAAAATGTCTTTAAGAGTAAAATTAACTTGACACAAATAAATGAATACCATCTCTATATAATAACTCAACAACATTATCTGGGTACCTTGCTACTCTGCGCGGAGGGTGTCTTTCGAATGTTGGTCCACCTTGCCGATGAAATTTGAACTGTCGAGGTTGAAATAATAATTCCTGAATAAGCACAGACATACTAAATTCCCTTCGGAATCGTTTAGATGCACTCCGAATTTCATTTTTCTCTATTCCAATTGTCATCTCAATTCTCTATCTCTTTCGTGGAATAATTGTAAGACTGTGTCCTCAAGTAATCATTTTAATAATCCTTATGAAAATGTATAACATGCAGCTTCAATAATATTTACAGATAAACTATAATCAGTCTACATTATTGAAATTGGAATTAAAAAGAAAAAAAAACCAGTCCAATGTAATTAGTTTCGACTCAACTGTAACCAAAATAGTAAACTATCTTGAAGTGTGCTGTTTAATCTTTGTTTTTCTAAATATTTTTAAGCTATTGTTTTATCTATTGAAACATTTGATCTCTTTATAAATATACAACAAAAGAACGTATTTAGGTTATATAAATAACATTTAAATATGAAATTTAATATATTCTAATGTTGAAAATGATATCCATTGCGCGCTCCGTGTCACATATATTATGTAATTACCTCCCTTTGTATTTATTCCAGAAATCATAAATACCCTTAGAACGAACGCTTGGAAGGTACACAAGCCGAAACGACACGTTTCGCACTACTGTAAACAACCTTTAACTATATTTTAATAAAACAGTATGCTATATGAAATATCATGGCTAGAAAACACAATTACGTTCTGAAATGGACATGCGTTTGCCCTGAATATTATAGAAAGACATATATACATTAGTGGATAAGCTGCTAAAATGAAATATTATTGTTTAGAAATAGAATTAAAAACACATCGTCATGAAAATGCAACAAAAACACAAATTAAAATTATATATACGTGTTGCTACTTTCCACCTGTCCTATTGTGTTAATCAACGAGTATATCTTATTATATATCTTTAACTAAATTATAAATTGGAATACAAGTTCGAGTTGTTGACACTAACTTAACATAATAGATTCATTATTTTAATCTTTTTCAGACATAATTGAAGACATATTAGTCATATACTCACATCAAAGAGTAATAGAACAACAAACAGATAATGAATGATATATAATTTTAAGAAATGTCAACAAAGATAATTCCTTTTATTAAGAAACGACAAAAGAATCAAACATTCAATTTTGAACACGCAATATTCGCAGTTCAACCTTTTATATGTCAGTTAAACGTTGAACTTTCATGTGTTAACATTCAGTATATGCAGGTCAACATTCATTCTT
Source organism: Bathymodiolus septemdierum (assembly GCA_963383655.1). Classification (NCBI taxonomy): domain Eukaryota; kingdom Metazoa; phylum Mollusca; class Bivalvia; order Mytilida; family Modiolidae; genus Bathymodiolus; species Bathymodiolus septemdierum. The sequence continues at coordinate 111,996,493 of OY726517.1, read as the reverse complement.
AACATCCCTTACTTTAGACATCTTATACACAGACTACAATATCACAAATACAAATATGCACACTGTAGGATTCGGAAACAATCAAATTATTACTTATGCTAATCCTTCTCCTAATTCAAGATTTGCAGTTCAATCTTCAACATTTAACTTACAACGTTCTGTAATGATATTACTCTCCCAATAAGCCTGGTAATCATGTTATAATAAGTGAAAACATTTTAAATAAAAGTTTGAATATACCAAAGTGGTAACCAGAAGACGTAATTCGAAGGACAGATAATGCAATGGTCAAATAACAATAGGACAAGCCAAGCAACGATATACAAAACACTACACAGAAAACTAAAGATTGAGCAACACGAACACCATTAAAAAGCGGCAGTGAATTCGGGTGCTCCGGAAGGAAAGACTGTTCCAGCACAGCTAGTGGTACCTTAGTGGTATATCATACACCAATGTCTGTATTGTATACTATTTATAAATCAAACACGAAAGTTATCTCCCTTCGTCTAAATTATTATATATTTTTGTCATGATAAAATAAACGTCCATCTTGAATTCCTATTAATGGTGACCGTAGTTATCTTTCAATGGCTTCATTTCACTTTACATTTGATACCAACTGATGTTTTATAATCAGACTAACAATACGTGGTTAATCATCAGAAAGACCGAGAATGGCTGATATACCGGTAGTACAATAGGAAATTGATATTGCCAATTTCATAAGAATCTTTAAAGAGGAAGTTTGACAAGTTTAAAGTATACATTTATATGATGATAGACATGATATCTATTTATAGCATATTTTATTAATTCACGATTCCATTACATTAAATACAACACGTATGCTCTTACATATATAAAATTAATTGATTTTTTTGTAAATTGTGAAATGTACATCTACAATACTTCATAACAAAGTAGACGACTTTGAATTTTCTATGATCAATTATAATACTATTGGTAATGTTTGAACTTTGTAGTAGTCAAATATTAAAAAACTATAATAGCTCCCAGTATATATATACATATTACGGATTTAGTTTGTTACACATATTTTCATTGGATCTTCAACCCTTAATGTCAGCATATATTCGGAAAACAGGCGGGGTATATATTTCAGTCCCCAAAAACGATTAAAACATTACGCTTCACTGAATCAATGGTATAATACGGAATAATAAATGTATTTTTACCAAATTAAATGCTGTTTTTATACTCAAAACGGCTGCATGAACAAAAAGATATGACAACGGTTAATTCCGTCACAACTATCTCATCGATTCAGCAAACTCCTATGTTCCACGGCTGTACCATAACAAATAAACAAAACGTCGAGCCTTGAAAACTTTCGACGTCATGGGGCCACACCAAGATTTTATTTACATGTTGTTAACATTTAAATTATTGAAACTGTTTCGCAAACCCGTTGTTTTGTTATGTGATATATTAATGTTATATTTATAAAGTTTATAAAATTTACTACATGTGAAACTGTTTTGATATAGAAATGTAATACAGTATTTTCCTTCATGAGACACATGAAATACATGAAATATGACGTGACACATATTTTGATGTCATTGAAGAATGACGTCAAAGGTACGGAAACGGACATCTAGAGATACGAAAAATGAAAATAAAAGACGCAAATTTATTTAATACAGTTGGATGTTGTATTTAATAAAAAACAATGGTTGAATCCGTAATATATCTGTTATTCAGCTATCAGACAGGGTATATAATGTGACATTTCCGGCTTAGGATCTAAAATCCAAGCTATCAGACAGGGTATATAATGTGACATTCCCGGCTTAGGATCTAGATCCTAAGCCGGGAATGTCACATTATATACCCTGTCTGATAGCTGAAGGGAATATATATCATAAGCCGGGAATGTCACATTTTATACCCTTTCTGATAGCTGAATAACAGATATATTACGGATTTAACCATTGTTTTTTTTATTAAATACAACATTCAACTGTATTAAATAAATTTGCGTCTTTTATTTTCATTTTTCGTATATCTCTAGATGTCCGTTTCCGTACCTTTGACGTCATTCTTCAATGACGTCAAAATATGTGTCACGTCATATTTCATGTATGGGGTGTCTCATGAAGGAAAATACTGTACTAAATTTCTAAATCAATACAGTTTCATATGTAGTAAATTTTATAAACTTGATAAATATAACATTAATATATCACATAACAAAACAACGGGTTTGCGAAACAGTTTCAATAATTTAAATGTTAACAACATGTAAATAAAACCTTGGTGTGGCCCCATGACGTCGAAAGTTTTCAAGGCTCAACGTTTTGTTTATTTGTTATGGTACAGCCGTGGAACATAGGAGTTTGCTGAATCGATCAGGTATTTGTGACGGAATTAACCGTTGTAATATATTCTTGTTCATGCAGTCGTTTTGAGTATAAAAACAGCATTTAATTTGGTAAAAATACATTTATTATTCCGTATTATACCATTGATTCAGTGAAGCGTAATGTTTAGTCGTCCATGTTTTAATATTTTTGGGGGACTGAAATATATACCCCGTCTGTTTTCCGAATATATGCTGACATTCAGGGTTGAAGAACCAATGAAAATATGTGTAACAAACTAAATCCGTAATATTATATAATATTATATTGTAATAATTCCCAGTATATATATATATATATTATATATAGTCATTGGTTTGAAGTACAAAAAGAAAAGTTTGAAGATATTAAAAGAGTAACCACAAAATCGTAAGTCGAAGAAGGACAGACAATACAATGGCCAAAAAAAAAAAGACAAACAGACGAGCAATGATTGATCTACCAAACTTTACACAGAAAAACTAAACAGTGTTCATATAAATATATTATCAAGGTTAAAGATCGTAATGGTTTGATATGTTTTGTAATCTTTCACAGCTAATTCAATACAATGACATTATCTGAATTCCAAATCAAAAGTACATTTTTGTATATGAACCATAGAACTATTGGATATTAAGAGGTTTAATTTATTACTTTATTACTTTGTTTCACATTTGCTTTAATCGTGAATTAAAATGTTTAAAAAGCAGCTGGGTGAAATTGTTCTGTCAATTACATTACTATATCAGATAGGTAAATCTTTGTCCCTTACACAATATTGTGGCTAGCCTGTTTATGTTCTTTGGTTGAATTGTTTACAAATACTTATTTGGCTTTTCAATCTTTTAACAGTGATCGCACCAGATGAAGGTTATTCTAGAAATGTACACTTAAATTTTTATTCTCATTATAACAGATCACTGTGACGTTACTCTCTATGACAAATGATATTTATTTATGTTTTATTACTTGTTTATATCTGCCGTTGGAGATCCAATTAAGAAGGAGGAAGGTTGAGATCACGCTAACTAGATTAATCCTTTACTAAGCAAGAACATGGATTTCCAACATCCTATTGTGATCTTTTTTGTATTCAATGGTTTGAGGTTAAAGATGGGTGTAATTGTTGATAGTGTCAACTAGTTTTTCTTTAAATGGGCCAAAAAATAAGTCGTTTCCTACTATTAATCAAAATATATATAAAGTAATTCATAATACTATAGCACAGTATAAAAAAAATGTGTATAATGGTGCAACGTCTATAATTATGAGATTTTTGTGTATTTGCATAAAATAAGGAGATGAGGGAATAGTTCTAGAACGAAATACCAAAAGGGGTCATCAGAAGCAGTTCTTTGTACATAGATGCTATGAAGAGAAAGCTTAAACAGTGAAGGTCAACAATTCCACCAATATCGACGAAATGGATTTACCCCTTCAGTATCTGCAAATGTTTCTTACACCTCTAATCTCAAATTACTAAGCTGGTCTTACATGCTTATAGCGAATTGTGCCATCGTATTCAGAAATAGAAGTTCGAGTCACGGAGTGTGTTGGTTCGTAACACGACCTTATCGTCCTTTTACTAGAAAAGCTTTTTAATGCGGGGTATTCTTAGGTCGTCTTGTTCTAGGTTTAAACTATTTTCCACAGTGATTATAGATATTATCCCTTGCACAATGAAGTGTCCCTTGTGAAACTAAGTACTTGAAGAAAAAATATAATTAGAATATGAACAATTACTTTGTCATGTCATTGTATTGGCCTAATGAGTTCAAAAATAACTTTGATCAAACAAAGATCAAAGGTCAAGTATTGATAAAACTTACACTTCATAATATTGCGACTGCTTTGATCATTTCTATTAAAATTTCCTTGTTATTGTCCATTGTCAGGTTTATCAGTGCCTCTAAAATTAGTACATCAAATTGCTGTTGATAACATATGGGGCATGTATGGATGCGATCTAGTCTGAGAAAGATTGTTAGGGAGTTGGAGCATGTCGGTGGCTTTCGCTCGTTTCCTACACAAATAAAACTGACACGCCACAATTTGCAATGAACATTGTTGAATATGGTGTTAAGCACAAATAACCAGAAACTTTTTGATCAACATAGCACATATCATGTTTGAAATATCTGAATTAAAACCCTTTATTTGGTAGGAACATTTATTAAAAGTATAAAAATCTTATTCCAATGTCACAATATTCAATTGATTTAAGCGGAAACAAAATAAAACACAATTTCAGCGAAAATTTGTCGTTTTATGTAAATAGTATCAAGGATAATTATATAAATCTGAATGATTTACCTTTCTAATTACGGAGTATCCTTTTTAATTTGACAGAGATATCAACGTCAATACTATTTTCATAAATGAGTATACTTCTTTAATTACGGTACCTACAATAATTTCCAAACGCATGCCAATTTATTTTCATATTCAACAGACACATCTATTGACGCAAATGTTGAAGGTTGACCTTTTTTTCTTTATAAGGACTGACACTTTATTTACATTAATATATAAGAATTTTATGTAATGAACATGTAGCTTGTTTCTAATTATCTCAGATATGTGTATTGTAATATTAATAAATAGATTTATTATATTAAATCTAAATGTTCAATGAGATCACTGGCACAGATGCTATCAGGCTAATTTTGAATTGCTGGCTAGCATATATATACAATATGTGTATATTGTGGGAAAATATATAATGTATTTGTACAAGCATAAAAAACGGGTAGAAACAAAGGCTAGGTTTCTGTATATTGTGTATATTGTGTTTACCCTGCAATGTCACAATGACCAAACCAACAGGCAAATTCTACCAAACATGTAGAAATACGTATCGTTCAAATAGTTTTCAAGGGTATCCTCTGTCATGTCCACTCTCCACTGAGACTGTTCGCTCTACATCAGACAGGCACCAGGAAATTGTTATTTGTAAGTAGACGCATAAAGCAAAATTATATTCGTATACCTTTATAATACAGCAAATGCAATGCTTGCAGAATAGAAGCGAATATGTGTTTGCTTTCCAACTATACCTCTAAATCATATTATGTAATAGTATGAAAGATAAAGCAAGGAATTCAAAATTATTCCTACGAATGTTCCAAGAGGAGATAATCATGTTGCATATCTTATGACAAACACATCTCTCCCACACTATAATGGTGGCTAAATACGGATTGATAAACATTTACATTACGCAATAAAATGGATCAGAGACATTCATCACGGTTGGTATAGTATTGATAAGAATATAAAAATAATCGAATATTTCTATGAAGAATTTCACTATGAGTAAATCGATGTATTTATTCATTCAGCATGGAATGGATTAGTTCTATATAAATGATAAGATGTCACACTGTTGTATTAATTAAATACTAGTAATGTACATCAATATAGATCAACATTGTTTATTCTAATATTTTTGTTGTTGTTTTCAGATGAGTTATGAAATAAATACACAATAATGTCTAAATGACAACAACATAGAAAGAAATAGTTTACGACAATAATGAGTAAACGTAGATATCTAATTTAATGCGTGCAATAGTGAGCTTCTGGAATAACATTAAACAGTTACACTCAAAGTCAAAAGATTAGAAAAGAAAACCAAAATAATGTAAACGACTTTAGGAGCAAGCAAAGATAGCCAAAATCTACTAAGATTACAAATGCCTGAGAAAGATGAATATAAACGTTAGAGAATATCAATGAGTCAATCAGAAAATGGACAATCCAGGGAAACCGACAACATAGGGCACACAGGAAGAAGAACAACAAAGCAAAAACACAACACAACATGTGGTGGACACCACTATACCCAAACAGACACAAATAACGTAAATGAGACACGAGTCCTGCTACAAACAACTGGACGTAAAAACGAATCTTAGCTTTGATAATAATGTAGTTATTTCGGAACTGAAATTTCAATAATAAGTATATAAGCCAAATGATTGGACACCAATACCGTCAAAAGCCTTTGAGATCAAGAGTATCACAGGGACTAAACAGGATAGTCAATATCTGCTAATATGATTCATTCAAATAAATGGTAATACGTTTCGAGTAAAGAGATGATCTAGCTACGAAAGAACAATAGTAAAAAAAAAAAAAAATTAAGAACAGAACAAAGCTCGGATAACAAGTACTTTCATGTAATTTTGGTTTTAAACCAGATGGTCCGATTAGATTAGCATTTACAGTCCAATGCGATGTCAAGTTGTAATTATATAAAGTCCGACATTATAAGTGACTCGTTTTTGAAAGTTGCATCAAACAGTAATTATTATAATTCTTACATTTAAGACATTCGTACAATGTATCATTTGTTGTTAATATTTTATAAACAAGACAATGTCTAACATCAAGGACAAAGACAAACCACATTAAGGGGATTAAGTTTCTTCCGGTAATCTACGACGGTCGTGAGTGAGTGAATGATTGGGTGATTGTTGTTTACCACCAACTCAACAATGTTTCAGCTGTATCACGGCGCGACCAAGTTAATACGACGGTCGTTGTTGTACATCGTAGAACGAAAGCATTTTAAAACGGTTATCATGTTGGACATCAAAATGCATACATTAATCAAATTAACATTCAATTGAGCATAAATTTCCTATGAACAAAATAAGAGTTATATACCTTCACGAACTTCTCTCTTTGGTGACATTGTCAGGGGAGCTAATACAATGTACAAACATCTATAACATATAAACACTTTTAATTGATAAACACATCCTCTACTTCAAAATGAATAGTATTAGAATCGTAGATATCAAATTAAGTGCGTACGGCTAGTTTCTGGAATGGACTAAGCGTGGCAACGTGAGACAAGGAATGGACTAAACGTGGCAAAGTCAGACAAGGAATGGACTAAACGTGGCAACGTGAGACAAGGAATGGACTAAGCGTGGCAACGTGAGACAAGGAATGGACTAAACGTGGCAACGTGAGACAAGGAATGGACTAAACGTGGCAACGTGAGACAAAGAATGGACTGAACGTGGCAACGTGAGACAAGGAATGGACTAAACGTGGCAACGTGAGACAAGGAATGGACTAAGCATGGCAAAGTGAGACACGGAATGGACTAAACGTGGCAACGTGAGACAAGGAATGGACTAAGCGTGGCAAAGTGAGACAAGGAATGGACTAAACGTGGCAACGTGAGACAAGGAATGGACTAAACGTGGCAAAGTGAGACACGGAATGGACTAAGCGTGGCAACGTGAGACAAGGAATGGACTAAACGTGGTAAAGTGAGACAAAGAATGGACTAAACGTGGCAACGTGAGACAAGGAATGGACTAAGCGTGGCAAAGTGAGACACGGAATGGACTAAGCGTGGCAACGTGAGACAAGGAATGGACTAAACGTGGCAACGTGAGACAAGGAATGGACTAAGCGTGGCAAAGTGAAACACGGAATGGACTAAGCGTGGCAACGTGAGACAATGAATGGACTAAACGTGGCAACGTGAGACAAGGAATGGACTAAACGTGGCAACGTGAGACAAGGAATGGACTAAGCGTGGCAAAGTGAGACACCGAATGAACTAAGCGTGGCAACGTGAGAAAATGAATGGACTAAACGTGGCAAAGTGAGACAAGGAATGGACTAAGCGTGGCAACGTGAGGCAAGGAATGGACTAAACGTGGCAACGTGAGACAAGGAATGGACTAAACGTGGCAACGTGAGACAAGGAATGGACTAAGCGTGGCAAAGTGAGACACGGAATGGACTAAGCGTGGCAACGTGAGACAATGAATGGACTAAACGTGGCAAAGTGAGACAAGGAATGGACTAAGCGTGGCAACGTGAGACAAGGAATGGACTAAGCGTGGCAAAGTGAGACACGGAATGGACTAAGCGTGGCAACGTGAGACAAGGAATGGACTAAACGTGGCAAAGTGAGACAAGGAATGGACTAAACGTGACAACGATTTTTGACTACCAATGGTAAAGTGTAGGGACGTAAACCATAGACTTTCGTAGCAGCTTTTTGTGCCTTCTCTTTCTTGACATCTACAAAAGAGAGCATGATACTCACAAAGCACGTTACTCACTATGATCCTCTGTCAGATTTTCTATATTATAACATGGCAACCCTTCCTAATCTTGAAGATACACGTATTTATTACTAGTTGTCCTATAAACATAGTGTATTACATAGTAGCATTGCACATATACAATGATATCGTAGATACACAAAAAATACTATAAGCTTGGTACCATAAATCATAAACATAAAACGATGTAAATATCAAGAACATATACTTAGCTAATCTCTTACACCGAGTTATTGGAGTATAAGGGTCGATAACTCTGTGTGAGAGATTGATATCTATCTTACGTCTTCCGTAAAATGAGCAGCATACATGTACATTGTTGTTTCAATTGATTATATGTTTCTTATCGTAAAATGAACAGCATTTTAATCATATTTAACACGAGAAGAATCAATAAATCAGTATTTTGACAAAATATTAGATCTGTAATGGACCCCGTGGGATAGTTACTGCAGGAGTTTGGTCATGTACTACTGCTCCTATATTCACTACTGCTCCTATATCCGTGGGTAAAATTGAATGAACGTTCAAGAAAAGCGAAAGCGAAAGTGTAAGCTAAGACATATCTAAAAATTCGGTCGCATAATAATGGGGTTTAAAAATAAATACAGTAATGGCGTTTTGAAGAAAAGAGTTATTTATCGTCCCGCATTAGTCTCGGTTGACACCATTTCAACGGGTATAAACACTGATTATCTAGCGATTTCAATTTGGATAAGTGTATGTTACAAAACAATAGTGAAATAAACAATGGGTGAAAAGTTATATGTTTATATCAGATGTATGACTGCCAACTAATTTAGAATACAATGTAGAGATATATCTATATATATCTATATATGTTATCGTAAAGATATGGGTAGATACCTCTGATAGTAGACTATTAATCCCCGGGTGAATCATCCTCCCAGTAGACTTTGTTTCGGCAATGACATGGTTTATGAGATATATTTAGTATTGATATTTACAGTTCCTAAATAATGTAATTATTATTAAAATTAAGATTCTCCTCCCGCAGACAAAGACAACCTTAGTCCATTTTGGTTATCATGTTTAGGTCCTTTGGCTTACTTGGTGCCAAAGATTTTTTTTAAAATAATTTGGTTTTCCAGTATTTTGACTATGGTCGTACCTATTAAAGATTATTCCAGAAACGTATCGAGTGTGCACTAATATAAATACATTGTAACTACGTTTTTATTGTTATTAATACCGAGCCGGAGATATTTTCTCAAATATTTCTGAATAAAATGAAAATGAAATAAAAATGAATTTCGGACAGTTTCAAGTGGACAAACTCTACATATACAACTATGCGTAATTCACATTGACATTCTTACTATAGAAATATAAAATATATTACAATGGAAATGCATCTAGTATCTAAAAATAAATACATTTTGTATAACGTAAAATGCAAATGAGAAATAAGTAAATGGTAAATTTCACCGTGCGTTTTCTTACCTGACTGGATTGAGCATGACAAATCAAAACTTTAAAATATGACAATCTTTATATATGATGCATAAAAATCGATCAAGTACCTTTCAATGCAGTGAGATATACCATCAAATTCATATCCATTATTGCGTCAATTGAAATTCTTTGTTGTTACAAACTCATTTACGATACTGTAGAAATATTTCGAATCACATTTACGAGACCGTAGAAAGTATTGTTGTGTAAAATACAAACACAAATCTATAATCTTTAAAACTTAAAGCATGAGATTGTTCACGGTGCGATAACCAACTTGAACAAGTGCTTAACTTGGTTCCTGTGATCAAACATTTCTACAGCTTAATGTTGATCCGGTGTTAAGACATTGGAAAACGAACTGAACATTGACAATACTCTTTCAATTTTAAGCACTAGGTTAAATTAGGTTATGTAGACATAAATGGTTTTAATTGTGGTTAGTTACGTGACGGGATATTGGTCTCGCACTAGCTTCCCTCTGAATAATTAGACATTCCAAAAGTCAATTACGTTACAAATCGCGTGTAATAATAGAAAACTGTTAAGAAAAAATTGCTATTCCGCTAAAAAGAATCTTTACAAGTAATAATAATTAGGTATTTTATACAACAAGGAAGTTCTTAGAGTGGGGGAATACTTTTTAAAATCATAACCTTGATTCATTCAACAAATTAAATCTTAGATGTACATTGTACTTGGAGAATTGAACAATAACGTTAGGTGAATATACAATAAAACTAACGCTTTTAATAGAAGATTATAGTTGTTTGTTTGATAGCGGTTTATAGAGAGACCGAGTACATTTCAACTGTCAGTTTTGCTTATCTCAGTTACAGGATGCTGCGGTTTTTCAAAACAATACCACACACAAATATCATGAGTCAGAAACATGGGAAAACCTGTATCAGATAACTTTTTTCTGATAGTCAGTCTTAGTGCATTGCTGTTGTAGTAAACTTCGTTTGTAAGCAGTATTTCAAAATATTTCAAAATATATTAAACTCAGTATATTGGATTATGTCGTGCTACTTCATTTAAAAACTAGATTCTCGGTTTTAGTGTCGTTAAAGTGAATACAAATTAAACTTTTAATTATATTCAAAAACAAACAATTAATGTGATATTCTATACTGAACGAAAAATGTAGTGTCGTTAAAGTGAATACAAATCAAACTTTTAATTATATTCAAAAACAAACAATTAATGTGATATTCTATACTGAACGAAAAATGTAGTGTCGTTAAAGTGAATACAAATCAAACTTGTAATTATATTAAAAAACAAACAATTAATGTGATATTCTATTACTGAACGAACATGTCTTCACGTAGAAAATCGAACAGATCAAAACGAACATCACGTTTTTCACCTTACATTGATAAAGGAAAAACAACCCGAGATTTCGAAAAATGGTCAAAAAGTGAAATGACTAAGGAATTATTCAATATAGGTATTAAAGTACCAACAGATTTGTCTTTGAACGTGATGAGGAAATTACACACGGAAAACAAGAATAAAAGTACCATTGTCACCAGCGTAGACGAGTGTAACAGCATTGACAATATAGAGGAAAGTACAACCTCTGCCGAAGATACTATACAACACAATACAAGTGACCATGCTTCAATAAATACCACTTCGCAAGGAACTAGTGTTACGGACAATATGACATTGATGATGACTGCATTCAACACAGTGTCAAACTGCGTATCAGGACTACGGGATACAGTCAATAATTTAATGAAAGAGAAAATATACGACGTAAATAAGCAATTCAGTCTACAGCAGTGGTATTCGAAAAGTGGAGAAACTGGTGTGCAACAAGATTCGATAGAAAAGATTTAATAGAACAGGACTTCACTCTGATGACTTTCCGAACGTCGACATTGTTTCTACCTCAATCCAGAAACAAATTATTCAGGGTAAGGATGTTAACCTTGCTTCTTTATCAATACCGAACTTCGAAAGTCCACAGTCGCGTACTGTTACGTCGGAAGGGGTCGAAATTAATTTGTCAAGCAAACCCGATCCACGCCTGAATCGTCAACTAACTATTCAAGAATTTATTTTAGCGTTTGAAGAAGATGTCATAGAAATAAGTAATTTCTACGGACACAGGTTTTATGACTATCACAAGCGTTTCGCCGCCAAAGCAGCAACTTTGTTGCAAGACAAACACATTAAAGTGGACTGGAGTAGGCGCGACAGAGATTTGTTATCCTTAATTGGCGCTGGCGTAGAAATCAATATATGTAAACTTTGCAACATGATTGACCATAGTACAACATTTTGTCCTCTGCAGTTATCCGGGAGAAATCGAAAAACCGTGCCGAACCCAACAGGACAGCCGCTCCGAAATGGAAACCAAAATACTGACAAGCGAGGAAGAAATCGACTTTTCCACAATGGTAAAGAAATTTGCAACAATTTCAATACACCAGATGGTTGCAAACATTTCGGGCGTTGCACTTTCCTACACATTTGCTCAAAATGTCGTTCTTCCGATCATTCCCAACACATTTACCCGCGAAGCACTACACAGACTGGCACCGCTAAGAGTTCAACGCTTAAAAGTAATGTCGCTAATTCTGGCAGTCTCGCCGCAAAACACAGTCAAACAACCGAAAAATGACTATCAAGATTTGATTTTCCACAGCAGGCTACTACTCCGATCAATATTACTGTTTTAGAATATGAACTTAGAAATCATCCTGACAAAACTTTCGTTAACTATCTATGCGACGGTTTAAGATATGGTTTCGATACTAAGATTTCACGGACTGAATTACCTACGCTCGAATGTAGGAATAATGTTTATGTACGGACCTTTCGATTCACCACCGTTCGATAATTACCGTGTAAGCTCCTTAGAGGTTGCGGAAGGAAAATACTCGAAGAAAAAACGACTCATTTTGGACTTATCGTCTCCTCATCAAAGTGAAAATCATTGCAGTATTAATGATCTGATTGATAATGACACGTGTTCTATGTCGTATGTTAAGATTGATGATGCAATAGATATCATTCTAAAATACGGAAGAAATTCATGGTTGTGTAAATATGATATTAGTAATGCATTTAAATATTGTCACATTACTCCTTCTCAATGGCCTACGTTTTGTGTTAAATGAAATTCGCTATATTATTTCTATGTTCGTTTAACATTTGGTTGTCGATCGAGCCCAATTATATTTGACACACTTTCTCAAGCCATCTGCTACATAGCAAAGAACTATTATAAGGTGAATAACAGTCTCCACTTGTTAGATGATTTCTTAACTATCGACCCACCACGCACTGACGGTGAACGATCTATGGCTTTATTGATGATGATTTTTAAACGTCTTAACGTTCCTATAGCTATGCACAAAACGGTTGGTCCTGTGATGTGCCATGAATATCTTGGAATAATTCTTGACACTCAAAAAATGGAAGCTCGTTTACCACAGGAAAAGATAGACAGAATTTGCGACTTTATTTTCAAGTTACATAAAAGATCATCTTGCACTAAAAGAGAAATTTTGCAATTACCTGGACATTTAAATTTCGCGTCTCCGGTTATATTACCAGGGAGATCTTTTGTATCTTATCTCATCAAATTGTCAACAACCGTCTCAGAGCTGCATCATTTTGTACACCTAAATAAGGAATGTCGTATAGATTTGGAATTCTGGCTACGTTTCTTAAAAAATTTCTAATTTCGATATGGAATTGTTTGCCGATGCGTCGTCCACTCTCGGTTTTGGAGGCTTTTTTCGTGAGAAATGGTTTTATTCATCCTGGCCGAGCGAGCTTAACAATCTCACTGAAGGACACTTATCAATGGCTTTTCTCGAACTTTACCCCGTTGTGGTAGCTGCTATTTTATGGGGGGGATCATGGAAATCACAGAAAATATTGTTCTGATCCGATACTGTATCAACCGTTGATATTACAAGAAAAGGCAGATCAAAATGTTTGTATATATTGAAACTTGTGCGGAAATTGACATGTTGTGCGTGTACATATAATTTTTCCTTTAGTGCAAAACATATACCAGGTTTCAAGAACGAAATTAGCGACTCTTTATCTCGATTTCAGATCCAGCGATTCAAAACATTAGCACCGGGAGCAGACTTACATCCGTGTCCGTGTCCAGACAGTTCCGAAGTAATGTGGCGTTAAACAACGCTGTAGCACAATTATGGACATGCTATGTTTCCAAGAGGACAAAAAACGTTTATGAAGCAGGTTTTTCACACTACAAAAGATTTTTACTTTTAAACAATATAAACTTTGGTAAACAATATGCCTCCAGTATCAGAAGATATTCTAATTTACTTTGTAGCTCATTGTTCTAAAATTTTGAATTTACATTATACAACTATTAAGTTATATCTGTGTGGAATAAGATACCACTATCTGAAAGCTAAGTGTTCTGACCCGTTGGAATTATATAATGATACTCCGGTCCCAAGACTATCTTTAATATTGAATTCGATTAAACGATCTCAAACGACCTCCAAGAAGGTCAGATTACCTATCACTTTTGATATCCGTGAACAAATTGTATTTAAATTACAAAAAGGTGTTTTCTCCAGGTTTATTGACGACATTATGTTAGTAACAGCTAGCATCGTATGTTTCTTTGGATTTATGCGTTGTAGAGAGATAACAGTTCTGAATGCTTCACATTTTGACCCCGCTGCTAATTTATGTATATCAGATATTAATTTGTCTAATGATATTGCTACTGTTTATTTAAAACAATCAAAAACTGATCCCTTCAGGAAAGGGATAACTATTAAGCTACATAAAATTGATAGTTCACTTAAAATAGCATGATTACAGAGAGAACCAAAACCAGAGCGAGATTCGATGTTTCAGGAAACTCAAGCCAGTTTCATATTCCGCCTACTTATTGATATATTTAAATCTACGGTATAATATATGCAATTCGTCATGTGCACCAATGGACGTATTGTATTATGAAGGTAAAGTGATATATCAGGGATACAGACAGTCATATACCAGATGAATAAAAAAATAGAGCAAAATATACGACTAATAAATAAGCAAAAAGAATGTTAACTATCATGAACTCGAAAAGATGTGCAGAAATGTGAGCATGTAGGCACGAATTTACCTCCATTCACGGGGGAGGGGTCAATGGACATTCTTGCTTGGATAACTTGCTAAACTAATCCTGCATATTTTGAATGCCATGGCTTTATGTGTATAAACAACATTAAGATATTCGATTAATTTTCCAGAGTTTACAGAAAACAAATATATGAACCCCTGCCGATGCATTTATGACATAGAAATTGGAAGGCTTCTCTGTCTTGTTTAATTCAGTTAATCTTAAATTCAATGTTACAATGACGGTATAAAGTCTAAAACAGAATCAAAGAACGTAAATCTTCCTTTATTTTCATTTGTTTCTAAAAAGCAAAATTATATTTTCACTGATGTCTTAATACATCACACTTTGTATATTTATATGAATGACGACACCAGCAAAATAACAAAACTCCTTTAGTCTCTTCAAACTTTACTAACATTACAACAGTTTAATGATATACTAAATATAAGTAATAGTATTTACTAGTTCAACACCGGTTATTGTTCCTGATACAATAGCTATAGATTGGAAAATCAGTAATCTCTGTAAAACTTTATCACATTTGATTCCGGTTTTAAATAATACGAAAATTATTTCAATGAACTATTTGAGGTTATAAAACAATGTGATTACATACTCACACAACAAACAATTACCTAAACTCCTATGGAAACTTTAATTCATGAAGCTGGCGATGGTCATTTTGTGTATTTACATTTTACACATGTCTTTTTTCACCAAGTCAAACAATAATATTCTAAAAGGGTCAATGATTATTCGTAATAATGATGAAATCTTGCTAGACTCTCACTAGAAAGTCTGGCATATTCTAAAAAAAAAAAACAGTAGTAAGAAATTAAGTTTAAAGATCTAGATTTTTACAATACTGATCTAAATTCATAGTAAATATATTTTCAACACTTTCATAATTAATTTCAACAATATTTTAGCTGGACCATGATGATCAGTTTTATTGGTGGAGAACACATCTTCACTAAATATAGTTTAGAGAAAACCGAAGGGGCAATGAAGAATGGATAATCCAGAGACACAGGCATCAATAGGTACAATAATCGGAACGATGAAAATCAATACAAAGAAACATAATACAGAAAGCTAAATAGATGAACAACACGGAACCCACCAAAATCAAAGGCGCTCCAGGTGCTCGCGAGCGAAAGCAGTCTCTGTATCTTATAAGACTCCCGTCATTTTACTCATATTGTCAAGTCGGCCAAAAATCTTGTTGGTGAAAAAGGGAAGAAAATTTTACATAAAGGGGAACTTATTGCTTACACTTGGTATATGTCTATCCAACCAAGAGCAGTGTGAAGATACCAAAGGACAATCTGAATCCGTAAATCGAAAGGGGACAGACAACACACGATCTAAGTCACAAATGCCCTTTCAAACGAAAAAGAAGAGAGAAAAAAAGAGAATTATATATTTGTTGATGACAGATAGTTGAATGTTCCCCAATTACTGTAACATGACGATATATATAATGGATATGACTCTACCCTGAAGGCTCATAAAACTGTATGTCTACGCATTAGTGGCAATAAAATGCCCATTTAGGTCAATCATGAATTTTCAAGACTATTATGAATGTTTTCCATATGATTGAACATGTGTTCTGTCAATTACCAACTTGTAGACTTTTATCGCCGAATTTTAATTTTCATAGTAATTGACGCGTTACGTTAGCTGATATAAGTAAAATGGTATGGATAAAGATACTTTTAATGGAACAAGATAAGCATGGTACTATCATATTGAACAATCATTTTTCCCTTAATCAAGGGTGTTGCCGATGATATGACTAGGTTGCGCAGAGTAAACGCACATTCTGATTAATCATATTACATGTCATATGATGACTATTTTCTGGTGTATATGATACATTTTGATAATAATAGCTAAATGGGTGGTTTTTAATCAAATCAAACTTAAATTACTGTTATTACTGTTGTGATTTAACGTTTGATCTTGATTGCACGTCTTTAAATGCTGTTGACTACCATAATAATTTTAGAGTCATTTTCAGTAGTGATTGCAAGTCGGCCATATATATTGATAAATATATAGAAAAAGTGTCCAATTATTGAAGTAAAGTCTCTTTGTTTATTATACATATTTTTGAAAACATTGTCACCAAATACAAAATGAATACGCATTTCCGTTTTATATGCATTTTGACATTTTGAAATGTTCGAAGATACCAAAGGGGTAATCAGAAGTCGCAAGTCAAAGAAGAACGGACAACACAATGACCAAAAGAAAAAGCACCAAAGGACAAACAACGATCTACAAAACATTAGACAGAAATCTAAAGACTAACCCCACTAAAAACCGGGGGTGAACTCAGGTAATCCGGAAGGATTAGCAGTTCTTGCTTCACATATGACATCCGTCGTATTACTGTTGACTTATCTTGCTCGTGTAGTCTGCATTCTACAGTTATTGATAACGGGAGATTGGCAAATGGATGTTTTGAGACATATTAGGAAACATTCTGTAATTTATTGAATTATGAAAAAACGAAGCACTGGAATATGCATCTGTTTTGGTACTACCTACCTGAAACCACTGGGAAAATAAAAGTTTGAAGATACCAAAGAAGTAATCAAAAGACGTAAATCCAAGAAGGACAAACAATTCAATGACAAAGTAAACAGGACAAAAGGATAAACAAAGGTCGATAAAACATTACACAGATCACTAAGTAACGAGTAACATTCCCACTAACAACTGCTGTGAATACAGGTGCTCCTGCAAAGGGTTAGCAGTGACTGCTCCGCTAATGTCAATAACTTACTGGATAGTGAAGATATTAGACGAGTTTATTCCTTTTGTCATCAAGTCATGGACATCTTTGGATATGAATCCACGACAACTTTCAACTTTTATTCTAAAAGTTGTTTTTTTAAAAGTCAGAATAGATGAAGCATGTTTTAAAATTAGGAGATCAATTCATATTTTACATATGGAGATCGAGTTGTAAAGATTTCAGTTTTTGAAATGAATTTGATGTTGGTTGTTTTGTGTATGCATGATTCTAGCTTAAACATGACTTGGTGCAGACAGGTACAACCATCTGTATAATATGTGGCAAAGAAATATATTCAATGTAATAAGCTTTTTGTCATATATTCAGTTATATTACACTTTACGTTTTTATTTTCCGCCGACCATAATCAAGCTATAATACCTGTATGGTGATGAGGTATGAAATAAGGATCTTTTGAATGACCGCAATCAAAGGACATGATAATTATCATAGATGATGTTTTTTTTCCTCTCCATATTATAATTGTTTATACTATATCAATATAACAATACACGTGTTGATGAATACTGGTCCCACTCTTTTTTGTTCATAGGAGTCATTGTGTACTAATCATTGATTAACAATGTATTAAATTCTATTCCAAATTTATATTTTAAGTAAGAGGCATTTTATGTTTTGTTCACACTATATCAAGTTTTTGACCTATTTTTAAAATGTCACAACGTAATGCAAAGTATCAGATTTATTTATTCGTTTGAAATGTTCAAGTATGTGACGAACATATCCAAACTGGACAAAAATAGGACAATTCAGAGATTAGATTTCTAAAGATTGAATTTCACACAAATTTATTCTACGTATATAAAATCCATTTTCCTTATTGTATATAATAAATTATTTTTCAATAAGTTAAATGGCTTTCTTTATAAAGTAATGGTAACTTATATATCAATTGATATAATAATTTGCAACAATTTGATACGAGTAGGGATATTCACATACATGTAAATATCAAAAGACATTTTAATAATTTTCTGAAGGTCACGCATAATTAAACCGAATAAAGATAGCATCTATCAATAGTATCATTTAGATTTTTATTCAAAGCTATATACAATTCAATAAGGTAGAATGCATAAAAGTCACATGTATATAAATATTTAAATGTTCAACAATAAAGACGGAATATCGAATGAATAAACATGTACATTTTAGTGATTTTTTTTTAAAAGGTTAATCAAATGTACAAGCTTGCACAATAGCACGGTGCTATTATGAGGTAACTACTTACAAATGTGATAATTTATTCAGAAAGAAAAGTTTTGACAAAACAAATATACTCTATAACATGAACAAAAAATGTTGATAACGCAAATCCACACGTCTGATGTTACACAATATGATTGCCAAATTGCCAAAAGGAATTCGGATGATCAAGCCATTGTCAATACAAAACTACAATACATTGACAATACAAGCCACGATTCAGATGTTACAGAACATGCTTGACATGCCAAAAAGGGACAACAGACAACTAAGCACAAAACCAAGTGACATTGATACTACAAGCCACAAATAGGATGCTACAAACCATGATTGATTATGTAAAAGGGGTGGGGAACAAGAACAGACAATACAACAATCACCATTCGTATTGTGTTTTGACCAAAATGGAATCTGCTAGCTTTTCGAAGGGCGTTGTGTCCCTTTCATTATCGTGAAACTATTTTGGTCAAAACATATCAAATGTCTGGTTTGTTTGTTTGTTTGATGATGTTTAACCCCACTGTCAACAATATTTCAGATATATCGTGGCGGTCAGCTTTATTGGTGGAGGAAATCGGAGGACCCGGAGAAAAACACCGACCTGTTGCAAGTCACTGACAAACTTTATCACATAATGTTGTACACCTCGCCCTGATCAAGATTCGAACTCACAACATTAGGGGTGATAGGCACTGATTGCATAGGTAGTTGTAAATCCAACTAGCATACGATCACGGCAACGACGGCCCACACAAAGTTCTGGTATCATGTGCCAAACATTTCACATCTTCTAGTATTTATGTATCTATTACAACTTTGAAGTTATTCAGATAACAAGTGAAAAGTCACAGTCGTGAGGTTGATTTTAAATTTGACATTTTGGCCTGAGCTATTTAGATAACATGGCCATGAAATGACCTTCGACATTGAGACCATTTTCTAGATAATTTCATGCTGTGATGTTGTGAGATGAAGAACCTAGGTCTCTACGGCTTGTGGTTTTCAAGTTCAGGGCACAGTTATTTACCCGTTAGTGTCGTAGAATTGTTTCGAACAAAACATAACACAATTCGGTGTAGCGTCTCACACATTTCACATCCTTAAAAGTTATCGATGTACTTGGATACCTTATATGACGATATTTCGCGAAATTATGACATCATGAAATATCGAAAAGTGACGGAAAAAATAGTAATAAGCAAAATATATATGGCTCTTCTCCTGGCAGGGGAAAGATCTTAATAAAATATATATGGCTCTTCCCCTGGCAGGGAAAAGATCTTAATAAAAATATATATGGCTCTTCCCCTGGCAGGGGAAAGATCTTAATAAAATATATATGGCTCTTCCCCTGGCAGGGGAAAGATCTTAATAAAATATATATGGCTCTTCCCCTGGCAGGGGAAAGATCTTAATAAAATATATATGGCTCTTCCCCTGGCAGGGGAAAGATCTTAATAAAAATATATATGGCTCTTCCCTCAGATCTTAATAAAAATTGATTCAACGGTCGATGGTAAGCTCAAAGAGTTCAACGTTATAAATCAATACAAAGGGTCAACAAGTTTAGAATCTAATACATAATCATGTGCTTTCTTATTATAGTGTAAGAAACCACAGTAATACATATATCACTCCACTTTACTTCCAGTGCATGCTAAAGTAATATGAAACGAATTTTTGGTGAAATAAACATCTTCAAAAATATTCTTGATATGTTTACATTCCCAAAAAACTAAACCATTCGTGCATTTTTGAGGACGAAAATCGCGATCATCTGTGATTAAGAACAGAAAATCATTCCATCTCGTACGTGTTTTGTCAAGACAATGGCGGCTAATTAACTTTCGGATGCACCGTTCCGATGATTGTCGATCATGAAATTTCATCACCAACTTAAACAGGTGAGCACATGTATCATTCTGGTTTTGAAAGAAGTTAAATTTCTTGCATTTCTTGCCTTGCAAAGAAATTATAACATGTATGTTTTACCTTAAAGTTTATCAACTGCAATGAATTTCATTCTGACTTAATCAGTTTATTCGAAAACTGGACAAAAACATTGAAATCGGTAATAATGAATGACACGGGGCCCCATTTGGGGAAATCGAAACAGAACCAAGAAATCTTAGAATTTAAAATCTTCGTCGGAACTAACGTATCGCATGTACAAACTGTGTAAATTACTATTAGTATGTACATTTCAAAACCATTACGATGAAAAAATTTGGAGTTGTCAGAAGAGAATAAAAAATCATCAAGAAAAAAAATGACAAAAATACGACTTATTTTGTCCATAATTTGTCACCGTTATTTTGACACCAACCATTTCATAACTTGGTTCGTTTATTTCCTGGTTGGAAAACAAATTCTGGCCTTTGCTTCATAGAAAATAAAAAAAAAGAATCTGGCCTGACCTGAGTAAACAATGTGATAACCTGTTCTGCACTATGTGTTGAATGAATTTTCTGTCAAATATTCTAACCTGACTAATCTTGCCAGGCCCCCTCAGAATCAAATTATTTGCCTATATATTATTATGAGATAAAGAATGTGTGCTTTCTTTCACATTCTTGTCTCTTAGGCCAAATAAATTTTAAATAGATTTGAAACAAAGTAGTATTCATTTTTAATATAAAAAAAAACTAATGTTTTAACATAATTACAAGTTGCGTATGCAGTGTCCCCTTACTGGGCCCCGCGAAATTTGCTGAATTATACCAAGGACGTATATAAGATTCTACATATGTCCTTGATTATACACATAATGCCGTTAAAAGACATTTACGGCGGTTTAGATCATAGATGATGATATATATTTATTTTCCAGGTAAAGAGATCCTTGTTTAACGTTTCGCTAAGGGAAAATTATTTTTAATCGTGGATTGAATGGAAAATAATGGAATGTAAATCGAAACGAAAATGATGTTACCTGTCAAGACTATAACGGAGCATGCGCACAATCTCTACCGAATGAGTTCAAATCTGAGGTCAATAGCATATAATTTGCATTATTGTCCGGGTAGCAAGAATTATCGAAGACAGAATAAAATGACGTTTTCTCCTAAATTATACATCGTAGCTCTCAAAAAGTGAATGGTTTACGTTCTTTATATATTTAATTTTTACATATATCAGAAATTGTTAGAAAACTGAAAATAATGATTTTGGCATTTCATATTACTTTAATGTGTAGCTATAGTAGTTTTTCCCACTGTGTGGTTTAGTTATGGTGCATAACACCACTTTCAACAATATTTCAACTATATCGTGGCGGCCAGTTTTATTGGTGAAGGAAACCGAGTACCCGGAGAAAACCATCGACCTACCGCAAGTCACTGAAAACTTTATCACATAATGTTGTATCGAGTACACCTCGCCACGAAAATGTAACTTCTTTTATAATTCCTGGAGTGACCATATGGTCTGAAAAGGCATAGTATCTCTATTACATTAAAGCAAATAATTATAGCATGTTCAAACATTTTAATCCACGACTTCAGCATTTCGTGCCCCCCGTAAACAAATAATTTGTCAAGTATATATAAGTTCACATGTCAAACACTTTGTTTAGATTACCCTTTAAACAATCATATATATGTAAAATATCTGCCATTTTTATAAAGTCAAGTATATATATATATCCTACCTGTTTTTGTTTACTCAGCTTAATATAAATACTTCACTTTTTGTCAATATGACTTCACTGTGTTAGAATAAGTATTGAATAATAATTTTCCCATATTAAGTTACTAACGTGAACATTTACACTATAAAAATGATTTATATAAGTGATTTGAGATTATTTTTATTATACTTAAAGCTACATGTATATATTTAGGGGCCGTCGTGGTCGTGGTCGTATTTAATTTAAACGTATTTTATTCAGAAAAGTACTGAAAAGGATTGGATAGCAGGACAAGCCTATATATATATCCTCGTGATCATATGATAGTTAGTTTTACAACTACCTATGCAATCAATGCCTATCACCACTAAAGTTGTGAGTTCGAATTCCGCTCATGGCGACGTGTACTCGATACAACATTATGTGATATACAATGTAGTTAGTCAGTGACTTGCGGCAGGTTGGTGTTTTTCACCAATGAAACTGACGGCCACGATATAACTGAAATATTGTTGAAAGTGGCGTTAGACACCATAACCCTAACCCACATTTCGTGGTATAATAATATTTATATTATACCTAAAACTACATAGGTTCAGAGCTGTAAACGATAGTAAGAATTCTTGATTGGTGACTTTTTTCAGCAAGTTTTCTTTGTAGTGTAGTTAATGAAAATGACATTGCCCAAGCACTATTTTTTCACCTATGTTCCGGACTTAGGGTCTGTATATTTGGCATTAACCGTGAGACAGAAGAAAATGTGGGTCATATTTCTATATTCCCTTTTTCCGTGGGGTTTCTTCAGAGTTGAACACAAGAGAAATTAGTTTTTTTTAAGAAACTTAAAGTTTGCAAAGAATCGATTTGTGAAAAACTAGATTATTCTAGGGCCTGAAACAGGGGGTCTATCAACCTTCTTTAATAGTACAAATTTGGAACGTTTAAAAGCGTTTCCCTACTTTAATAATTGACATAGTTCCTATAAAATGTCCTTTCCGTAAAAGTCAAAAATAGGATGAAATAATAATGGATGAATGAGAAAACTGTTAGGTTGTCATCTGATAAATGTAAAAAAAAAAAATACAAAGGGGTTTCTAATGCCAGACAATTTATTGAATATCAAACACCTCCTAAAATGGATTTACTTAATTATTCTAATTGTTATTTTAATTAAATAGGATTTTATTTTAATATCATTATTAATAATGGAATATCAATCAGGATTAACGTGTTGTGACCTTTGTAAATTACATGTACCATTGAATAGAAGGTGTTAATTCAGGGACTTCAATCAATGTAAAAAATAAGAACCATGATATATATATATACGAGATCATTCAACCGACTCTTGACAATTTCAAGGTTTAATACATTCATTTATTAATTTACTCTGTGGTATGATTATTCTTGACAGGCAATTAAAGAAATATATAATAATAAGAACAACAAAAAAACCACTGTCGTAACAGTTCTAAAATCCAATCGAAAAATCGCTGGAAGAGGCAAAATTGATACTCTTAGCACACATACGGCATGACCACTCACCTGATGTCTTAGTATTGACATTTTAATTTTAAAAGTGGCGGCGTCAAACTAGTTTTATGGGCCCAAAATATAAGATTGGAATGAATTAAATTATACTTAGTGAGATATAAGAACTTTGTTGCGAATGATGCGAGGACACGCAATTATGTTTAATAGACTTTGATAACTAGAAAAAATATAACACATTCGTAGAATTTTAAAGAATAACAAACTGCTATATGAATAGAACACGAAAGTCAATTAACAACAAGAACAGTATACTAGTTGTTGCATTTACCCCCCCCCCCCCCCCCCCCCCCCCCCCCCATACCCATATTCGAATCTTAAAACTTATTTTGACCAAACATTGCAAGTGAAAATCTGCATTAATTAGAAGTATTACGTCATACGTCATACGTTTTTTTTGTACATGTCACGTCTCTATATTAATAGCAGACGATACTCCCATTTTCATAATTTCATCTAATCTAATACGGCTCAAGGATACTACAATACAATTAATTAACAAACATTACTATTGACATATTATAATCATTGCCTCTTATAGATCCCCACGCAAAGTGTTAAAAACAAAAGGGGTATGATAGGTGTGCCAACATTGATCAATATGGAATAATTATCAACAGTTATACGGGTTAATCCATACAGAACACGTAGATTATAGCACTAATATGTGGTACAAGCTTAATATGGGTCAGTCCGGTTTTGGACATTACTGGTTCAGGTGTTGCTATAGCGGAGTTATAAGCCAGTGGGATTGATTCTATACGATCCTAACCTCCATTGATAATGGAAGATGTTTATCATTTTATAAAGATTTGTTACACAATTCAGTCAATTTTAAGGTCAAATAAATAACAGACAGTGTTGAAAGATCTTTGATCACATTTTTGATATGATAAAAACTAAACAGATTTAATCGTTTGATCTAAACTATGATTTGGCCCTGTAATTAAGTTCCATTGAAATTTTAAACTACCTACACTTCGGTTTGATTGTTAATTGGACACGCAAAATGATCTTGAATCAATTTGTCTCCCACTGCCCTGAACATTGTATATATCCGTTAACATTGTCGAGTTGATTTAAAACACGTACATATCCACAGGAAATACCTTTTAAAACTGATTTTAAAAACTTGTTTTTATATAAATATTATTTTAAAAAATGTTTCCTTTCATACTTTAACAATGAATTAAAGTAATATAGGTGGCAAATGTATTTCAAAGATAGATATTCGTCTACAACTGGGAAAACACGTGAAAAAAATTTATTTATGTAGGTTTATGTTTAATTTATTGAGGACTATCATATATATAATTCTAGTTTATAACAAATAATACATATGTTATTTTGACACAAAGCAATGTCGTCAGTCATACTTTAAGATTATCCATTATTAAACTTTCTTGCAATGCAACATTAGGTTATGAAAATTTGTTTTAAATGATGTAAATTCTTATTAGTATAGCGATGTATATAATAAATAAATGAAGATAAATACTATACAATTATAGTCTTTTGTTGAGGTCAATACGAGTTTTTATGAGGTGAATATTGATTTCTAAGGTCCATAAAAACTCGTATTGACCGATACAAAAGACTGTAATTGTTCTATTACATTAAAATGAAGAGTGAAAGTGAAACCAAGTCTCCGAGATTTCTGCAAATCTCCGTTTGACTTCTGCAAGCTCATCGCCTGCGTCGGACATGATGATTACTTGTTCATTCTAAAGTAGCGCTAATACGACGATTCTGATTGGACGAAATACTACGCATCTTCTGGTCAAATACCATCTCAAATGAGGAGCTGTACAAGAGGACCAACACCACCCCACTATCTCAGGAGATAAAAAGATGAAGATGGACATGGATTGGCCACGTGTGTAGAATGCACCCAACCTCTATCCCCAGGGTTGCATTGAGATGAACACCAACTGGAAAGACTGGGAAGAGGGGTAGACCCAAAGAGACCTGGAGACGCTTCGTGGAGAAGGAGATGAAAGAAAAAGACTGGTCATGGGGACAAGTTCAACATTGGTCCCAAAACAGACAGGCATGGAAGTCTCTGGTGATGGGCGTATGTGCATTACCACACGAGGAGGACTAAGTAAGTAAGTAGATGTATATCACCAAACCAATTGAGATAAAAAAAAAAATGTCTCACTCCATATGCTGTCTGATGAAAGATTGCCCACGCGCGCGCTATGATCGGTTATTTCTTATCACAAACGTGTGCAAAATAGAAGTTTGACAAAACCAGGTTTGAAAACAACGTCGTGTAATATCGTGCAAGGTCCAGTTTTCGTGGATTTTCCGGAAGTCTTGAAATTTCGATCGTGACGTCACATTTACGAAAGTTTTAGCTGTAACTAGGAAGCGGAACGTCGCTGGTGTTTAGTTACATTTGCTGTACAATATGCGGCCAAAACAGGTAAATTTACTTATAATTGCATCACAACTATGAATTTTTTAACAAATTTTACTATTACCAAATTTTGCCTACGTTTAATCATCCAGAAATCAAGTTTCTGCAGTCAGAATTCCAATGTTTACATCTGTCAGCGTGCATGCGTATTTTTAGTCACTGTATGACGTCATACAACTTTGAGGCCAACGCAGTTTTTGTGATTTTCTTGGCCTTAAAGAACAGTTTGAAACATACCCACGAAAAGTGGACTCTTCCGGTCTTCTTATTTTGTTTATACGGCTTCACTATTATCGTTTATTATGTATTAAATTGAGCATGTATTTTTCTGAGGATATGTGGATAAAAGGATGAGATATCAGTGTTAACGGTAAACAATTCCATATTTTATTTTAGATAATGCTTAGGTCCACGAAAAGTGGGCACATGAGGATATAAATATTTTGAAACATCACTGCTTCTTTAAGCTTTCAAAGTTGCTAAGAGGTTTCTTACCGGTAGAAATACAAATCTTTAATAAAAGCAATTGAATTGATACTCACTCTTTTGATTTGTCTTTGAAGTATATTTCTGTTTGCTGTCTGGTCGGGCCTAATATTGGAAATCTTTTCCTTTCTCTCTTTGCTATTTCACAAGCTGATATTTCAGATAAAGGTCGACTCTGGTTTAAAGGAGTGTTTTCTGGAACGACTTTCACTTTAGGCGTTGACTTTTTTTTCGGAACAATGCTCCATAAATCAAAATCAGTGGTTCTGTGGCGAACAATTTTCATATTCTCGTATCCTTTCCCGCTAAAAACAGTAGGATCAACAGTTGTACACTGACGATCTAAGGGTATATATAAAGATGCGTTGCTTTTGGTACGTTTCGTGTTTTTCCCTTGTGGTATCGCAACAGATTCCAAAGACGTTGCTTGACGTAGAACTGGCGCGTGCATGTCAGTTTCCGGTAACGTCTGCAGTTGTTTGGTAAACTCTTCAAATCCCTGTCTTACTTGCACAACTTCCGAAATCATTTCAGGGTAAAATGGATGTCATATTTCCCATGATTAAACTACACTGGTCTTTAATTTTGTTGAAATTCCTATTTGCAATAAATCATTTCCAAACATATAAAATCCTTGTATTATCATAATTGTTTACAAAGTAATAAATTTCGTATATTTATACATCAAGAAAAGCTAATATTTTCATTACCATCATATTTATCCAGGAGAGAAAGTAACAATGCACCCGTTGTGGTATTTCTTATAAATAAACGTTATAAGTTTATGAACTGAATGGGGTTAGCACATTTTTGTATATAGATGACACAATACCATTTAATAAACTGTTGTGATCTTAACGCTGAATAAACTTGCTCATTTAGAAACACATCCAATGATATTACGAAGTATTTAAATGGTAGTTGCCCTACATAAATATTTTTTTTCAAATTATTTTTTCATTGAATATTCATTGTGGTATACATACAACAACAGTAGACCTTATAATGCCCCCGTTATACCCTGGACAAGTGACAAAGGTCTGTTTCGAAGGGATTATGGACTTTAAAAGTTATTTGTGTTTGGAAGTTTTAATACTTTATTGATATTATTTCATATCTATTGACTTTATCATGTTTTATTTATTTTCATAACAAAACAATTAATTGGTGTTTTTCAGATCAATGAGAATTACTGTATTGTTAATGAACCTCCTATGTTATTGTTCTCATGTCACATTATTAGTTCATACGAGATATTAAACCGATATTACATGTACAACTTTATATTAAAAATCGAGCTATACATATTGTGAAGATGCATTAAAAAGATAAGAGAGACATATTAACAAGATAAAAGATATGACGTTGATAACATCGTCACGTCCTTTCATACCGACACTACAAGTTTTTCTCAGGGAGATATATGTCACAAGAAACATTTGAGCTATGCGACACGTACTTGCACAGGACATATTAATCCATTAAATAATTGTTCATCTTTAAAAACGGACCTTGGTGATGGGGATGGTCGGATATGTGGTGCAATGAAATTGCATTCTATTCAGCCATGGCTCATACGGATCAGTTTTATTTGCCGTGTTGAACGTAGTGCAAATCGGATTATATGGTACGGTGAAATGATGGGCACATAAAAGATTAGCTAGTGGCTACACTATGTAATCAACTCCTCTTAGAGTTTCCAAATTAACCAAATGATTTCAAACCAAACACAGTTGTCATGGGTATATTGAGGAAGATGCATGCGACTTATTAATAATGATATTTACACGTTTATGGAAATAATGACTATTTGAACTTGGCCATTTTCCGACCAAATTGCCACTAGACATTTGTTAGATGAATTCCTTCATTGGTTATCAATGGAGATATTTGAAACTTTGGAAACTTTCTACACACATATTCAT
The DNA here is from genome assembly GCA_963383655.1 of Bathymodiolus septemdierum. Classification (NCBI taxonomy): domain Eukaryota; kingdom Metazoa; phylum Mollusca; class Bivalvia; order Mytilida; family Modiolidae; genus Bathymodiolus; species Bathymodiolus septemdierum. Next base: position 111,967,374 of record OY726517.1, on the reverse strand, counting down.
GACATTATAAATCCGCTTTGAAAACTTGCATTAGAATTTTGTACCTGGTGACCTACGTGTCCATGGCACATTTAACATTTGAAACCGGTCCATTTCTATACTTGAATGGGTTTTCAACTCTCCAATCCTGTAAGAACGGATTTAGATGTAAGTCAACATACTGGACATTCCACGTGAACCTGAGGTAAAACTGCAAGTTTAGATATACAAAACAAATGTATATTTAATCGTGTATATTTTTAACACTATCACCTGGTCGATACATCTGCTGGTGGATTATTGGAACAAGAGGTATTATTCAATCAGTAATCAGTATTTCGACATTGACAGGATTCATATGAAAAGTTTGGTAATCAGAATCCGTAAATCGAAGGACAGACAATACAATGACCAAAAGTAAAAAGGGCAAAAGGTCAATCAACAATCTACAAAACGCTACACATAAAGCTAAACATCGAGCAACCAACACGAACCCACTAAAATTAGGGGTGAACTTAGGTGCTCCGGAAGGGTGAGTAGTTGCTGACCCGTCGTGCTACTCTTGTTACACCCCGGTTGTAAGTCATGATTGAGGAAATACTGGACTGCAATTACAACAAACGGAGCATATCCGTGGTCATTTGTAACACAGACATTCCGTAACGGTCAACCAATTCATGGTGGCTATCGCAAAACTTTCAAAGTGATTACTTCAACTTAACCATTGAATCCTTGGTTCTATAGCTTCCTTGTTAGCAGCAACCCTCTATCAAGGAAGTTATGATAGGATCCACAAGCTCTGGAAAATTATCGTTAGAACGCCAAAGCGACATATACTCCAATAGAGACGTCGTGAAAACACGCAACGTTACGTGACGTTTTATCGTTACGTTCTGGAATATATGGCAACGTAACGTTGTATATAATCAACGTCTTGGCGTTCAAAGGGTTCAAGCAGTTTTTTATGACGTTATTTAATTTAAACCGTCTCGGTAGTTTAGCTCGCGCAATGGAAAAGTCCGAGGACTTGCATGACGTCATTTAATTTAAACCAATGAGATGAATGATTTAGAAAAGTCCGGGAAATATGATTGCTGAATTTACCACAGAGGGGAATAGTCCTAAAATTTTTGACCGGCACCACCGGGGGAATAGTCATGCAGTTGATTTTAGGATGCAATAGCAAAACTACTATCATGTTTTTATAAAGGAAAAAAGATGGTGAAGAATAATAAAAAAAACAACAACATGCAACTCTAACGTTTTATTGCCTACAAAATGTAAAAACCAAAGTATGCACCTCTAAAGTTTTATGGTTTCCCTCACATACAAAGTAAGACTAAAATAAAAAACCTCTAACGTTATATAAGGTTATTCCAGAAACGGGTCGTGTGTACTAAATATGATATATTCGTTTGCATTACATACAATGTAAGACCAAAGTATCTACATGTAACCATCACATGTAATCTAAAACTAAAGTTTACATCCCCAAACGTTTTATTGCCAACATCTCATAGCATACAATGCAAAACTTGTCGTCTGTTATGTAAATGTTTAAAGTTTAATGAGATTTCTACAAAGTCTCCAGTTTCTATAATGATTATTTAAACAAAAGTTGTAAATGTGGTTTCGCACAACTGCATTTCAAAATGAATCTATCAATGTTTTATACTTATGTAAGCGGTGTTCTTCAAGTACAGGAATGTAAATAGTACTTTCACTTTTATATGGAGAATATAATGTCACGTGACAACATTGGGTACCACTTTGATATACCTGTCAAAATCAGTACAAGAAAAAAAAAACCGAAAACAAAATAAAACAAAACAAAAACAAATACAACAAACAAACGAAACAAAACAAACAAAGAATTAAGCCTCCCCCCCCCCCCCCCCCCCCCCCCCCCCCCCAAAAAAAAAACACAACAAGAACAAAACAATCAAAAGCCAACATAAGCAACATTTTAAGGACAAAAGAACTGTTTATTTTTATTTCCAATTTGTCGGCATAACTTACATGTAATGAATACATATCTCACAAGCTCATAACCGTCCAAGCTTTGAAATGCGATTCTAAGAGAACGTTATCAATTCTGTTTGTTTCTGTCGTGTTGTGTAATATGTTTCTATATATAGCAAGGGAATCTTAATTCCCTGAAATAACCCAACTAACGCCACTCACACACACAGTATTTTCACACTTTAGTTGATTCAGTAAGATTAATTATCTGTTTGTTCATCATTCATGTAATTGAAGACGGATATTATCTATATAGTCACACAATGAATAATTACTGGAGTTTAATGAATAAATGTAAATGTGGGGTAAATGAACGTTTTAAATGTATGGTAATAACTTCACTGTTCTGTATCATTAACATTTTAAGAGGATGAAATTTAAACTACGTTTGGTCATGATTAGAAAGTTAATTCATCACGCTTACACACAATGTATATTTGACGATATTGATTAATCAAATATGCTCAGGATCAAAACAAAGCTATCTTGAAATTAAAATCACACAGAAAAAACACCTCCACATCTACCATAACGTTATATAACAAAGAAAAACGTACATGTAAAAAAACATGTGGATTCTTAACTTTTCTTATGTAACTGGAGGACTTACGACTAACAATTTCTCATGAGTGTTCTTCGAGGCAAAAAAATAAAATAAAATATGAAATATGCTATTTGGAAAACAAAATATGGATATATAATTAAAAAAAAAAACAGTTCAAAGTACAAATTTTTTTTTTTATTTTCAAATATGATTTTCATTAATCATATATAATATCATAGTCACTTATATCACAATAGGTATTCACAAACTAATTTAACATAATGAACAATATTTGAATATTTTCATTTATTTATTGAATTGAATTTTACAACTTTTATAAATCCATCTAAATATTTATATTTGAAGTTTAAAATGTAAACAAAACATTTACTGAAAAGAAAAACACAACATTCTTAAAACGATCCAAGTCTACTTTAAGTTGATAGAAATAACATACTTACCCCACTTAGAACCTATAAAACCGAACTGTTCTAATGATCAAAGCCGGTCTTAATTTTATATTTCCTTAATACGATTTACATTATATTCTAAGAAATAAAAGAAAAATCAGTCATCTTACAAAATTTTGAAGCAATAAGCTTGTTATCTACAATATACAAATGAACATAAATCATTAAGCACAACTTGCGGATCATTAAAGCATTTAAGGATCAGTGTTTGTCCTTTCATGCTTTGTTCTGTCGAAACATGAAGATGGAATGGTATTAACCATGGGAATAGACTGTATAATATATGCACGGATATAAAGATAGGTGATGCATTTCACTACATTCTTCAATGTAAATCTTTGGCAAATGAGAGAAAATTATACCCGAGTCAATATTTTTCACACAGATTCAATACTTTGGAATTAGGTAAATTATTCCATATTAAAAATAAAACAAAACTAACGAAACTGTGCAAATTCATTCGTGTTATACAATATCATTCTAGTCCTCCTGGTTAACCACATATCTCTGTCATCCAAATAAAACGATGTTATTTCATTTCTATTATTATTATTATTCAATTTTGTAGACCATCTTTTCTAACTTTTGAGACAGACCAGTTCCTTTTTTTTTTAGCGATGTGAGATTTTCTTATCTTGCACCAGTGCAAGACAAAAAAAAATCACGTGCGTTTTATTTAACGGCAAATGCATGCTGTACAGTTTATGTCATTTAGGCATCTGCCTTTCATCCAACGAGTTGTATATGATTAGATCTTCTTACCAGACTATGGGCGAGCATACTTTTACTACTGCATATCATTCAGTGCAGAATGAAATGAATCGATGTGGATTGGTGTTTCCGTGGGTTAGCACTCACTCACTCTAGATCTATTTATGGTACATGTATTCATTAATCATTTTACATTTATTATCCTTCCGTCTACCTCTTTTCATTCTTAAAGGGATGGTGTCTGCAATTTGAGGGTTTTTTTCCCACCATTTTTTCTTGCAGTGAATCGTTAATTTATATATCAAAAAGGTAAAAATAAAAGTTTACGACGTATACCAGTTACAAATTGTGCTATTATCACTAATTAATTACAAATTACCTAGTCATTGACTGTGTTTTCAAACCGGCAATTTTTTAATCACGTCATCGCTATCTATGCAAGCATCAGAATATACAGGGGTATGGAATGGGATGTCTTTTTCTTAAATTTCTTGACATAACAACTCTCAGAACTTCTTTAAGATCTAGCCAACGGTGGTGTTAGTGTCCTGTCTTCATTCTTGTTTTATTGTATATTGACAAAGCTTGTTTTCTGTTCTCTTTTCTACCCGAATCCGTTAAAATTCTCGTGTGAATTATGCAAATTTTTGCATCCATCGATATCCCCTTTTTCTACATAAATAGCAAATGTACCTTTGCGCAGAAGGAAATCAAGCAAAACGTAGGCTGAATTTGAAAGACATGGATGTAATGACAGAGTGAACATGTGATGTTTTCACGTAATAAATATAAGAAAATATTGACTTATATTTTCAAAACGACCTACTCAGTGATAACTGAATTAGATATCCATGTTTTTAATACATTCCCTGTAAAATATTTATGTCGAAAAAACAACCCAAATCGCAAACATTATATGTTAAATAAATGTTTGAAAAATAAAATTATAACAAGTCTTAAAAAACTAAACTTGTGCATAAAGGGAGAGCAATCTTACTTTTTTAACACTACATAATCCGATATTTTTTTTTTGTATCTGTCAATTAAATCCATGAACTAAATGACACGTTTTTCCCTCTGTATATTATCCAGCTCTTTGTGCCTCTTTCTAATGAGTTAAGTTACATGCAAAGAGTTTAGTGATTTATTACTGTTTAACACCAAGTAAGCACTTGTTAAGCCATACCATAGCAAGATCAAATAATATAATTACACCTCCTGAACGTTTCAATCTATTAGACCATCAGATACCCCTTCTTTTTATGTCCATTTCAAATACCGAGTTACCAAATTTCGTAGCTTATGATATTCCGAATATATTTATATGGTTACATTCTCTTGCTTTATATATATATATATATATATATATATATATATATATATATATATATATATAAAATTATATATAAATAAAAGATGGGTATCACTAGTGGAGCATGAAATACTTATCCTTCCGGAGCACCTTAGATCATCCGCGTTATTTAGTGGGATTAGTGTTGTTTATTTTGTATGGTGTTTTGTCGATCATTGTCTGAATTGTGACTTCAAATTATCTCTCTTTTATCTTGCCTTTGGTTTATTTGCTCCAAAAAAGTTTTTAATTATTTGGCTTTCCAACCTTTCGACTTTGAGCGTGTCTGATGAAGATAATTCCAGACACGCATCGTGTTCACTAAATTAGATATCCACGAATTTATTATCTTCTAAGATTTCTCAGTTGTTTCAGCGATAACACATAATTTTATGACAATTATATGTAGAATTATTGCTTTTAATACAATTGTGGGAGTTGACAACTACAAACTGTATTTAAGGATTGATCTCAATTTTTTTTTCGGTTCATGAAGAAATAAACTCAAAAATGTGATACATTGGTACACACTGTGTAACCCGCGAAGCGGTTTACGCAAAGGTGTGTACCACATTTTTGAGTTTATTTCGAATGAACCGAACAAAAAATTGTGATCAATCCTTATAAATTAATTCCTAATTAATTTGTTTTTGTCCTAAAAATATTTTGTCGGATAATAATTGCTTAAAAAGAATTAAAATTAAAAAAATTCCCAATTGAGATCTCAACATGTAACTTCCGGTTAAACATTTTGTCTATGGAAATAACATAAATTTTGTACCAATCACAATCTCTTAAACACATCAAATTAATTTATATAAATTTAAGTCTGGTCTAATTTGTGGTTGTCTATAATTCAGATCTGATTCTAGTATCTAAATCTGCTAAATCATAATTGAAATTGTCTTGTTGTTTTCTATGTGATGACCGAATTTACAATACCTCTATAATCCACACATATATATGAACCCGATATTTAGTAGGTAATGACGCCATATATGGTAAAGATTGGAAACAACACAGATTAACAATATGAAGATTGGTGATATTTAATACAATGAGGTACATATGTTATACCGGTTTACATATGTACATATAATAGGTTTCACAATTATCAGTGGTAATGTCAGATTAAACATGTATGACATCTAACGATACCACAGTGTCTATGTTTTCCCCATTAATAATTTCATTGAAGACTTTGAAGGCATAGACTTTGACAGCATGCATACGGTCATACCACTTAGATATAGCTGGTATTTTATGGAGAGCTAAAACGTCATGCCATGAATGCACCCTTTTATCTTCATTTCTTGTTTTGTACATATTTTTGTAAATTCTGGTATGAAAGTTTAATTTCCTGTGAGTTGGCGTTAAGCAACACTCACTCTTGGTTTCTTCTTTTTCATTTATGAACTCCGATTTACTTTAAGGGTCCGTGTGGCTCAATGAGTTAGGTAGTTGGATTACCTTACAACTCATACAAGCCTATCACCAATACGGCGTGGGTTCGCACCCGGCTTTGTAAATTACAAAAAAGGGTGCATTCGACTAGCAGCCGCAAGTGATAAAGATTACCAGTTGCTTGGCCATTGTCGGTAGTTCTCTCCGGGTACTCCGGTTTCTTCCACCACTAAAACTGGTCACCATGATATAGCTGAAATATTGCTGAAAGTGGCGTTAAAACACCAAAAATCAAATAAAGTCAACCGATTTGCTTTACGAGTGAAAACTTTGTTGAATTTGACAAGGTAGAAGATGGGGAAACAAACTGCGTCACTTAAATTATGTGCGACCATACCCTGGCACGTATTAAGCAAGCATTACTGTCTTTATTGTGCTACCGTATTTGTACTGTTAGACATATAAAAAAATAATTTATGGAATCCCAAAACATAATTTATTTGGAGTTTCAGTAAGGATTGGCGGGATGTTGGTAAATTGTATCCCTCGTTGCAGTTATATATGCTTTATATTGGCGACATGTACGTCATTATCTTTTACATACGCGTATATTAGCACACCAATAACATTAAGGGACACACATGGAAATATTTCATTTTCAAACACTATAATGATATTTTTTCTAAAATTTAAATACAGTGTTCCCACAAAAAACTCTAAGCAACAAATAAATAACAGTAAAACTCATAAACCATGGTTTACTGTGCAATGTAAACTTCAAAGACAAAATTATAGAAAATTGAAAAGAAAATACAAAAGGTATAAGACAGAAGCAGTTAAAAATGAGTTAGCTGCAGCGGAAAGACAGTATAAAAGAACACTTGATACAAGTATGTCACGACATAGAAAAGACATGCAAAATAAACTTAAAACTATGCGCACAAAAAATCCAAAAGAATTTTGGAAAATTTTAAATAAAGGTAAAAGAAAAGAGCAACCAGACATCCCAGTTGATACTTTTTTCGAGTTTTATAAGGAATTAAACCAGCAACCTAATCAAAAAGATACGCCAAACTTACCTGAACCAGAAGTTCAGGAAACAAAACAAATAAATGAAGAAATTAATAAGTATATCGACAAAAATGAGATTTTGAATTGTATAAAAAAGTTAAAATGTAATAAAGCTAGCGGAGAAGATTATATTACAAACGAGTATATTAAAGCTACCTCGACCCAGTTTATTAACATATACGAGAAGTTATTTAACGTTATATTTGATACAGGTATTATCCCTGATATATGGTTAATTGGAAGCATTAAACCTATATTCAAAAACAAAGGAAATAAATATGACCCAAACAATTTTCGACCAATAACCATATTAAGCTGCCTAGGTAAACTTTTCACATCTATATTGAACGTCAGACTAAATACATTCTCAGAAGAATTTAAGGTATTAAACGAAAGCCAGTGTGGATTCCGTAAACAATACTCCACTATTGATAGTATATTTATCCTTTATTCCTTCTTCGAATGTCTCAAAAGTAAAAATAAAAAATTATTTTGTGCTTTCGTGGACTTTGAAAAAGCGTTCGACAAAGTCTGGCGTGAAGCATTATGGTACAAACTTTTATTGAACAATATCAATGGTAAAATGTATCGTTTGATATTAAATATGTATGATAACATTAAATCATGTGTAGTATATAACAATTGTAAATCTGATTTCTTTAGGTGTGAAAACGGTGTTAGACAGGGTGAGAACTTATCCCCGTTTTTGTTTTCAATTTTTCTAAATGATTTAGAATCTTACCTGCAGTCAAAAGATGTCAGTGGGTTGATAACATTGTCTGAAGAAATTGAAAACCAGTTAAATATATATCTGAAACTTTTCGTTATACTGTACGCCGACGATACAGTGATAATGTCGGAAACCAAAGAGGATCTTCAAAAACAACTTGATGTCTTTTCTGAATACTGTAAGTTTTGGCAACTTAAAGTTAATGTCGAAAAAACTAAAATTTTGGTTTTTTCTAGAGGGAGGCTTCCAAATAATCTAACATTCACATTTAATGAAATGGAAATTGGAATAGTGTCTGAATTTAATTATCTGGGTGTTTTACTTTCAAAATCTGGGAACTTTTCAATGGCAAAAAAAAAGCTCAAGTAGAGAAAGCCACAAAAGCAATGTTCGAAGTTTTAAAAAGAGGAAAAGTACATAACCTATCAATTCAGTGCCAGTTAGACTTATTTGATAAAATAATAAAACCTATTTTATTGTATGGGTGTGAAGTTTGGGGGTTTTCAAAAAACGAAATTATAGAAAGGGTGCACTTGCGATTTTGTAAACTATTGCTTAATTTTAAAACTTCCACACCAAGCTACATGGTATATGGGGAACTAGGTAGATATCCCCTAGACATTGATATAAAAGTTAGAACAATATCTTTTTGGGCTAAATTAATCAGTGGAAAGCAAACAAAACTATCTGCTATCATTTATAAATGTATGTATAATATGTTGCGAGTGAGAGATAGAAACTTTATGTGGTTGAAATATGTAAAACATATATTGTGTAATTGTGGTTTTAATTATATTTGGGAGTCACAAACTTTTATTAATGAATTGTGGTTGAAACATTCAATTAAACAAAATCTCACTGATCAATATCTCCAAACGTGGCTTTCTTCAGTAAACGACTCTCCGAAGGCACTGAATTACAGAATATATAAAGATAATTTGGTTTTCGAAAACTACTTAAATATTTTAAATGATAAGGATAATTTGACATTAAGTAAATTTAGAACAACAAACCATAAGTTACCAGTCGAAAATGGTAGATGGAAAAACATAGCCAGAGAGAATAGAATATGTCCCTTATGTAATAATGGAGAAATTGGAGATGAATTTCATTATCTATTTAAATGTCAGTATTTCGGCAATCAAAGAAAAATTTATATAAAGAAAAACATTCGTATAAATCCAAACATAATAAAGTTCAAACTATTAATGACATCAACTTCAAAAATAGAACTTCAAAAATTATGTCGTTTTGTCAGAATTATTAATAAAGGTGTGTCGACTCCCGGTTAACCTCTTGTTATGACCTGTCTGTATATATTGTAAATAGTGTACATATTTTCATATCTCTATACCTGTATGTATTATGGTTTAAGAGAAATAAAGAATCTAAAATGTATAATCTTTTGTCTTCAATAATGATTATATCATCGAGTGACTTTTGGGCTTATTCTATGCTTGACATTCATTTAAAAAGTTTATTTTATATTTTGAATATTTTATCTTAATTATTACTATATTGGAATCATTGTTTTGAAAATTCATAAAATGACATGTTGAAACAAATATTTAATATTTTAATACTTTAATTGTTGACACTTTGTTGTGATACAAATGACATGGATATTGTAACCATAAACAAATATAATACGTGAAAAATACTTTATAATGAAGAAAATTAAATAATAATAATAATAATATCTTTTGTATGAAATAGTGTGAATATTGTTACTCAATGTCAATGGGAAGGGGGGGGGGGGGGGGGGGGGGGGGCTGTCGTGATCGTGGTCGTATGGTAGTTGGATTTACAACTACCTATGCAATTCTGTCACCACTTACGTTGTAAGTTCGAATCCCGCTCAGGCGAGGTGTACTCGATGCACAATTATGTGACAAAGTTTGTCAATGACTTGCGGCAGGTCTATGGTTTTCTCCGGGTATTCCGGTTTCCTCCACCAATAACACTGACCGCCAGGATATAACTCAGATTGTTATGCTGATATTCTCCATTGTAATTGTTAAATATTTGGATTAAGTTAATAAATTATGTTTCGTAACTGGGAGTTTATCAGCAGTACAGTGAAGTACCACACACCAATATAGAAATCCACCCCGGTTACAATGTTAACGTAATTTTTCAAAATTTACGTCAAAAACAATTCTTGTCAACACAATAATTCAATAATTCACACATACATGTAATCAGTTCTTATTTGATGAGGCTTGCTATTTTTATTTCAACTTATGACGGACAGGCGAATTACCTACATTGTTTTGTATGCTTATTTACAGAACATCTGTACTTGCCATTGACACGGCGAAATGATAGGGTCTATGTTAAAATCGTGCTGTACTCGAGTGTAACACCACATTCTGAGGGTAAGATGGTTATGAATGAATAGAAAAATGATTGGTGAAGCGATTTATATAAGGGTTTCGGATAGAAAATAATATCCGATAGCAACGAAACGTGGAAATGTGCCGACCCAGAGTTGGCACGGCAAATCCGCTGTTTTCCTTATGGAGAGCGCTCTGACGTCCCACGGCTCCAGCAAGTCGAACAAAAAGCCGTCAAACGGCAGAGGAATCTCGGACTAGGTAAGCATGTAGTAGTTATTTCAAGTTTACGAATTTATGATGAAGTACTAATAACAAGGTATTACTTTAAACATATTTTATTGTTCAATAAGAAACAATTGGATAGGACACAAGTTTCACAACTTAGAAACGTCTTCTCCAATACATATATGAATTAATACAAAATGAACTTATATAATATTATATTCATATTTCAATATTTGAAGACATGAAAAAAACAAAAACAAAAACAAACAAAAACTAAAAATGTTGAGTGTCATGCAGGTGGATTAGCCAAGCTAAAGTATACTTAATCGAACACACCCTTTCATTTTAATGACACGAACACACCAAACATTCAATTGGGATTTAACTTTCTAGTGGATTTATATGTAAAGTGGGTGCGTAATTAAGGTAGTTAACATGTGAAGATATAGGGAGGAATCATTATTCTATTAACGTTCGGTAAGTATATTGCTTTTTTTTTTACTTTTTTTTTTACTTTTTTTTAATAACTGTTATTTATGATATGACGACTCGATAAACCAGTTGCATGAGGCTGTCTCGAAACTAGTTCATACGATCTTGATCAATAAAGTAAGACATAAATCTATTATTAACCTGTTACATGTTACAAATATGACTAATTTACAAACATTTATGATCATGACATAGAAAAGCGACAGGTGTTTTTAATGTATTTTTGTACAGCCAAAAATATGGAACAATTTATATCACAGCTAAGTGTTTCATTTCCGAATAATAATAAATCAATATTTACCGGAATTCCAATCAAATTCAACTTATTTATTTCAAATAACATAACAATACGCGATAAGGTAAATCTGTTGCAGTGTAACAAGTGAATGTAGGCCAGAAAGTCACAGGACAAAAAGTCACAGTTTAATTTTTGTATTTTGACAAAACATATAGGACAACAAGTCACAACATAACATTTTGCATAGGAGCTTATCACTAGGACAAAAAGTCACAATGACTCTTCAATGTAATTTTGGTAGGTACCGGTGTGCAGCTGAAATTGCGAAAACACCATTGGCTAGGATGGTCTTAAGAAGCGATGCTATTCCATCGGATGGGGACAATAAAAGGCTGGTTTGTGTAAGGGGAGATCAATGCCATGTTCACATTAAAGACATCCGGAAAAGAGTAGACTAGTGCCACTACAAGGACCGCTCTTGCACTCCCCAGAGTGACATCACTTGTTTCAATCCACTATGAAGAAGTGATTTTAAAGTAAAATAACCTCTCAGTTCGGGGTATTGTCAGTTGGTTATTCATTCCAAACAAGTATCTCACTTTGTTGAAATAACAAACGGTGCTGTCATTTTCTGTTATATAAACAACTGTTTTTTTTTAATTTGTAAACAAAAGTTCTGGTTCCAAAAAAGAAAACCACTCCCAATTGTCATTAAAATGTAGCCGTGTACATGAACTATGAAAAGTTTAAAAGAAGTGACAGGCCAGATCGTTTCCGTAGTTTGACATTACTGTTAACGATTTTCTCTCCGTTTTTGGGGAAAAGTTGTTCAATGATTACCTAAGGATTGACGACAAAAAGGTTTCCGATTTCTGTAAAATGAAATTCGTACATGTACATTTTGCAGCAGATTGAATGAATAAATTTCCGAAACGTGGAAGATAACAGATCGCAAACATTATAAGTTGACAGAATTCTCTTTATTGTTCACAACTTTCCACTTCGTCCGTGATTTTTAACAATTTTAATAATTAAATCATAAAGAAACACAAAAAAAAACACGTTTCTTTTCTAATATTTGGTGAATACTTGTGTATTACATGAAAACGTGTAGGAAACGTGTATTGATTGGCTCGATAAAAATACATAATTGGGGAGAACAGTAAATTACATTAGCTGTGTATCCATTGGCTACACAAATGTATTTGGACCAATCGCTGTGCTCGTAACAAACCGTTTTCGACTAGAACAGAAGAGTTGTTTACCGTTGAAGTTACAGTTTATGTCCGATTTCGGTAAAACAACAATTTTTAGCGGTCTTTTAGGCAATCGCCCAAACGTTTTTTGTTGGGCCAGTGACTACCTAATTTGGAGCAGCTTTTGGTCGCCCGAATAAGATATCAGTCCATTTTAGGCACTGTACATATGCTTTTACTTTCAATACTTAATTCATCACATTAATGAATGACATATTGAAAGGAAAGGCAAATGGATAGTTAGAAGACACTTTATTTTATAGTGTTAAAGGGTATAAATATTTACACAGTGACTTGTAAGTCCAACACAAAAAACCAGTCTTTACAGTTTGACACAAAGAAATAAGAATAACACTTTTATTGTTCTTCATCCTGAAGTAACGAGGAGGTTTTGAATAGCGAGTACTTGAGAAATAACATATATCACACAGCAAGTTGATAGCTTAAACTGTAATAAAGTTTAAAACAGCAAAAAGAACCAGATACTATATCACGGTCTGTTTTAAGGACAATGCATAGCAAAATTATGCATGCATGTATCAGTGTATACATATTGTGATTTTCTGTCCTACCTACATACAAAAATATAAGTTGTGACTTTTTGTCTTAGGAGTTTTGTGACTTTTTGTCCTGTGACTTTCTGTCCGTTTACCTAACGAGTAATGCTGTGCATTTTCATTAAAGTATCCACATAAACAATTACAATTTACATGATATAAATCTGCATTTAATGCACTGTATTTATTTCGCATTCTAGAGTGCAATACACTGAGAAAGCGGTCACCTATAGAATAATATTGAGGATTTCTCCTCTTAGTATAAAATATTTGCTGAAGTTTTAGTTTAAAAGAGGAAAACGTAGGAAGATTTCTAATAGTTAGATCCAAAGAATTCCATGCTTGAATAGTACATGGAAAGTAAGAATTTTGGTAAACAGACAAACGGTTAAAAGGTACATGTATATTGTGACTGTTACGTAAATTTTAATTAACGTTTGCTGCTACTAAAGGCGGAACTAATTCATATAAATAATCTGGTGCTTCTTTATTGACAATTTTGTAAAAAAAAAGTAGCAGTTTTTTTTAACTTTCCTTCTTGTACTCAATGTTTCCCACCCCGTTTCCTTGTAGATTGAATCAAAACTAGCATATATAGATAATCCAGTCACTATACGAGCTGCTTCTATTTGTATTTTTTCTAGACGATTACAATTTGTTTGTCCACAATTATCCCAAACTTCTGAGGCATATTCCAAAATAGGTTGAATGAAAACTAAATATATTTTTTCAAGATAATCCCTTTTTAACCTGTATTTAAGTTTTCGTAATATGTTAAGTTGCTTGGAAGTTCTTTCAATAAGTACATCAATATGTTTTGTCCACTTACAATCATTGCTAAAAATAACACCTAAATGTTTATGCATATGCACAGGGGATAGTGAAATATTGTTAGTCAAATAGTAAATTATTTTCTAAATGCCTAAGTACTAAACATCATAATATCTGTTTTATTGGGATTGAATTTCACAAGCCATCTATATGACCATGCATTTAAATATTCTAAATCTGTACTTATTAATGTATGTAAATTTTCTTCATTATGTGCGATATGGCCAATACAAGTTTCATCAGCAAATAGTCTACCAAAGCCAGTCATATTGTCTGCTACGTCATTTATAAAGATTAGAAAGAGAACAAGGTATTGATAGTTTGTAATATGTGAATGGACAAGATGTGTATACATATAGAAGATGTGAAAATGGTAGAAAATAGACCTAGACAGAGATGAGACTAGGTCTCGCCTCACAGTGTTGTGAATCAGCACGCAGTAGAGGGATGGTTGATTGATTGATTGATTTTTGGTGGTTAACGCCACTTTCAGCAATACAATCTTTATCTTGTGAACATTGTATTTGACCAAAGATGTATATAGATAACATATCCAGAAGTAATGAATAGATACACATCCAGTGGCGGACCTACATTTTTATGTCCCTGAAACTTGAACTATTATATGTGGGCCCCTTCGCAGCCAACAACAATAGGGCAACAACAACCAACAAAGTCAAAAGGGTCATGAACGGGTGGAGTCCGTGACAATGTACATTGATCTCTTTCCCACCAGCAACGAGGTCTGGGTAACTGATGGTATCTTCTTCAATGGTGTTTTTCCATAGGTGATTGATTTGATGATGATTTTTGGTGTTTTAACGCCACTTTCAGCAATATTTCAGCTATATCATGGCGACCAGTTTTAGTGGTGGAAGAAGCCGGAGTACCCGGAGAGAACCACCGACCATGGGCAAGCAACTGGTAAGCTTATCACTTGCGGCTGCGAGTCGAGTGCACCCTTTTTTGTAATTTACAAAGTCGGGCGCGAACCCACGCCGTATTAGTAATAGGCTTTCATAAACATATGAGTTGTTAGGTAATCCAACTACCTAGCTCATTGAGCCACCAGGGCCCTCATAGCCAGAAATGATGGGTACTTTGCTCATTTACATATCTAAGATGGCGACGCCGGGACATCTGCAATTTTCATATGATCTATATAGACGATATCATTCATAATTGCATGTGTGTCATTTTCTGAACTTGAAAATGATACATTGAATCAAGCTGAATTAAATGAAATAAGAATTAATGAAAACAATTAAATATTCGAGGTTCCTGGCCTGAAGAGCCTATGTAAAAATGTCTGAAATACATGAAACTGGTGGCGTGTGGCACAAAATTTAACCATGAATGACATTTGGCGACATATTTTCTGAAATTAATTTAGATTCCTCAATAATATATGTAATTATATTGACTAACCTTATATTTCTAGCTTCTAAACTCGGGGTTCCCACATTAAATATAATATGATCATTTTTGCATGATCGCGATATCAAAGACATGTCTAAAAATCGTTCCAAAACAAAAATATTTGAATTTTGACAGGAGAAAAACTTTGCGGAAATAAACAATAACTTTTAATTTTCGAATCATTGACGGACACATTGAATTTCCGTACTGTAGGCTATTTTTTTGACAAATCTAATAAACGATCCATCAAGCTTGAAACTGCAGTCACGTGATCAAAATCTAATTTAAATATGATGAATATTTATGAGGAAAGTACCATCAATTTCTGGATATGTAGTAGAGAGATGGGATTAAGGATAAATAAGTACAATGTAAGGAAGGACTTGTTCATTATGGAAGCAGAATGTTTAAATATTAAGGCCTTGTTCTAAGCAGACTTATATTATATAACCATAGGCCCTGACGTGGGACTAAATACAAAACATTTTTAATACTATAAAAAAAAAAAACGGTTTGTGTTGTTTAATCTTTGCTGTACAGCATGTTTTTTTTAATGTTTTTAAACACTGCTTTTGTTGAAAGTACCATTACAATAAACATACGTTTAATTTTATTTACCATTTAAATTTGTATTCCTGTAAGTTGTTGGTAGGGGCCCCAGTGCACTGCTTTGCCCGGGGATCTATTTATAATGTTGTTAAAGGGAAACTTCGCAAAAAAAAAAAATTTTTATATGTTTTTCCTGATGTATAAATATGGATGTTTATATGTATATTAGCGTTTTATTATGTTGGATAAGGGAATGAAATCGATTTTAAAATTCTGTCAACGATACATGGAAGTCGCCATTTTGATAGCATCTCAATACCAATTATCACGTGACGTCTAAATACCAACACGACCCAAAACAAGCGTGACAAACCAGTGTCCTCATTCAGTGTCGATATGGCTTGTCAGGCGTACGGTTGTTTAAATCGACAAGGGTATGTAAAAAGCCTATTTTGTTTTCCTGACCCCGTGAAAAAGAAAGAGCTCTACTTGACTTGGCTGACCAACCTCAGAATAGAAAGCTTCACCAGTACTAAGAAAAAGTTGGTTTGCGAAGACCATTTCGAAACTTCCTGTTTCGAAGGAAACTTGATGGTAATTCTTTTTATTTTTCTTATTATTTTAAATATATGAATTTATTACACAATCACTTTTTGCAGATTTACGTTTTGTTTCTATAGATATGCTTAGATGGCAAAACAAACGAATCGTCCGTCTTTAATGAGACACATTTACAAAAGATTTTTTTCCAAAATTGAAGAACTACGAAATTAAGTGAAAAAAGAAAGTTACAGGGTAGGAAGCCATAAAATTGAGAGGATTATGTAAACATATAATTTGTAATAGTTTTCATTTGACAATTACAAACGATGAGTATTATAAATACTTTTAAAGTTTATTATACAAAACTTCAGGGTACATCTCTTACGTAATATAATAATTTGTTTATGGTAATATAATATTCGTATTCGCCAACAGTAAAAAGATTGATCTGTTTTCATAACGGTTAGTTCTGATTTGAACAAAGCGTAACATATAATATGTCTCTGCGTAAAGAAAACATTTTTTGTTTATTTTAATCATGTCTTTCGAACTGGCGGACCCTTCTGATTAATCTCAGAATAGTCCTAAACAATTTAGTTGTTGTTTTTATAAGGAAAAACTGCATACGAATGTTTGTTTTTTTCTATTTTGCTAGAAGAATTTCTACCCTACCCTGTTCACCCTGCTTTACTTCATAAGTTTGGTTGTTGCTACATCATTCTGATGGGGCACAAAAAAATCAAGATAAAAATGAACAATTCAATATAACTTACGATCAATGGTAATCTTAAGATTTTTTGTGGAAATAGCCCATGAATCATTGCTGCATCAGGCGCGGATCCAGCAGTTTTTATCCAATTTATACACGAATTTTACTAAATTGTCGAACACCTCCTTGATCCGGCAGTGTGCATTGATATGCACTCATTCCTAATGTATATTTCAACTTGATCAGGGTCGTGTATTTTGATCACCTATTAGAACCTTTAAAATGTGTATTGCAGCTGCTATTCTAGTCGCGGGTAGCGTAATTTGTTTTCATTTTATTTGTCTGTTCTTACTATGTTTTTGTCTATTTGACTTGTGTACGTTGTTTGTATATATTCCTTGTACATGCCTTCAACCCTTAGGTGTAAGTTAAGCTAGTTAACGGGTCACAAAATGTGTATGCGGCGTTTCTGATTATTGCCAAAGATTGTGACACATGTATTCAGGCATTCGGTCAGAGTCCTGTCGACCGGATGTAAATTGACACTTGTATATTCTGCCTGGCGATTTCCTGTGTGAATCTAAGCTCATTACGCAATATTAGGTACCCTGCTGAGTGAACCTGTGTGAATGTACCTGTCGTTTTCAGAATGAAGATACAAATAAGTAAATCCCGCCTTTCACTTCTTACTTCAGGAATTATTGAAGATTAAAATATGGTCTCTCGCTTCTGAAAATACATGAAAAATATATTTCCCGACGTTGGGCACTCGCTGCCTCTTCCATTTGTCTGACTTCTTCTTCCGTATATTCTGGTTCAAGTTGGTAACCAAACACCCCATAGTCGTCGAAATCTACATCACTTGAGGCGTTAGTCACTTTCCGTACCTGAGCTCGACATATTTAAGCTATAACCAAAACGTTAATTTTGGGGCTTTATATAGAAACAACACGCGTTGAACAAAAGAAAAGTAAAGAAATATTGATCGAGTAAAATCATAATCATTTGATTAAATTAAATTAATTAAAACATCTTTTTTTGAACACCGACTGTTAAAATAATGATTGAGTAAAATCATAATCATTTTCTTTTATTGTTAAAAAGAAAAATTCATTTCTAAACGTTTAGGCCTAAATGATTTTATTTAATATTAAAATTAAAACATCTTTTATGAACATCGATCGTTAAATTATTATAATTAGACAGCTATATATAGTTAGGCCAATTTGGCGCCTCTCATAATGAACACTTATAATTTCAAGGATGGTGTATACTTTTTTTTATCATCTAAAACATAATTTGTTCCTGTTTTTTCAACATTATATTTATTCTAATGTTTTAAGAATATTTTATCTTTAATACATAATAAACGATCTACCAACTCGTCTTGGAAAGCAAATAGTGTGTATTCAAATTCCCATTTTATTAATCCGGTCACCTTGAATTTTACACATGTATAATTTTACCCTCCGGCTAGAAAACACACAAGCGGACATCTACATGCGGAGATCAAAATAACAGTAAACAGCATGCCGAATAATGATTATAAAAAAGGGATTAAAACAGAATCTAGCAATCAATACACAAGTTACGCGTTGTCAAAATTATCCATTAAATTTTTCGGCACGTTAGCAGTAAAGCAAAATGAACATAATTGTAAAAGGGATCCGATATATAGCGAATATAGGTGACTATTATAAAACACTCTTTCCGTTGTAAATATAAAGGAAATGAAACATTTTGTTCATTTAAAATAGTTGTTTGTCAAAAAAGTACGTAGCTGTTCACTTCAGTATTTAGTTTTCCAACGGTTATTAGATTTAAATTACAGTCCTCTGAGCGCTTTAAATGAACCGAATTTAACATCAGCGACCCAGACTTTAAATTTCAATCCCACAATGCATTTTTAGCTTAAAACGTCACAAGCTAGTTGAAAAATTAGAAATTAAAATTACAAATTTGCGATTTGCTTCGTTATTTGTGGAAATATGTCGATAAAACTTTGTTAATATGTATTTTATATCACCAGGAACATATTTAGCTAACATGTAAAAAATCGCGAAGTTTCCCTTTAAGGCGGGTCTGTATATGTTTATATATATAGTTTATCTTTGTTTTTTGTTATTATTGTCGGTTTTAAAAGAGCTTGTGTTATTATATAATATTTATTCATGTACCGACTATAAATTAATAAAGTTTTGAACAGAAATCATGTAACAATCTTTCTTTCTGAAATTAATCTCTCCTTTATTCAAATTCAGATTGCACAACCGGATGTACATTTTTGTAAACATTTCTACTTTCGCTTTTGCCAGAACTCATAGACTATCAGTTCCATCGTAAGCTGTTTTTATTCGACCACCAACAATTGTGAAGATTTTTTAATCCAGGAACCAGGGTGTAAAATTTAAAAAGTTAATATGATTTCATACACTAGCCCAAAACTATGCATTGACTGTGAACATAATTAATTAGAAATAACCTCGATTTTGGCGCTGGGAATTCTTTTTTTTTTATATCCACCGTCGGCAACAAAACAGTAATTAAACTCCAAGAGACAATGCTACGAAACAGGAAATCGTCCCGAAGTCCAATGATACAAAACACAAAATAGCTCCGATGGGCAAATAAATATACAAAGCAGAAAATATCTCTGAGACACGGGGAAGTGCCAATGAGGCAAAACGAAAAATAACTCCGAGATATTTTAAAAGTAGAGGACAACCTGTGTTAATCTTTCTTTTGGTCAAATTACGGAAAAAAGTGAGGGGGGTCTGGGTTGACACACCATTATGTCAGGGTTAGAGTAGTTATGGTGTTTGATGCCACTTTCAACAATATTTCAGTTTTATTGGTGGAGGAAACCCGGATTACCCAGAGAAAACTGCCGCAAGTCACGACAAACTTTATTACATAATGTTGTATCGAGTACACCTCACCATAAACGGGATTCAAACTTACAACATTAGTTGTGATAGACACTGATAGCATATAGGTAGTTGTAAATCAAACTACATTGCAGTCAGAGGTCAGAGACATACCATGATAAATCACTGTGATAGATGTATCACTCATCTTAGTGATACTGATATATTTTATGTTCTGTTTAATATATCTTCAAAATTTCTTTTGTATTTAGAGTGTTACTTGCTATCACCCAAAATGCACAAGAAAGTAAGTAAATAGATTAAACAGAACAAAGATATATCAGTATCATTAAGAAAAGTGATACGTCTATCACAGTGATTTATCATGGTATGTATCTGAATGTACTGTACCATGCGATCACATCCATAACGGCCCCTATCAAGTTGATAATGGAGATAAAAACAGATGTGTCATATTGGTTGGTTACATTGAGAGGACAGGTTTACATGTAGTTATTCATTTTAAATGTTTTTCTGTTTATTTTGGAGGAATGAAGTGCTGAAGATGATATGTCGTGACAATACCAGACCCCACAATCCCCCTTTTTTTCATAATTTTTGGTCAAAAGAAAGATTTTTATGGGTTATTCTCTCCTTTTAAAAATATCTTAAGCATGAAAACAAAATGAAATGTTTCTGGTTTGAATGATGCCAAATTTCAATTAAGAGCACCTTCAATCGATGCTAGTCATCATTACCTTTGTTGAGATGGAGTTTCTTGTCGCCTATGGACATGGATTCAGCCATTACCTGACCCCTCAAACAGCAACAAAAATCAGAGGGGTCACAAGTACCAGACTAATATAACACCAGCCTGTGGTTTTTCAACTTGTGTGCTACATGCATGAATTATTTGTGCTTTTTTAATGCTTTAATTTTTCTGTATGTATGCTTCTGGAGCAGTTGAGAAATACTTAGTAGGTGTTTTATGTATTGAGGCGATCACCACATATACAATGCTGGTCAGATACTCATGAAGTGTAGGCTTCTGCATTGTAAATATCAAACCTTATTTTAAGTTTCATCATGTTGATTGTACGCTTGTGTATGCATTCTGCAAATATTTACTGGTATTATTTGTTTTGTCAGTTCAAAAAAGTCATTGCGAGCTTCAGTTATTTTGTTTAAATCTTGCGACTCTCTGGAAATAATGCTTAAATCTTATTTTATCTCAAGCAAAATACAAATATGATTTAATTTCCAATAATTATTCTTTGGTTTGACAAAGAAAAAAATATGTCATACAAATGTAACTTACATAAGGAAAATCCTAGCCCTACCTGTATTATAAATGTTTTATGCCTTATATCAATATGCAGTGCATCAATTACAGTTTATATACAGCTCAACATGAATACAGGTCTAGTACAATGCAGTTATAATCTCATTGATTGTAACCTTTACTCGCCATGTTACAGCTGAAGATTTTGTTCATTTGGTGCTAAACAGCAAGAAGTCACTCACACACTTGAAAATGTAACTTTAATAATTAGTTGAAATAGTGCTGAAATTGACGTAGAATGGCCAACATCCACACATTTTCACAGAAATGATAAATTAAACATAGATTGAAAATAACATGGTAGGTGAATGTATGTAATTAACCTTCTGAGTAGGGAAAATATCCTGGTTGTAGACATTTGTATTGTGCAAGAAAAGATGATTAATTTGATTTTTTTCTGTGAAAATGACATCTATCTTTTATCTTGATAACATAATTAGGTTGTGTCAAGTACACCTTAATAACATACAATTGTATCAAGTGCACCCTGATAACATAATGTTGTATCAAGTGCACCCTGATAACATAAGGTTGTATCAAGTACACCTTGATAACATAAGGTTGTATCAAGTGCATCCTGATAACAAGGTTGCATCAAGTACACGTTGATAACATAAGGTTGTATCAAGTGCATCCCGATAACAAGGTTGCATCAAGTACACCTTGATAATATAAGGTTGTATCAAGTGCATCCCGATAACAAGGTTGCATCAAGTACACCTTGATAACATAAGGTTGTATTAAGTACACCCTGATAACATAAGGTTGCAAGTGAACCCTAATAACAAGGTTGTATCAAGTACACCTTGATAACATAAGGTTGTATCAAGTGCATCCTGATAACATATGATTGTATCAGGTACAGCTTGATAACATAAGGTTGTATCATGTACACATTGATAACATAAGGTTGTATCAAGTACACATTGATAACATAAGGTTGTATCAAGTACACCCTGATAACATATGGTTGTATCAAGTACACCCTGATAACATATGGTTGTATCAAGTACACCTTGATAACATAAGGTTGTATCATGTACACATTGATAACAAGGTTGTATCAAGTACACATTGATAGCATAAGGTTGTATCAAGTACACATTGCTAACATAAGGTTGTATCAAGTACACCCTGATAACATATGGTTGTATCAAGTACACCTTGATAACATAAGGTTGTATCAAGTACACATTGATAACATAAGGTTGTATCAAGTACATCATGATAACAAGGTTGTATCAAGTACACCCTGATAACATATGGTTGTATCAAGTACATCTTGATAACATAAGGTTGTATCAAGTACACATTGATAACATAAGGTTGTATCAAGTACACATTGATAACAGAAGGTTGTATCAAGTACACCCTGATAACATATGGTTGTATCAAGTACACCCTGATAACATAAGGTTGTATCAAGTGCATTCTGATAACATATGGTTGTATCAAGTACACCTTGATAACATAAGGTTGTATCATGTACACATTGATAACATAAGGTTGTATCATGTACACATTGATAACATAAGGTTGTATCAAGTACACATTGATAACATAAGGTTGTATCATGTACACATTGATAACATAAGGTTGTATCATGTACACATTGATAACATAAGGTTGTATCAAGTGAACCCTAATAACAAGGTTGTATCAAGTACACCTTGATAACATATGGTTGTATCAAGTGTATCCTGATAACATATGGTTGTATCAGGTACAGCTTGATAACATAAGGTTGTATCATGTACACATTGATAACATAAGGTTGTATCAAGTACACATTGATAACATAAGGTTGTATCATGTACACATTGATAACATAAGGTTGTATCATATACACATTGATAACATAAGGTTGTATCAAGTACACCTTGATAACATAAGGTTGTATCAAGTACACATTGATAACATATGGTTGTATCAAGTACACATTGATAACATAAGGTTGTATCATGTACACATTGATAACATAAGGTTGTATCAAGTACACCTTGATAACATAAGGTTGTATCAAGTACACATTGATAACATATGGTTGTATCAAGTACACATTGATAACATAAGGTTGTATCATGTACACATTGATAACATAAGGTTGTACCATGTACACATTGATAACATAAGGTTGTATCAAGTACACATTGATAACATAAGGTTGTATCATGTACACATTGATAACATAAAGTTGTATCATGTACACATTGATAACATAAGGTTGTATCAAGTACACCTTGATAACATAAGGTTGTATCAAGTACACATTGATAACATATGGTTGTATCAAGTACACATTGATAACATAAGGTTGTATCATGTACACATTGATAACATAAGGTTGTATCAAGTACACATTGATAACATAAGGTTGTACCATGTACACATTGATAACATAAGGTTGTATCATGTACACATTGATAACATAAGGTTGTATCATGTACACATTGATAACATAAGGTTGTATCAAGTACACATTGATAACATAAGGTTGTATCATGTACACATTGATAACATAAGGTTGTATCAAGTACACCTTGATAACATAAGGTTGTATCAAGTACACATTGATAACATATGGTTGTATCAAGTACACATTGATAACATAAGGTTGTATCATGTACACATTGATAACATAAGGTTGTACCATGTACACATTGATAACATAAGGTTGTATCATGTACACATTGATAACATAAGGTTGTGTCATGTACACATTGATAACATAAGGTTGTACCATGTACACATTGATAACATAAGGTTGTATCAAGTACACATTGATAGCATAATGTTATATCAAGTACACCTCACCATTGCTGGAGTTGATTTACAAGCTTCATTGTGATAGGAATTGGTTACTTACAAAATCAATCTAATCAAAATTAGCTCTACGCACTTGCTCCCCTCCCCCCTTTTTTTTGTCGCAGCGACCAAAAAAAAGGGGGGAGGGGAGCAAGTGCGTAGAGCTAATTTTAATTAGATTGCTTACAAAATGTACATAGGTAGATATAAAACTTACTACCATACTATATGTATATGTTAGGACCACATGAGAGGTACCTAAATGATGATATTCAATTTCTGAAATTGTTATGAATGCAAGCGAGAATGTTAGGATCTTATTCTACAGTATAA
Organism: Bathymodiolus septemdierum; assembly: GCA_963383655.1. Taxonomy (NCBI): domain Eukaryota; kingdom Metazoa; phylum Mollusca; class Bivalvia; order Mytilida; family Modiolidae; genus Bathymodiolus; species Bathymodiolus septemdierum. The sequence continues at coordinate 111,942,587 of OY726517.1, read as the reverse complement.
GGTTACCTGTAGTTTATTTTATTATATAGATTGTCAAATGCTACTTTAAAGCCTGATATGCACATATAGTGATGAAAAAGGCCAGACAATTTTTAATTTCTTGACTATTTGTTATCCTCCACTCCTAATTTGGTGTTTTGCATACTATTTTGTGTTTTACATACTATTTTCTTCATTTCAGGAACTAGTTATACAACATGGCAGCAGGAGGTGATGATGGGGTAAGTTTTACGCTACAGTGATTCATGTTTTTTTTTGTCTCTGGAAAAAAAGTTGACGTAATTTTACTGTCCATGCTTAGTAATGAGCTGGCATGGAGTGCATATAGCTATGGACTGTTGTTTCAGTGAACTAGCATCATAAATATCAAACTCGGAGTTATGGTCTAGCACAAAATCGATATCACCATCATCTCATCACAAAGTAACCTGTTCTCATCATGATATGGCTGAAAAAATTCCTCAATTGGCATTTAATAACAAGCAGTTACTCACTCGAAAATATGACTTTAATATTGGTATTTGTTGGTTCTACACTAAACAAACATTAAGAAGTAAGAATAACAACTGGTTGGCTCAGAGTCGGAATAAAGTGTTGGTGTGGAGCGACATGATTACATAAGGAATGTCATGTTAGTGAGCTAACATTTTAAAACTCCAACCAAGATTGGTGGTGTAGTACAACGCAGACAGCTTCATCCTCTTTTCAGAAAAAAGTGACTTGCTATCGCCATGGTTTTGCTAAAAAAACAAACAATCACTCACTTACTCGCCTCTCCAAAAATAAATATTTGACTTGCCCACGTAATAATGTAGGTATAAATTACTGTCTTTCTTCAATGTGTACTACCGTATTTGTACTGTTAAGACATATTAGAATCAAAATAATTCATGGAAGCCATAATATTTGGGAGTTTTAACATGGGTTGACTAGATATTAGTAAATGTTATCGCTTACTTCCGCTTGGGATATCCTGAGAACCCATGTAAAATCTCCAAACAAATTATGGCTTCCAGGAATTATTTCTTAAACAACATCCATCAATGACTGGGAAATCAGATGCAAGACAGTTTAATATATTGACCAATTGCACAACAATTCTTATTGTATGCTTGGGTTTAATATCTACAGATTTAATAAATAGGATTGCCATTGATTAGTCGGTTGAAAATATGACCCTGATGTGACCCTTTACCTGATACCGTGTGATATGTTAGTTAGTGCATAATTAATGAAAGATCAAACAACAAATGAATTGTGTTAGAGAACAATTGTATCACTATTTTTAATTTGCCTTTTCTTTCAAACAAATATTCTAAAATTTCTTACAATAAAAGAGATTGTTTATATAAATTTACAGTTTTTTGGTGGAAACAAAAATATTTAGGTTCACTATACAAGAAATAGAAAATACTTAAAAAATCACAGTTTTTGTTTTTGGCAAAACAATTATTAATTTTATAACTTAGAAAATTACAGTTTTTAGGAAAACAAAATTAATTTTGAAGCAAAAATAAAAATATTGAAGTTCATTGTACTTATTCCTAGATTGTTAATTGATTCCTAAATGTCAACCTCAGGTACCTCAGGTTGATATTTAGGAATCAATTAACAGTCTAGGAATAAGATGGCAAGTGAGACATATATCTTACTTGTTATAAACACCTCGTCAGCATGTTATATCTTAATATGTACGTAATGACAGGTATTTCTATCAATGGTCATAATATTGACCAACACAATCTTGCAATCACTTATCACCACAACTGCATAATAGGTAAACAAAGTGATCTGTCATCTCATAAAGTCTCCCAAACGAAGTGGGGGTGTTCTAGTTTTTCTTCTGTTTCTTATTTATTTTTCTTTCTTCCATGAAACTCCACATATAATAAATACGACTCCAACTGAGGTAATATATACTCATTTGATGAGTTCGTGGAATAAGTAAATTGAAGATGTTTAATTTTTTAAATGATTACCTTTTTATATTTATATTTACGACCTTAAAATTGGGACTATACAATCTATTCCATAATGGCTAGTAAAGACACAACAACTACTCTGTTTTAATCCTATATAGGTGTCAAACCACTAATTCACCAATCAGAGCTTGGAACATATACGAAAGTAGTCCCTTTTCAAGAAAAAAGTTCCTTTCACTTTGTAGTATTGTGAAAACTACTGAATGGAATGGACTAATTAAAATTGACAATTGAAGTTGAATAAATAGGGATTATTTTGAGCCCAAATTTGATGGATTTAGTTGTATTTTAATACCTCTATGGAGGATTTGATGCATGACCTATAAATACTGAATTTCTTGGGGATGACTGAGCTATTTTTAGAGTAGGTGTTTTCCGTAGCCTGGCATTTCACTGCAAGATTTTAAACATGCCCTGATATTTTGACAGAACGTAGATGAATCATGTACGTTTCAGAAAATATATGGTCTTGGAAAGGTTAAACTTAAGATAAAATGACCAGGTAGGCTTGAAAAAACACAAATTTAGTAGAAAACCTTAAAGAAATTAATTAGTGGTTTTACACCTTTATATAGAAGACATGGATGGGTTAAACTTGTTTTATTGTTTATAATGTTGATACAAATAAGCTATAGTTTGTTTGTAAGATCATACAAATCTTTGTAGGTAAGAAAGTAAGTTTTTTGTTTATGTTTTATGTTAACAACAATAGATATCATGTGCATCAGTATAAGTTTAGTGAAGCAGTTGCACTATGAATATGTGAACGTACATCCATTGAGTTTAAGACCACATTTGTGGTGTATTGGTTAGCTTGCTCACCTCTAGTGAGGTAGATCGTGGGTTCGAGCTCCAATCTGGTCAAACCTGTCACTATAAAATTGGTATTTGCTGCTTCTCATCTAAGTACACATTCATTAAGGAGTAAGAGTAAAGACTGGTTTGCTTGGAATCAAGATAATGTCTACATGCAGACTGTTGTTTTAGTGAGGGAGCACTATAAAAATCGTGATAAGTCCTAGTCCATTGTGGACCTCACCATCATCTCATCGGATGTACAAATGTAACTTGTTCTTGTCCAATCGTAACTACTCGGCCATTATCGCTACCCTGCAAATAACCTCGTATGCATTAGGCGTATAAATCGCACTACTTTTCACATGTCAGTTACATGAAAGTTTGATAAAGTTATATTTTAAGCAATTTTCTATATTTCAATTAAAGTTTTAATTAGTTTTGAATGATTAGATTTTACTTAGTATGTCTTCCATATTGGATTTTCGTGGACTATATTTTTGTGCGGCTTAACTTAACTTAACTTCCGGCAAACAATTTAAGAAGAATTTCTACTATGTACGTACGAGGTTATTTGCAGGGTAGCGAGAATGGCCGAGTAGTTACGATTGGTTCCTGACATGATATACATTTGTAGCTGAAAAATTGTGCATTTCGCGTTAAACAATAATCATCACTACCCATTTAATTCAGGTACCTGTAAAATGTGAAATGAAACGCGAAACGAAATATACCGAAACGGAACGAAGCGAAATGAAACGTAATGAAATTTACCAAAACGAAATGAAACGTAACGAAATTTACCGAAACGAAATGAAACGGAACGAAACAAAATGAAATGTACACAAAAACTGGAAGGGAACGCAATTTACCGAAACGAATATACCGAAACGGAACAAAACAGAATATGTCGAAACATAAATGCTTGTTCCAAGCCCGATCTGGATGACCATTGGTTATATAAATGGTTGTTCTTGTTGGAGGAGTTGTGGGTGGTTCTTTTTGTCGATGTTCATGTGATTGTCGGTGAACACTGCTCGACTTTTTTTCCTTTTCAATTTCAATACAAAAAGACGCCAATAATCATGCCGAGGGCTTACTGCAAAAAGGTGCTATGTGTATGTATTTGATATAATTTTCTATATAGGCCCTATACATGTACATAGTCCCTTTATGCTCTGAACCCTCGATATACAAACTCCTTGTTGGAAACTTATACTAGTATAGCTTTTTGAGACATTGTATTGTTCAGGAATAGCCTAGAATAAACCTGCCATTACCTCATTGAATATATATCGATTGTGTGCCATCGAAAATACCCGCTTTTCTCCCATACTAAATTATAGTGACACAGCTGAATTTTACCAATGCCCACAGACACACTTGCAGTGTTCACCAAACTGCGAATTTCATACTCCCAATAGTCCATTTGTGCCACCAACAGTTATTAGATGTAAATACATTGCTGTTATGTGAATGTATAGCGTAATAATATTGATATTGCATGGAAGTTATACCAAATCTCTTGAAATGTGAAATGATAATCTAATTATTAAATCTGATTTTTTAATTGGGACAGACATTTACTCCTCGATTGTCCCATTTTGGGAACCCCTCAGTGTATGTCAGAGATAAACATGGTGTAGTTTCGTTTCGTTTCGATAAATTTCGTTTCATTTTATTTCGTTCCGTTTCGTTTCGTTTCGTTTTTGTAAATTTCTTTTCGTTCCGTTTCGCATATTTCGTTTCGCGTTTCATTTCGCATTTTACAGGTACATGATTTAACACAACATTTCAACAGGGCTTTAAATTGGAAGAGAAGAATGGGGATTTGTTTGCCTGTCCAGAAACTGATTCTCTAGCGCATTGTGTTAGTGCAGATCTGAGAATGGAAAAAGGCATTGCAGTTGCATTTAAAAAGAAATTTCGTGGCGTTGAAGAACTAAGATCACAAGGTAAGGAAATTAAACTAGTAGAATTTAATACCATCAGAGTGGATTAAGGGGGTTTAACACCACTTTCAACAATATTTGGATTGTATTTTCGAAGTCATATATTGGTGGATGAAACAAGAAAACCGGAAGTCACTTACAAACTTATCTCATAAAGTTGTATCTAGTACATCTCGCCTATGGCAGAAACAGAACTTGTAAGTTGGTGATAATGGAGATTGATTACTTAGTTAGATCACGGACTAATACCATAAGAAAGTATTACGTTTTTTAATGTATACACATTTCCATAATAAAATAACTAGATGATAACAATATTTCTCCACTAAGCAGGCAGCATTAAGGACTAAAAGCAAAGCCTGGCTGGCACACAATCACTAAGCATGCAGCTTTCAGAGTAAGAGCAAATCCTGGTTGGCTCGGAATCAGGATAATGGGTCGGAGTGGAGCAACATGTCTACCCACAAACTGTTGTTTAAAATAGTCCTATCCATTTCATATCAGGTCGTTCCGGCCCCAAGTCATTCCGGCCCCAAGTCGATTCGGTCCTACTATAAATATATACTAGCAAACCTGAACGTCAAACAGAAAGTGTGTTCCGAATGATAAGTGGGAGATAACTAGTTTCCACGGGAGTCACACTCTAGAGCTTGCTGCCGCGGTCTGACAGGTCTGGAACACACTACACATGGGTAAGACATCATGGAAGGAATGAATGAAAGCTATAGTCATAGTTCTTTTTTTATAGCCACAGTGCCCGCAGAACAAAGACTTTCAAATTTCTCACACCCTAATATTAGCTTGGGTTTTGAGTTCTTGTATGTTTTTACTACACTTGATTTTATAAATTGTTCAAATTAATTGGCGATATCAAACAATAAAATTAGCTTGGGTGTAGCTTAATTTAGAGTACAATCAAAGACTTGTAAACTAATTCAGTACTAACTGCTGTATAATCATCATTTAATTGTAATAAATATAAATTAAATTAAAATCAATCAAAAACATTTTGAAATGATAAACACTTGTGTATTTCAGTTCAAAAGTATTTAATTTCAAATGGGGCCGAATCGACTTGGGCCGGAACGACCTAGGCCGAATCGACTTGGGGCTGGAACGACCTGAAACCAATATATTGTAGTGTGTGGTTCCTTTTCATTCACATGAATATTTTTTTTATTTTCATGTAATTTCCTTGGGTATTATTGTACCCATTTGTAATTTCCCTATCAAATAACACAGCAAAAGGAATGCATGTAAAAAAAAAGTTCTAGTTATTAATAAAAACGTAGATATCTAATTTAGTGCACTTGACGTCACAGGAAGCTAAAATTGAAAGATTAGAAACCCATATCATTTTAAAATCATTTAGAGCAAGAAAACCAAAGGGCCTTAAAACAGTAGAGTGAAAACAGGTAACTTATGCTTCTAACCATTATACCATTGATTCAATGATAGATGTAAATGGGCATGAGACTACAGCTGAAATTAGCTCGATGTTTTGATCATGGTTATCCGATGTACTCCCGAAAAAACAGTTTTAGAGGAGTAGGGGAGCTATCTAGAATCTTTTAGTGAAAGAAGTTTAATAAAACTGAAAATACTTGTAGAAAATAATGGTTATCTCTCAGTGCTAATCACCTTTTTGATTTAAAACATCATCATGAGTCCCTATTTATATGTTCGTAGGTAAAAAGACTGGACAGGTTGCAGTCCTGAAAAAGGGTGACCGATTTATTTATAGCTTGATTACCAAACCCAAAGCGTCAGGCACCCCATCCTATAAGAGTATCGAGGCTTCTTTAAAGAAGTTAAAAGAGCACTGCGTCGACAACAAAGTTCGCCATCTGTCAATGCCTAGAATTGGTAGTGGCCTTGACGGCCTTGACTGGGGAAATGTCACAGATCTAATCTACAAAATATTTGAAGACACCAATATTCAAATTACGGTTTACCATACAAAGTAAACAGTGACTCGCTGCCTAGTTGAATTAAAAGTTTTTCTGGTTTATTTATTTTTGGATGGTTGGTAAGGGACCGACCATTTAACTTGAGGGTTAGAATTTTTTTATTGTCGCGCTAAGCGCGAATTTTTTTTCCTTAATTCAACATTAGGTTATATGACAAAAACTCTGAATCAGATTATTATTTTTTTCCTCCACCAAAATCAGAATATGTTTTTAGAAAAAAACCATACCCCCCCCCCCCCCTTCAAGTTAAATGGTCCTTCCCTAACAGGAGTATGAATGGTTTCTTTTTTTTGTAATGACAATGAAATTGATGTTAGAGGAATTATTTAACATGCATTGACTGTAAAAGATCAAATTAACTTGCATTCTGTTCTAGAGAAGAAGATAGGACAAGTTGCAGTGCTGGAAAAAGAAAAAACGATTTATTTATTATCTCATTACAAAGGCCAAGGAAACTGAAAGACCAACCTATGACAACCTCAAGGCCAGTCTGGAAGATATGAAGAAACAATGTGTGGACAATGGTGTACAAACATTAGCAATGCCTCAAATAGGGTGTGGACTCCATAGATTGGAATGGGAAGAAGTGAAAACAATAATATGTGAAGTATTTGCCAACACAAACATTCACATTACTGTATATGTGCTTGATTGACAAAAAAAACCTACCATATGATGATTGTACACAAGGAAATTGTATGAGAATAATCTGATGAAAATACATTAAATTTCTTCTATATTTCACACTTCCATTGTTGGCTGACATAACTATAGTTACTGGTTATTACATTGACTATAATATAGTATTTAAAAAAAAAGATTTGTTAGAATAATTGGCCTAATCAATATGCAAAAATTAGGATAACTCGAATACATATTTGGATGTTGTATAAATATGTCTTATTAGAAACAGCTACAGAAACACCTGTGTTTACCCATGTTTTTTAGATGGGATTCATAAAGGGGCCTAAAGTTATATATAATTTTTATTTTTCATCCAATTTTGATGTGTTCTTTTATGAATGGATTTATATTGACATACTTCCACTATCAACAGCCTTTTTTTTTTAATGCAGTCATACTTAAATGTGTTAAAATTGAACATCAGATCCTATGTAAAAGATGAATATAATAGTTTTTTCTTAAAATCTGGACTTCATTGATAGGGTTATGGTATTTAACACCACTTTAAAAATATTTGAGTTATATCGTGGTGGTCAGTTTTATTGGTGGGAGAAACTGGAGAAAACTACCGACCTGCCACAAGTCACGGACAAACTTTATCACATAATGTTGTTTTGAGTACACCTCCTCGCCATGAGCGAGATTCGAACTCACAACGTTTGTGGTGATAGGTACTGATTGCATAGGTAGTTGTAAATCCAACTGCCATACGATCACGACCAGGACGACCCCAGGACTTCATTGAATGCAAATTGCATATGAATAATCAGGTGAGCAATATATGCTCAGGTGAGCTATACAGGCTCAGGTGAGTCTCTAGTCTTAATACATAAGTAAACAAGAGTCAACATAGGGCAACAGCATGATCATTGTTTTGACTGGAAAAACGTTCACATGGTTATATATTTTTTTTTATCCAGAATAATAAACAATAACCTCTCCGCACCCTTTTCGATTTTGGCATTTGTTGCAGAGATTTTTCAAAATTTGTCAGATGTGATTGTAAAATATAATTGTTTTCAAACAGATATTAATACATAGAATGATATTCCATCAACATATAATCGTACTCCTTGTACCATCCTTCAACATGATCTGGATAAACTCAGTATATGGGAACAAAAATGTTAAATGATCTTCCACCCTGACAAATGTAACTGCTATCCTTCACATGAAATAAAACACCAGTAAAATATACATACACCCTACACGGACACCAACTTGAAAATGCTGATAAAGACAAATATCTGGGTGTCACAATACAGTCAGACCTTAAATGGGATAGCCATATAAACAATATCACAACAAAAGCAAACGAGAAACTTGGGTTCCTCCGTAGAAATATTAACATCAGTTCTACCAAAGTCAAAAGAACAGGCATATAAATCCTTAGTTAGACAACTAGAACATGTACAAAGTAGGGCTGCTAGGTATGTTACTAACCGCTATATCATAACACCTCTGGCGTTAGTTACATGTTGTGACATCTACATTGACGAATCATAGCAGATCGAAGAACAGATGCAGCCTAGTTATGCTATATGAGATCATGCATGAACTAGTAGCTATCTCAAAAACAGACATACTCATACCACCAGTTAGATTCTCCCGGAACATACACTATCTCTCTCGTACCAAATACCACCCACACGCTAGCAACTCGGACAGCAATCTTTCTTTCAGCGAACGATACGAAAGTGGAACAGTCTCCCCCTGAACACTGTGAAGAGTGACTGCTGAGTCATTCAAATCAGCTCTTTCTGTCATTAACCATTAGTTCATCATAAATTCTTGTATATAGTTTTATCTAAAAATAAAAAAAAATAAAAATTTATTATTAAGTATGAAGTAGAAGTAGAAGTACCTATTCATCCATATTACGCCATCATCCATCTGGATCAATGCTAATGTAGATCATGATTCATTAAGAAAAAAGTCATGCAAGTCATATTTTTTTTTTCTAAATGGGTTGACAGGATAACATTTACGAATATCCTGTCACCTATGCTAAAACGTCCAACAAACTATGACTCCCGTGTATTATTTCTATTCTGATATGTCTAACAGTACAAATACTGTAGTACACTTTGATGAAAGATGGCAATTTATGTTTACTGATGCGAGAAAGGTATTAGGCACACAATGTATGTGACACAGTTGGTTGTCCCATCTTCCACTCTGTCAAATTCAACACACATTTCACTCTTATATTAAATTGGGGTTAAGGTTATAATGTTTTAACGACATGTTCAACAATATTTCAGTTATATCGTGGCGGTCAGTTTTATTGGTGGAGGAAATTGGACTACCCGGAGAAAACCACCGACCTGTCGCAAGTCATTGACAAGCTTTATCACATAATGTTGTATCGAGTACACCTCCCCATGAGCGGGATTCAAACTCACAACTTTAGTGGTGATAGGCATTGATTTCACATGTAGTTGTAAATCCAACTACCATACGATCACGACCACTACAGTCCCTAAATTAAATTGGAGTGCTTACATGAGGAGAACAATAAATAAACAGACAGGGAATAATATTTTCATCTTGGATTTAACAATTATGTGTACAAATCAAGAAATGAAGAAGTGTCCATTAAAATGCATCTAAAAATCACCTAACCTCAGTATTTGCAGTCGTATTTTTCATTGACATTTTCCAATTTGTGGTATTTCGAATTAAGCAACTAAAAGTCGTAAAATAAGTCATTAATCAGATGTCAATGCCCCCAGTGTTTGAAAACTACGTCACCGGAAGGAAATAAGTTTCAAGTTAAAGTTGATACAGATGGTTAACCTTAGTGTTTTCTCCTGACAACATTAATATGTAAAGACACAAAGTGAACAATTTAATATTTGTATGTACCATGATTCTGTACAAATAAATCACAGAATAATGATATCCATGTTTTTCTGGCAATACGCATGTGCGAAGTAACGTATATGGGAAGTTTTAGTGTGTTTATATAGCTAATGAAGGACATCATATTACAATTTGTGATAATGGCTCGATTTCAACCGATACAACTTTTTAAAATCTCACCAGTGTGTTAACTAACACATCACTGCAAAAAATGACAGAAGAAAATAATTACAAGTACAGACACTATGACGTCGCGCAAGGTGTTGCGTTATCAAACGTAACGTTAAAAGAACGTTATAAAAACGTAACACCTTGCGCGACGTCTATAGTTTTAAATACAATATCATTTTATATTTAATATTACGGCTAGAGAGCAAATGAAAATTATCATGTAATAAAGAAGTTTAAGTGTGATAAATATCCACCAAAAAAAAAGTATTTGTCCACAATACAACAGAAAGTGTATTAGTAAATAGGCTAGATAAAAATTGAAAACAAACTAGTTTTTGGTTCTCCGACATCACTTTGCCAATCTAAATAAAAATTGGTATGATTTTTCTACAATGAACATTTTTGGCAAATTTTTGTTTTTATGCCGATCGTAATTGAAGATTAAACACAGGTGACCCACTAAGAACACACACGTGTACATCTTAAATCTCGCAAAAATACAACACGAGAACGAAAGCTTGAACATTCTAATTCTCGCAAAAATAAACGGAAGACCAGATACTCCCTTAAAATAAGCATCTCTTATATCATCAATGGCACCCAATTATCAAAGCTAGTAAAGGATACATATTCTCATTTTGGAAATGTGTCTGCAATCTGCCGAACCATCGACAGTTCACGTGGACTAAGCAATTCATGATGACAACCATAGAAGTTAAGAAGCGATAACTTGAAAATTGCGTTTCTCATAACCTTGACTGTGTGATGTATCCTTCTATTAGGGAATTCTAGATTAGACGAAGTTGTTCTAGGATATCTTATTAACTGGGATGCAAAACTACATAATATAAAAAACATCTACTGTATTAAATTGTGAATTAAAATAATAATTGGATTGTTCTCTACCATGGTCATGTTTTGATTGCGATCTGAATTCTAAGATGACCACTGTAGTTCAGTATTGTATAGTAAGATTAATTTATAATAAATTACCGAAATATTTGAATTATTTGAACGCAAGTACACGCCACGATGTAGCTGAAATACTGCTAACGTTAGCGTTAAGCTTCAATCAATCAACCAATGAATCAACAAACGCACTGAATGCTAAGGGTGATTTACATGTGTCCAGTGAATCGACTGTCATCAAGATTAAGATGTTTGTTTATTTGAAGTTTATTATACATCATAATGCTCATATTAAACTATAATAATTGAACATAGACACCGACCCTAATTAATGAGAAACAACGTCTACAGAAGGAACAATTAAATAATAATTTAAATTGTGTGTCAGATCCACTGAACCTTAATTTGGTCGTAGTATGGAATGACAATTTCGTTGATCGTCTATTACCACTTAGTTTCTTCTGATATTTTATTCCCGCTTTAACTGATACTTGAATTGAAATAAAGACCATGCAATTTGAGATCTCAATATCCTAAGAGGCAAAACTGTGCAACAGAATAGAAGAATGTTTTCGGTGGTTTAACATTACTGTCTTTTGACTTGTATGTTCAAAATTCAACTGTTACTAATACAATGGGTACAAAAAGGACATAAATAAGAGAAATTGAAATCAATGTATAATTCTAACATGACGTCCTTCTTTCGCTTTGTAGACAAACGAGCGCTTTATCGATGGTATAATCTCATTCGCACATGCGCCGGTGAATGTGACTGACTTTTCCATTGGCAGCATACATTGTGTGCGACATTTTCCGCAAACGTAAATATAAATTACCGTCATCCAATCAAAGTATATTACCGTATTTGTACTCTTAGACATATCAGAATCGAAATAAATCATGCTCGGGATAAAATACTAATATCCGCCAACCCATGTTAAAACTCCCAACACATTCTGGCTTCCATGAGTTATTTCTTAATTTTATGTGAGGTGCATTGAAAAATCACACATGAATCGATGATTGGTTCTAGTCCTTACTGAACTTGAATCGATAGAAACCAGGATCCAAAGCTTCCAAATTTATTTGAAGTAACATTATTATAAATGTACGTCATAACACTCATATTAAACGGTCATAATTTTTAATCAACAGCCCTAATTGGCGAAAAACAAGTCATAAAGAGGGAGCATTTAAATAATAACTCGTGTATTAGATCCTCGGTTACAAATGTGATAAAGTTTGTCAGTGACTTGCGACAGGTCGGTGTTTTTGATTGCGTACCAACAAATAAAACTGAGCCACGGTATAACTGAAATATTGTAGAAAGTGGATATAAATACCATAACCCCTAAACCTATAAATGTGTCTCCTTTTCATATGCTGCAATGACAGCATTCGTTTAGAGGAAGGGTGTAGTATATCATCTCTTTGACTTGAGCTTTCTACATTTTATTTAAGTACATGTAATAGGGTGTCTTCGTGGTCAGTGATCGTATGTTTAGATTTACATCAGTTTATGCAATTGGTGACTGTCACCACAAAAGATGTGAGCGATTTCGATTCCCGAACGTGACGAGTGGTACTCAATAACCACTTTGAAGATAAAGATAAAGTTTGGCATTGACTTGCTGCAAATCGGTAGTTTTCTCCGGGTATTGCGGTACTAATAAAACTGACCCCAATGATATATGTAACTGAAATATTATTGAAAGACGCGCTAAAATCCCAATTACCATAGCATAATCTGTAGTGTGTTTTTGCATGTGGAGCGTTTATTTAACAACCAATTGTGATGAAGGTGTATCATACTGCACCCATGTAACCCATCATTCTTTCAGTTGGTCTGTCTGATCTTTGTTACATTTTTTCTCTCTGTCCAATGGTCTTAAAAAAACCCAGTAAAGCTGGCAATCCCCTCTCGCCCCAAATCATTTAATAATCATTTAATATCATGTATTGATTTCTGAGGATTTGTTAGCATCATCAAAGTTTGAATGAAACAAATATATTTTTTAAATGTCAACTTGATTTTGCAGTGTTGTAATAAATTTGATGTAATAGATTATCACATCCACAAGAGAACATTAAATATCTACTGTAAGAAAACATAAGCGCTTTAAAAGAACAATAATTCGTCTGTCTTAATGATGATTTGACACATTTGTTTCTTTTTTCCTTTTATATATATATCCCGGCTTAGTTCCCTTGAAGGTTTAAAATATCGTGATCGATCAGTCATGAGTTGAACAATTCGCATCACGGTTGTTCAAAAAAAGTTTTACTTTAGGTTCTTATAATCTGACAAAAAAATACTGTTATCAATTATCCGACAAAATTAAGACTCAAAATCAAGTTTTTTTGATCTGATAAAAATGGTGTGGTTGGTTCAAAATTGTCGTTCAAATAAATGTCTGTAATTCCTAGCTGCAATAATGTAGCTCCTGTGACAAACTTGTGTCTCGGCAAAGCTACAACGCGGTCCCATTCGTCACAATGGAGCAAACAAAAAGTTGCAGTTGAAACATAAAAACTCACTATTTACGCTTCAAACATTTCATTATAACTATTACTGATGATCCCAGTCCTTGTTAAATCGGTTTGGCTGAGAAATATATGCTTTTCAAAGGTAGCAACAACCTTGTTCACATTTATCGATAGTTTCCCATAACCGGAAACTACGGAAGGCGGAGCTTTTCTAAATATGGTATTTCTTACTACACGCTGATGTAAACATTCACGCTTCAATAGCCAAATATGGTATCGACATCCAAATAGCGAGGCCGGACAAGACGAAATTCAAAATGTTCAGAGAGAAGATTTTTATTTTGTGGAAATTACATGCTAAAATACTGGTAGGTGATAAAAACTTGTTATAATAATGGACAAAAGGAAAGGTTATGTCTTATTATTGATAAATGCAGGCGTCAGAAGCTCTGTAAGCGAGCGCAAACAATCTCGGCGGCTGCTCCATTACGTGTAATGGCATCCTGTTATAACCCTTGCGAGTAAGCGAGCATTTAGGGTTTTATTATTAGAACTAGTAATTCCTAAAATCCCCAGAAAATTAAACCAAACAGTGTTAGAATTAGATTTTAAAGCTGTCAAATTTTTGTTCTTCCCTCGACGGGATTTGAACGGCACACCATTGATACACTGCAGCACCTACGATTCGCTTAGCCTTACGTCCAGCGCCCTAGACCACTCCATATAGTTTGTTTTTTGTTATTATTGTAGGTTTTAAAAGAGCTTGTGTTATTATATAATATTTATTCATGTACCGACTATAAATTAATAAAGCTTTGAACAGAAATCATGTAACAATCTTTCTTTCTGAAATTAATCTCTCCTTTATTCAAATTCAGATTGCACAACCGGATGTACATTTTTGTAAACATTTCTACTTTCACTTTTGCCAGAACTCATAGACTATCAGTTTCATCGTAAGCTGTTTTTATTCGACCACCAACAATTGTGAAGATTTTTTAATCCAGGAACCAGGGTGTAAAATTTAAAAAGTTAATATGATTTCATACACTAGCCCAAAACTATGCATTGACTGAACATAATTTAGATTTTAGCATCGTGTTATCGGTTTTCGTGCTATTATCGATTTCCCGATATATAGCGATTAACAGTGTTAACCCTTCATTCATATGACGATTGGAATTTTCAAAGAATGGCTAGTTAAATATTTCTTTGTACATAAGATTGTTTTTAAAGCCATTCTTGTATTTTAATATACTCTCGATTATCTGGCAACTTTTGTTGTCAGTAAAATGGCGTCATCTGTTTTCGTGTGAAGTAAAAACAAGGCCGATATACGGGATGGAAACGAATATATAATCCGGAAATGGCTGGTTTTAAAATTTCATGGTTCTGGCCATCTACCAAATCATACTACATCTTAAATAAAATAACAGAATGTTTGAAAATGACCACTTTCAAAATTGTGTTTACTTTAGATGTTTTTTTAGTGTTGAAACCACAATGCACTGCAACGTGACATGTATTTTATATAAGAAACAGGCACATTTCAGTCAGCTCTTTTGTTTACAAGTATGATCAGTGACCCCATGACAGGAAGAGCCGGTGTCTGAGAGGCAGACGACATAGTTAAATTTTATATAGCCCTTCTGGATTTTTTTTCCAGCTATATTTGTACTTTATAAATGAAGTAAATTCTTAGCATTACAAAAAGTATGGTTCAGTAGGTGGGTTCACTGTTTTTGGTACTTACGTCTTTAAAAGCAAACTTTAACATTTTTTACAGATGTCACGTTGTAGTCCTGTTTACGTTCCATAAATAGAAACTGGAGGACACGTCAAAAATAATGCGTGCGCTGTGGAAATCAAAATAAAATGGATGATACGAAAAGACATGACATACGAAAACACATACCGTGACGATATAATTAGAAACATTGATAACATAAGATTGTATCAAGTACACATTGATAACATAAGGTTGTACCATGTACACATTGATAACATAAGGTTGTATCATGTACACATTGATAACATAAGGTTGTATCAAGTACACATTGATAACATAAGGTTGTATCAAGTACACATTGATAACATAAGGTTGTATCAAGTACACATTGATAACATAAGGTTGTATCATGTACACATTGATAACATAAGGTTGTATCAAGTACACATTGATAACATAAGGTTGTATCATGTACACATTGATAACATAAGGTTGTATCATATACACATTGATAACATAAGGTTGTACCATGTACACATTGATAACATAAGGTTGTACCATGTACACATTGATAACATAAGGTTGTATCATGTACACATTGATAACATAATGTTGTATCAAGTACACATTGATAACATAAGGTTGTATCAAGTACACATTGATAACATAAGGTTGTATCAAGTACACATTGATAACATAAGGTTATATCAAGTACACATTGATAATATAAGGTTGTATCAAGTACACATTGATAACATAAGGTTATATCAAGTTCACATTGATAACATAAGGTTATCTCATGTACACATTGATAACATAAGGTTGTACCATGTACACATTGATAACATAAGGTTGTATCATGTACACATTGATAACATAAGGTTGTATCATGTACACATTGATAACATAAGGTTTTATCATGTACACATTGATAACATAAGGTTGTATCAAGTACACATTGATAACATAATGTTATATCAAGTACATCTCACCATTGCTGGAGTTGATTTACAAGCTTCATTGTGATAGGAGTTGGTTACTTACAAAATCAATCTAATCAAAATTAGCTCTACGCACTTGCTCCCCCTCCTTTTTTTTGTCGCAGCGACCAAAAAAAAGGGGGGAGGGGAGCAAGTGCGTAGAGCTAATTTTAATTAGATTGCTTACAAAATGTACATAGGTAGATATAAAACTTGCTACCATACTATATGTATATGTTAGGACCACATGAGAGGTACCTAAATGATGATATTCAATTTCTGAAATTGTTATGAATGCAAGCGAGAATGTTAGGATCTTATTCTACAGTATAAGGTTACCTGTAGTTTATTTTATTATATAGATTGTCAAATGCTACTTTAAAGCCTGATATGCACATATAGTGATGAAAAAGGCCAGACAATTTTTAATTTCTTGACTATTTGTTATCCTCCACTCATTATTTTGTGTTTTACATACTATTTTCTTCATTTCAGGAACTAGTTATACAACATGGCAGCAGGAGGTGATGATGGGGTAAGTTTTACGCTACAGTGATTCATGTTTTTTTTTGTCTCTGGAAAAAAGTTGACATAATTTTACTGTCCATGCTTAGTAATGAGCTGGCATGGAGTGCATATAGCTATGGACTGTTGTTTCAGTGAACTAGCATCATAAATATCAAACTCGGAGTTATGGTCTAGCACAAAATCGATATCACCATCAGCTCATCACAAAGTAACCTGTTCTCATCATGATATGGCTGAAAAAATTCCTCAATTGGCATTTAATAACAAGCAGTTACTCACTCGAAAATATGACTTTAATATTGGTATTTGTTGGTTCTACACTAAACAAACATTAAGAAGTAAGAATAACAACTGGTTGGCTCAGAGCCCGAATAAAGTGTTGGTGTGGAGCGACATGATTACATAAGGAATGTCATGTTAGTGAGCTAGCATTTTAAATCTCCAACCAAGATTTGTGGTGTAGTACAAAGCAGACAGCTTCATCTTCTTTTCAGAAAAAAGTGACTTGCTATCGCCATGGTTTTGCTAAAAAAACAAACAATCACTCACTTACTCGCCTCTCCAAAAATAAATATTTGACTTGCCCGCATATGTAATAATGTAGGCATAAATTCAGGGTTGGCAAAAAAGTGGGAAATACTCATATTTCCCAGGACGGTGGGAAATACTGGGAAATAAGATTGATTCTTAATTTGCAAATATAATGATACATGAACTTGTACACATTGTGCACTTGTTTACTGTACATAGTGTAAATTTCCAGATTATAGTGATATATCTTCTTATAAATAAGCAAATGAAACATTTATTTGGAGTATAATATAGACTTGAGTTTATCTGTTTGTAACTATATTGGCTTTACAGAATTTTTTTTTAATGGATAGTGTTAATGTAGAGATATATAAAATTGATATTTGTTAAAAAAAATATTGATTTTGATAGAAATATTAAGGAAGTTATTCTTTACTTGTAATCTCCACTTTGTACCTCCTTTGTTTAGTGATTAAAACCATATTCTGACCTGCTTTTGACATATTTATTGTTTGTCTTTACAAACTGGACTTATTGATTTCTAAAGATTATTGAAGATGTGTTAATTAGTTTGTAAGTACAAATTAAAAAAGTTAGTCATTATTATAGCATAAAAGAAATGCCCTTAGGAAATTAGATTACATGTATACAACCTGGCAAAACAATCAGCTATTAATTGTTAAGTGATTATTGTTAAATTAAGAATTAGACTTGGTCTTAATTGTTAAAGCAGGAAAGCTTGTTTTTTGCTACAGAATGTTAAGGGGGAAAGATGAAATAGATTGGTGAACTCTGAAACTGTCTGATTGAACTGAAAAGTGTAGATATAGAATTGTGGTGACAGTTTTAACAGGTTTTTAATAAAAGTATTTTGTATAAATATTATGTTTATATGAAGATTACAATTTCAAATGTTGCCTGAAGTCCTTCTTAATGGTCCTACACCTAGGTTGTATACCCATATTTATTAAACTGATGTAATTTTCAACACTGTGTGTTAAAATGTTAAGTTTTTAGCAACTTTGAAGAAATTAATCACATCTAAGAATCATATTTCCCAGTATTTCCTGCTTGAGCTAAAATTTAGAGTATTTCCCAGGACGGTATTTCCCGGTAATTACCACTGGGAATTCCCACCACTGGTATTTCCCGGCCAACCCTGATAAATTACTGTCTTTCTTCAAAGTGTACTACCGTTTTTGGACTGTTAGACATATTAGAATCAAAATAATTCATGGAAGCCATAATTTGTTGGGAGTTTTAACATGGATTGACTAGATATTAGTAAATGTTATCGCTTGCTTCCGCTTGGGATACCCTGAGAACCCATGTAAAATCTCCAAACAAATTATGGCTTCCAGGAATTATTTCTTATACAACATCCATCAATGACTGTGAAATCATATGCAAGACAGTTTAATATATTGACCAATCGCACAACAGTTCTTATTGTATGCTTGGGTTTAATATCTACCGATTTAATAGGATTGCCATCGATTAGTCGATTGAAAATATGACCCTGATGTGACCCTTTACCTGATACCATGTGATATGTTAGTTAGTGCATAATTAATGAAAGATCAAACAACAAATGAATTGTGTTAGAGAACAATTGTATTACTATTTTTAATTTGCCTTTTCTTTCAAACAAATATTCTAAAATTTCTTACAATAAAAGAGATTGTTTATATAAATTTACAGTTTTTTGATGGAAGCAAAAATATTTAGGTTCACTATACAAGAAATAGAAAATACTTAAAAATCCACAGTTTTTGTTTTTGGCAAAACAATTATTAATTTTATAACTTAGAAAATTACAGTTTTTAGGAAAACAAAATTAATTTTGAAGCAAAAATAAAAATATTGAAGTTTATTGTACTTATTCCTAGACTGTTCATTGATTCCTAAATGTCAACCTCAGGTTGATATTTAGGAATCAATTAACAGTCTAGGAATAAGATGGCAAGTGAAACATATATCTTACTTGTTATAAACACCTCGTCAGCATGTTATATCTTAATATGTACGTAATGACAGGTATTTCTATCACTGGTCATAATATTGACCAACACAATCTTGCAATCACTTATCACCACAACTGCATAATAAGTAAACAAAGTGATCTGTCATCTCATAAAGTCTCCCAAGCGAAGTGGGGGTGTTCTTGTTTTTCTTCTGTTTCTTATTTATTTTTCTTTCTTTCTTTCTTTCTTTCTTTCTTTCTTTCTTTCTTTCTTTCTTTTTTCTTTCTTTCTTTCTTTTTTCTTTCTTTCTTTCTTTCTTTCTTCATTCCCCATGAACTTGTCTGAAGGAACCTCAGACATCTGAACTTTAATGGGATAGTAACCACTTATGCCTAGCTAGATATGTACTTTAGATCGAGGAATTTTAAAAATGGTAACCATGGCAATCAAATGCTAAGATACAGAAACGTTCATAGCATAGTAACCACTAAGCATATGTCCATTTCATAAAAGCAAGTGGAATCAGTTGGATTTAAAAGAAAATCAAAAACAGGTGAACAAATGTGTGCCATTGCAATGGAAACACAAAGGGTGGGGGGGGGGGGGGGGGGGGGTGTTCAAACTTTTACCATTTCTTTCACAAGATTCCATGAAACTCCACATATATATTAAATATGACTCCAACTGAGGTAATATATATTCATTTGATGAGTTCGTGGAATAAGTAAATTGATGATGTTCAATTTTTTAATTAATTACCTTTTTATATTTATATTTACGACCTTAAAATTGGGACTATCAAATCTATTCCAAAATGGCTAGTAAAGACACAACAACTACTCTGTTTTAATCCTATAAAGACACCAACAACTACTCTGTTTTAATCCTATAAAGACACCAACAACTACTCTGTTTTAATCCTATAAAGACACCAACTACTACTCTGTTTTAATCCTATATAGACACAACAACTACTCTGTTTTAATCCTATATAGACACAACAACTACTCTGTTTTAATCCTATATAGACACAACAACTACTCTGTTTTAATCCTATATAGACACAACAACTACTCTGTTTTATTCCTATATAGACACAACAACTACTCTGTTTTATTCCTATAAAGACACAACAACTACTCTGTTTTAATTTTATATAGACACAACAACTACTCTGTTTTATTCCTATATAGACACAACAACTACTCTGTTTTAATCCTATAAAGACACAACAACTACTCTGTTTTAATCCTATATAGACACAACAACTACTCTGTTTTATTCCTATATAGACACAACAACTACTCTGTTTTAATCCTATAAAGACACAACAACTACTCTGTTTTAATCCTATATAGA
The DNA here is from genome assembly GCA_963383655.1 of Bathymodiolus septemdierum. Taxonomy (NCBI): domain Eukaryota; kingdom Metazoa; phylum Mollusca; class Bivalvia; order Mytilida; family Modiolidae; genus Bathymodiolus; species Bathymodiolus septemdierum. Next base: position 111,921,681 of record OY726517.1, on the reverse strand, counting down.
CACAACAACTACTCTGTTTTAATCCTATATAGACACAACAACTACTCTGTTTTATTCCTATATAGACACAACAACTACTCTGTTTTAATCCTATAAAGACACAACAACTACTCTGTTTTAATCCTATATAGACACAACAACTACTCTGTTTTATTCCTATATAGACACAACAACTACTCTGTTTTAATCCTATAAAGACACAACAACTACTCTGTTTTAATTTTATATAGACACAATTACTCTGTTTTAATCCTATATATAGACACAACAACTACTCTGTTTTAATCCTATATAGACACAACAACTACTCTGTTTTAATCCTTTATAGACACAACAACTACTCTGTTTTAATTTTATATAGACACAATTACTCTGTTTTAATCCTATATATAGACACAACAACTACTCTGTTTTATTCCTATATAGACACAACAACTACTCTGTTTTAATCCTATAAAGACACAACAACTACTCTGTTTTAATCCTATATAGACACAACAACTACTCTGTTTTAATCCTATATAGACACAACAACTACTCTGTTTTAATCCTATATAGACACAACAACTACTCTCTTTTATTCCTATATAGACACAACAACTACTCTGTTTTAATCCTATAAAGACACAACAACTACTCTGTTTTAATTTTATATAGACACAACAACTACTCTGTTTTATTCCTATATAGACACAACAACTACTCTGTTTTAATCCTATAAAGACACAACAACTACTCTGTTTTAATCCTATATAGACACAACAACTACTCTGTTTTATTCCTATATAGACACAGCAACTACTCTGTTTTAATCCTATAAAGACACAACAACTACTCTGTTTTAATCCTATATAGACACAACAACTACTCTGTTTTAATCCTATATAGACACAACAACTACTCTGTTTTATTCCTATATAGACACAACAACTACTCTGTTTTAATCCTATAAAGACACAACAACTACTCTGTTTTAATTTTATATAGACACAATTACTCTGTTTTAATCCTATATATAGACACAACAACTACTCTGTTTTAATCCTATATAGACACAACAACTATTCTGTTTTAATCCTATAAAGACACAACAACTACTCTGTTTTAATTTTATATAGACACAATTACTCTGTTTTAATCCTATATATAGACACACAACAACTACTCTGTTTTAATCCTATATAGACACAACAACTACTCTGTTTTAATCCTATATAGACACAACAACTACTCTGTTTTAATCCTATATAGACACAACAACTACTCTGTTTTAATCCTATATAGACACAACAACTACTCTGTTTTATTCCTATATAGACACAACAACTACTCTGTTTTAATCCTATAAAGACACAACAACTACTCTGTTTTAATTTTATATAGACACAACAACTACTCTGTTTTATTCCTATATAGACACAACAACTACTCTGTTTTAATCCTATAAAGACACAACAACTACTCTGTTTTAATCCTATATAGACACAACAACTACTCTGTTTTATTCCTATATAGACACAACAACTACTCTGTTTTAATCCTATAAAGACACAACAACTACTCTGTTTTATTCCTATATAGACACAACAACTACTCTGTTTTAATCCTATATAGACACAACAACTACTCTGTTTTATTCCTTCATAGACACAACAACTACTCTGTTTTAATCCTATAAAGACACAACAACTACTCTGTTTTAATTTTATATAGACACAATTACTCTGTTTTAATTCTATATATAGACACAACAACTACTCTGTTTTAATCCTATATAGACACAAAAACTACTCTGTTTTAATCCTATAAAGACACAACAACTACTTAGTTTTAATCCTATAAAGACACAACAATTACTCTGTTTTAATCCTATATAGACACAACAACTACTCTGTTTTAATCCTATAAAGACACAACAACTACTCTGTTTTAATCCTATATAGACACAACAACTACTCTGTTTTAATCCTATAAAGACACAACAACTACTCTGTTTTAATCCTATATAGACACAACAATTACTCTGTTTTAATCCTATATAGACACAACAACTACTCTGTTTTAATCCTATATATACACAACTACTCTGTTTTAATCCTATATAGACACAACAACTACTCTGTTTTAATCCAATATAGACAACAATTACTCTGTTTTAATCCTATATAGACACAACAACTACTCTGTTTTAATCCAATATAGACAACAATTACTCTGTTTTAATCCTATATAGAAACAACAATTACTCTGTTTTAATCCTATATAGACACAACAACTACTCTGTTTTAATCCTATATAGACACAACTACTCTGTTTTAATCCTATATAGACACAACAATTACTCTGTTTTAATCCAATATAGACAACAATTACTCTGTTTTAATCCTATATAGACACAACAACTACTCTGTTTTAATCCAATATAGACAACAATTACTCTGTTTTAATCCTATAAAGACACAACAACTACTCTGTTTTAATCCTATATAGACACAACTACTCTGTTTTAATCCTATATAGACACAACTACTCTGTTTTAATCCTATATAGACACAACAACTACTCTGTTTTAATCCTATATAGACACAACTACTCTGTTTTAATCCTATATAGACACAACAATTACTCTGTTTTAATCCTATATAGACACAATTACTCTGTTTTAATCCTATATAGACACAACAATTACTCTGTTTTAATCCTATATAGACACAACAACTACTCTGTTTTAATCCTTTATAGACACAACAACTACTCTGTTTTAATTTTATATAGACACAATTACTCTGTTTTAATCCTATATATAGACACAACAACTACTCTGTTTTATTCCTATATAGACACAACAACTACTCTGTTTTAATCCTATAAAGACACAACAACTACTCTGTTTTAATCCTATATAGACACAACAACTACTCTGTTTTAATCCTATATAGACACAACAACTACTCTGTTTTAATCCTATATAGACACAACAACTACTCTCTTTTATTCCTATATAGACACAACAACTACTCTGTTTTAATCCTATAAAGACACAACAACTACTCTGTTTTAATTTTATATAGACACAACAACTACTCTGTTTTATTCCTATATAGACACAACAACTACTCTGTTTTAATCCTATAAAGACACAACAACTACTCTGTTTTAATCCTATATAGACACAACAACTACTCTGTTTTATTCCTATATAGACACAGCAACTACTCTGTTTTAATCCTATAAAGACACAACAACTACTCTGTTTTAATCCTATATAGACACAACAACTACTCTGTTTTAATCCTATATAGACACAACAACTACTCTGTTTTATTCCTATATAGACACAACAACTACTCTGTTTTAATCCTATAAAGACACAACAACTACTCTGTTTTAATTTTATATAGACACAATTACTCTGTTTTAATCCTATATATAGACACAACAACTACTCTGTTTTAATCCTATATAGACACAACAACTATTCTGTTTTAATCCTATAAAGACACAACAACTACTCTGTTTTAATTTTATATAGACACAATTACTCTGTTTTAATCCTATATATAGACACACAACAACTACTCTGTTTTAATCCTATATAGACACAACAACTACTCTGTTTTAATCCTATATAGACACAACAACTACTCTGTTTTAATCCTATAAAGACACAACAACTACTCTGTTTTAATCCTATATAGACACAACAACTACTCTGTTTTATTCCTATATAGACACAACAACTACTCTGTTTTAATCCTATAAAGACACAACAACTACTCTGTTTTAATTTTATATAGACACAACAACTACTCTGTTTTATTCCTATATAGACACAACAACTACTCTGTTTTAATCCTATAAAGACACAACAACTACTCTGTTTTAATCCTATATAGACACAACAACTACTCTGTTTTATTCCTATATAGACACAACAACTACTCTGTTTTAATCCTATAAAGACACAACAACTACTCTGTTTTAATCCTATATAGACACAACAACTACTCTGTTTTAATCCTATATAGACACAACAACTACTCTGTTTTATTCCTATATAGACACAACAACTACTCTGTTTTAATCCTATAAAGACACAACAACTACTCTGTTTTAATCCTATATAGACACAACAACTACTCTGTTTTATTCCTATATAGACACAACAACTACTCTGTTTTAATCCTATAAAGACACAACAACTACTCTGTTTTAATTTTATATAGACACAATTACTCTGTTTTAATCCTATATATAGACACAACAACTACTCTGTTTTAATCCTATATAGACACAACAACTACTCTGTTTTAATCCTTTATAGACACAACAACTACTCTGTTTTAATTTTATATAGACACAATTACTCTGTTTTAATCCTATATATAGACACAACAACTACTCTGTTTTATTCCTATATAGACACAACAACTACTCTGTTTTAATCCTATAAAGACACAACAACTACTCTGTTTTAATCCTATATAGACACAACAACTACTCTGTTTTAATCCTATATAGACACAACAACTACTCTGTTTTAATCCTATATAGACACAACAACTACTCTCTTTTATTCCTATATAGACACAACAACTACTCTGTTTTAATCCTATAAAGACACAACAACTACTCTGTTTTAATTTTATATAGACACAACAACTACTCTGTTTTATTCCTATATAGACACAACAACTACTCTGTTTTAATCCTATAAAGACACAACAACTACTCTGTTTTAATCCTATATAGACACAACAACTACTCTGTTTTATTCCTATATAGACACAGCAACTACTCTGTTTTAATCCTATAAAGACACAACAACTACTCTGTTTTAATCCTATATAGACACAACAACTACTCTGTTTTAATCCTATATAGACACAACAACTACTCTGTTTTATTCCTATATAGACACAACAACTACTCTGTTTTAATCCTATAAAGACACAACAACTACTCTGTTTTAATTTTATATAGACACAATTACTCTGTTTTAATCCTATATATAGACACAACAACTACTCTGTTTTAATCCTATATAGACACAACAACTATTCTGTTTTAATCCTATAAAGACACAACAACTACTCTGTTTTAATTTTATATAGACACAATTACTCTGTTTTAATCCTATATATAGACACACAACAACTACTCTGTTTTAATCCTATATAGACACAACAACTACTCTGTTTTAATCCTATATAGACACAACAACTACTCTGTTTTAATCCTATATAGACACAACAACTACTCTGTTTTAATCCTATATAGACACAACAACTACTCTGTTTTATTCCTATATAGACACAACAACTACTCTGTTTTAATCCTATAAAGACACAACAACTACTCTGTTTTAATTTTATATAGACACAACAACTACTCTGTTTTATTCCTATATAGACACAACAACTACTCTGTTTTAATCCTATAAAGACACAACAACTACTCTGTTTTAATCCTATATAGACACAACAACTACTCTGTTTTATTCCTATATAGACACAACAACTACTCTGTTTTAATCCTATAAAGACACAACAACTACTCTGTTTTATTCCTATATAGACACAACAACTACTCTGTTTTAATCCTATATAGACACAACAACTACTCTGTTTTATTCCTTCATAGACACAACAACTACTCTGTTTTAATCCTATAAAGACACAACAACTACTCTGTTTTAATTTTATATAGACACAATTACTCTGTTTTAATTCTATATATAGACACAACAACTACTCTGTTTTAATCCTATATAGACACAAAAACTACTCTGTTTTAATCCTATAAAGACACAACAACTACTTAGTTTTAATCCTATAAAGACACAACAATTACTCTGTTTTAATCCTATATAGACACAACAACTACTCTGTTTTAATCCTATAAAGACACAACAACTACTCTGTTTTAATCCTATATAGACACAACAACTACTCTGTTTTAATCCTATAAAGACACAACAACTACTCTGTTTTAATCCTATATAGACACAACAATTACTCTGTTTTAATCCTATATAGACACAACAACTACTCTGTTTTAATCCTATATATACACAACTACTCTGTTTTAATCCTATATAGACACAACAACTACTCTGTTTTAATCCAATATAGACAACAATTACTCTGTTTTAATCCTATATAGACACAACAACTACTCTGTTTTAATCCAATATAGACAACAATTACTCTGTTTTAATCCTATATAGAAACAACAATTACTCTGTTTTAATCCTATATAGACACAACAACTACTCTGTTTTAATCCTATATAGACACAACTACTCTGTTTTAATCCTATATAGACACAACAATTACTCTGTTTTAATCCAATATAGACAACAATTACTCTGTTTTAATCCTATATAGACACAACAACTACTCTGTTTTAATCCAATATAGACAACAATTACTCTGTTTTAATCCTATAAAGACACAACAACTACTCTGTTTTAATCCTATATAGACACAACTACTCTGTTTTAATCCTATATAGACACAACTACTCTGTTTTAATCCTATATAGACACAACAACTACTCTGTTTTAATCCTATATAGACACAACAACTACTCTGTTTTAATCCTATATAGACACAACAACTACTCTGTTTTAATCCTATATAGACACAACAACTACTCTGTTTTAATCCTATATAGACACAACAACTACTCTGTTTTATTCCTATATAGACACAACAACTACTCTGTTTTAATCCTATAAAGACACAACAACTACTCTGTTTTAATTTTATATAGACACAACAACTACTCTGTTTTATTCCTATATAGACACAACAACTACTCTGTTTTAATCCTATAAAGACACAACAACTACTCTGTTTTAATCCTATATAGACACAACAACTACTCTGTTTTATTCCTATATAGACACAACAACTACTCTGTTTTAATCCTATAAAGACACAACAACTACTCTGTTTTATTCCTATATAGACACAACAACTACTCTGTTTTAATCCTATATAGACACAACAACTACTCTGTTTTATTCCTTCATAGACACAACAACTACTCTGTTTTAATCCTATAAAGACACAACAACTACTCTGTTTTAATTTTATATAGACACAATTACTCTGTTTTAATCCTATATATAGACACAACAACTACTCTGTTTTAATCCTATATAGACACAACAACTACTCTGTTTTAATCCTATAAAGACACAACAACTACTCTGTTTTAATTTTATATAGACACAATTACTCTGTTTTAATTCTATATATAGACACAACAACTACTCTGTTTTAATCCTATATAGACACAAAAACTACTCTGTTTTAATCCTATAAAGACACAACAACTACTTCGTTTTAATCCTATAAAGACACAACAATTACTCTGTTTTAATCCTATATAGACACAACAACTACTCTGTTTTAATCCTATAAAGACACAACAACTACTCTGTTTTAATCCTATATAGACACAACAACTACTCTGTTTTAATCCTATAAAGACACAACAACTACTCTGTTTTAATCCTATATAGACACAACTACTCTGTTTTAATCCTATATAGACACAACTACTCTGTTTTAATCCTATATAGACACAACAACTACTCTGTTTTAATCCTATATAGACACAACTACTCTGTTTTAATCCTATATAGACACAACAATTACTCTGTTTTAATCCTATATAGACACAATTACTCTGTTTTAATCCTATATAGACACAACAATTACTCTGTTTTAATCCTATATAGACACAACAACTACTCTGTTTTAATCCTTTATAGACACAACAACTACTCTGTTTTAATTTTATATAGACACAATTACTCTGTTTTAATCCTATATATAGACACAACAACTACTCTGTTTTATTCCTATATAGACACAACAACTACTCTGTTTTAATCCTATAAAGACACAACAACTACTCTGTTTTAATCCTATATAGACACAACAACTACTCTGTTTTAATCCTATATAGACACAACAACTACTCTGTTTTAATCCTATATAGACACAACAACTACTCTCTTTTATTCCTATATAGACACAACAACTACTCTGTTTTAATCCTATAAAGACACAACAACTACTCTGTTTTAATTTTATATAGACACAACAACTACTCTGTTTTATTCCTATATAGACACAACAACTACTCTGTTTTAATCCTATAAAGACACAACAACTACTCTGTTTTAATCCTATATAGACACAACAACTACTCTGTTTTATTCCTATATAGACACAGCAACTACTCTGTTTTAATCCTATAAAGACACAACAACTACTCTGTTTTAATCCTATATAGACACAACAACTACTCTGTTTTAATCCTATATAGACACAACAACTACTCTGTTTTATTCCTATATAGACACAACAACTACTCTGTTTTAATCCTATAAAGACACAACAACTACTCTGTTTTAATTTTATATAGACACAATTACTCTGTTTTAATCCTATATATAGACACAACAACTACTCTGTTTTAATCCTATATAGACACAACAACTATTCTGTTTTAATCCTATAAAGACACAACAACTACTCTGTTTTAATTTTATATAGACACAATTACTCTGTTTTAATCCTATATATAGACACACAACAACTACTCTGTTTTAATCCTATATAGACACAACAACTACTCTGTTTTAATCCTATATAGACACAACAACTACTCTGTTTTAATCCTATAAAGACACAACAACTACTCTGTTTTAATCCTATATAGACACAACAACTACTCTGTTTTATTCCTATATAGACACAACAACTACTCTGTTTTAATCCTATAAAGACACAACAACTACTCTGTTTTAATTTTATATAGACACAACAACTACTCTGTTTTATTCCTATATAGACACAACAACTACTCTGTTTTAATCCTATAAAGACACAACAACTACTCTGTTTTAATCCTATATAGACACAACAACTACTCTGTTTTATTCCTATATAGACACAACAACTACTCTGTTTTAATCCTATAAAGACACAACAACTACTCTGTTTTAATCCTATATAGACACAACAACTACTCTGTTTTAATCCTATATAGACACAACAACTACTCTGTTTTATTCCTATATAGACACAACAACTACTCTGTTTTAATCCTATAAAGACACAACAACTACTCTGTTTTAATCCTATATAGACACAACAACTACTCTGTTTTATTCCTATATAGACACAACAACTACTCTGTTTTAATCCTATAAAGACACAACAACTACTCTGTTTTAATTTTATATAGACACAATTACTCTGTTTTAATCCTATATATAGACACAACAACTACTCTGTTTTAATCCTATATAGACACAACAACTACTCTGTTTTAATCCTTTATAGACACAACAACTACTCTGTTTTAATTTTATATAGACACAATTACTCTGTTTTAATCCTATATATAGACACAACAACTACTCTGTTTTATTCCTATATAGACACAACAACTACTCTGTTTTAATCCTATAAAGACACAACAACTACTCTGTTTTAATCCTATATAGACACAACAACTACTCTGTTTTAATCCTATATAGACACAACAACTACTCTGTTTTAATCCTATATAGACACAACAACTACTCTCTTTTATTCCTATATAGACACAACAACTACTCTGTTTTAATCCTATAAAGACACAACAACTACTCTGTTTTAATTTTATATAGACACAACAACTACTCTGTTTTATTCCTATATAGACACAACAACTACTCTGTTTTAATCCTATAAAGACACAACAACTACTCTGTTTTAATCCTATATAGACACAACAACTACTCTGTTTTATTCCTATATAGACACAGCAACTACTCTGTTTTAATCCTATAAAGACACAACAACTACTCTGTTTTAATCCTATATAGACACAACAACTACTCTGTTTTAATCCTATATAGACACAACAACTACTCTGTTTTATTCCTATATAGACACAACAACTACTCTGTTTTAATCCTATAAAGACACAACAACTACTCTGTTTTAATTTTATATAGACACAATTACTCTGTTTTAATCCTATATATAGACACAACAACTACTCTGTTTTAATCCTATATAGACACAACAACTATTCTGTTTTAATCCTATAAAGACACAACAACTACTCTGTTTTAATTTTATATAGACACAATTACTCTGTTTTAATCCTATATATAGACACACAACAACTACTCTGTTTTAATCCTATATAGACACAACAACTACTCTGTTTTAATCCTATATAGACACAACAACTACTCTGTTTTAATCCTATATAGACACAACAACTACTCTGTTTTAATCCTATATAGACACAACAACTACTCTGTTTTATTCCTATATAGACACAACAACTACTCTGTTTTAATCCTATAAAGACACAACAACTACTCTGTTTTAATTTTATATAGACACAACAACTACTCTGTTTTATTCCTATATAGACACAACAACTACTCTGTTTTAATCCTATAAAGACACAACAACTACTCTGTTTTAATCCTATATAGACACAACAACTACTCTGTTTTATTCCTATATAGACACAACAACTACTCTGTTTTAATCCTATAAAGACACAACAACTACTCTGTTTTATTCCTATATAGACACAACAACTACTCTGTTTTAATCCTATATAGACACAACAACTACTCTGTTTTATTCCTTCATAGACACAACAACTACTCTGTTTTAATCCTATAAAGACACAACAACTACTCTGTTTTAATTTTATATAGACACAATTACTCTGTTTTAATTCTATATATAGACACAACAACTACTCTGTTTTAATCCTATATAGACACAAAAACTACTCTGTTTTAATCCTATAAAGACACAACAACTACTTAGTTTTAATCCTATAAAGACACAACAATTACTCTGTTTTAATCCTATATAGACACAACAACTACTCTGTTTTAATCCTATAAAGACACAACAACTACTCTGTTTTAATCCTATATAGACACAACAACTACTCTGTTTTAATCCTATAAAGACACAACAACTACTCTGTTTTAATCCTATATAGACACAACAATTACTCTGTTTTAATCCTATATAGACACAACAACTACTCTGTTTTAATCCTATATATACACAACTACTCTGTTTTAATCCTATATAGACACAACAACTACTCTGTTTTAATCCAATATAGACAACAATTACTCTGTTTTAATCCTATATAGACACAACAACTACTCTGTTTTAATCCAATATAGACAACAATTACTCTGTTTTAATCCTATATAGAAACAACAATTACTCTGTTTTAATCCTATATAGACACAACAACTACTCTGTTTTAATCCTATATAGACACAACTACTCTGTTTTAATCCTATATAGACACAACAATTACTCTGTTTTAATCCAATATAGACAACAATTACTCTGTTTTAATCCTATATAGACACAACAACTACTCTGTT